>CM069444.1:32946364-33375532 GCA_035610835.1 Ophiura sarsii | reverse complement strand
TCACACCAAGCAAAATGAAACAAGTCCGTTCCAAATCGGACCATGTCTTAACTTTTACCCCTGTATAGGTCAATAACCCCTAGTGACCCATTTGATATGACACTTTTAATCTCTGGAGACCCATATATGCACATGGTCCTAATGAAACTTCTGACGGATTGTGAATGTCATCAGTCAATTCCTTTCGGACAAGTAGCATCTTAAAGGTATATTATGTGATCTTTACCAGGGGACGCCCTCAATCCTCGAGAGAAAAAAATGGAAGCAGATTTTCTTGCAGATTTACATTTCTGATCATAAATCATGAATATATTCCAAGTTACAGAGCGATACGATTCCTCATAACCTCAAAATCATGGTTTTAGAGTGAATTTGGAGTAAAAAAATAAACTGTCCGTTACCCTGACAGTTAATTTTCAGTAATTAGGAATCGTATCGCCCTGTTACCTGGAATATATGTACGATTTATGATCAGAAATATAAATATGCAAGAAAATCTGCTTCCAATTTTTTGTCGAGGATTGAGGGCGTCCCCTGGAAAAGATCACATAATATACCTTTAAGTGAAATGGGTAAAAATTCACAATTTTGCCTCTAGTGACCTTAATGACCTTTGACCTTGTTGTAATGATTGACTTATTTTCTTGGCTTATCAAAATAAACAAGATGAAACAAGTCAAGTCCAAATCGGACCATGTCTTAACTTGTTCTCCTGTAAAGTTCAATGACTCTAGTGACCACAAATGACATGGCACTATTAATCGCTGGAGACCCTATAAGCACATGGTCATAAGGAATCATTTGACCAAGTCTGGCAATTGTAGCATACAAACTGTACGAGAAGAAGCATTTTAAAGGAGCGTTTGGAAGAAAGAAAGTAAGACGGGATGATCACAGATAAAGTAACTTCCTGATAGATTCAAGGACTATCACATGTAGACATTTCTGAAAGTTTATTTAAGAGAAAGAAGTTTATTTAAGGAATAATTGATTTTACAAAGATTTAAATGGAAAGATAGTTTGGGAGTATTCCAAAAGGACTAGAGGAATTACTTTTTTGGATAAATTGAAATTGAAAAGAAGAAACAAATATTTTGATAATGGATAATGTAATTATTTCGCCGCGAATTCTAATCAACATCAGAGTGTACTGTAGTCTGTGCATCCCGGTGTGCATATTCGTTTGAACAAATATCTTTGCATCAAGAGCAGGCATATATTACATGACATTGTCATATTTTGTTCAAAATCATATTTTGTGAAACATGCCTGGATCGACTAAAATGTATAATATAATTACTTCGCCGCAAATTTTAATCAACATCAGAGTGTAGTGTGTGTATATTCGTTGGAGCAAATAACTATTTTTTAAATTTGATATAGCGTATTTTGAACATATACTTTTATTTGAAGTTCCCTTTGTAATCATTTGAATTGATTAAGATTACAATTGCATTCGTTACCATTTAACAACCAGTGTTTCTATAACAAAAAACTGTAAGCATTATCTAAATGTTATCAGTCATTTTGTTTATTTTGAGAAACCATAATTTAGCGAAATATAATTATTTAGCCAATTTTTTGATAATATTTCTAAATGATAATAATATTAGTATTTTGATTGCATAATTACCTGATTTGCTTCACATTGTATTCTTTGCATTTACAATGGCATAATCAGTGTTTTTATCATATGTATATCATAACAATAAATTAAACTGGTATGCTTATTTAAAAACCATATTATTTATAAAAAACTGTAAGCATAACACTTCCCTGCTGTTTAGTATGTTTATTTATTTTCCATTTTCATTTCTGAATAATTTAATTCTTGTTTCTGAAATATAAAATAGTCCGTACTATAACTTCTCGTTTCCCTGTTTCTGAAAAGACTGCATCTGTGGATTAGTCTCCGCTGGTGGACAATCACGGGCCATGTGTCCCCACAGTCCACATCGAAAACACCTAAAGTCGGTACTCCTACGCGGGTTCCGTCCATACCTTGTTGTTTCCCTTTGGTTCGATTCATTACGTCCGGCCACTGTGGTCTTATCAGTCGCCATATCCCGCACCAGTCGGGTCAGTCGTTGCACTTCCTGTTCTAGATATTTCACTCGACCGTCCTCAGATTTACGTACATCCTGGGACTCTGGTGGTTTGGAGATTACTGCACTCCTACGCGGGACAAAAGGACCCTCTTCTTCCTTCCACAGTTTTTCTTCTCCGTCCGCCAACGCAAATGCCTCTGCCAATGTTGTGGGCGCCCCCCTCCGCACTGCCATACGTAATTGTTGAGTGTCCAACGCCAGGACAAATTGGTCTCTGGCAAGCTCGTCAATCATTTCTGCCGACGCCCGAGGATACGATTGCCAAGCCAGTTTTAGCAGTTGATGCCTAAGGACAGTAAGCGACTCTCCTGGTCTCCGTCGTCTACTCTGAAAGTGCAACCTGTAGGTCGACTGAGAATCAGGCCTATCAAAATTCTCTTTCAAAATTTCAACAATCTCGTCCATAGAAAGAGTCTGACGTCCTGGTAAACTTTCTGTCAATGCCGTCAAAGCATTCTCCCGCATGGACATCGCCATATAACGACCCCTTTCATCATAGGGGGGAAAGTTTTTCATCACTTGGTCGTAGTTGCCGATATGGATACTCGTGGAATTCTGGGGGTTGATTTCTTGAAGAAGCATGATGGCGTTTGTGATTTGGGTAGACAGAAATTTACTCTGGGTGGTAGAGAAGTACCGATTGATAAGGAGAAACATGTCGCCTTCTGTTGTCGTGTTACTGTCTCTCAGACTGTTGTGATTGCACCCGGAAGCGAGATGGTGGTGCCTGGACACATACTACAGCGTAATTCATCACCAATATGTGGTATGATGGAGCCTACAAACCGTTTTCTGCAAAGTAAGCCTGGTATTTTGGTCGCAAGGTCATACGTGACTCCTTCCTCAAATTACGTACCGCTGAGGATCTTAAACGTAGCCACAGAACCAGTTACCATCTACAAAAGAACTCATGTAGCCCTAATCCAGCCAGCATCGGTGGTGTCGGAACTCCCGGAAGCAGGTTGTGATCAAGCGAATGAAGATTTCAGAAAAGACATGCAGGCACTTCTAGATAGAAGCTCGGCTGAGCTAAATGAGTCTGAGCAACAACGGTTGACGGAATTTCTGGAAACACGCAAGTCTTTGTTTGCAAAGTCTGGGGAACTGGGAAGGACAAACCTCACATTCCACCAGATTGATACCGGAGATCAGCGGCCGATCAAACAAGCTGTACGGCGTGTGCCTTTCCATAAGAGGCAAGAGATAGAGCGTCAAGTTCAGGAAATGCTAGGTCAAGGGGTGATTTCTTCTTCAGAGTCTCCGTGGAATAATCCAGTCTTGTTGGTCATGAAGAAGGATGGAACTGCAAGATTTTGTTTGGACATGCGCCGTCTTAATGATTGTACTCGAAAGGATGCTTATCCTTGCCTCGTATCGATGATAGTTTTGATGCTCTGACAGGGTCTAGGTTTTTCTCCACGATGGATTTGGCAGCACGGTACTGGCAGGTGGAAATGGATCCTTCCGATCGTTGCAAAACGGCCTTTTCTGCTGGAACTGGGCATTATGAGTTCAACGTAATGAGTTTCGGACTCTGTAATGCCCCCGCCACGTTTGAACGGCTCATGGATAGGGTTCTCAGTGGACTGCACTGGCAGATATGTCTTGTATACCTGGATGACATCATAGTTTTTGCGGATTCTTTTGAACAGCATTTGGAACGCTTGGAGATTGTTTTTGGGCGCTTACGAGATGCCGGACTTAAGTTAAAGCCGAAAAAGTGCCATTTTTTCCAGTCGGAAGTGATGTATCAGGGGCATCTTATAACGTCAGGAGGAATTTCCACCGATCCTGCGAAGGTTGACAGAGTGAGAGAATGGCCAGCGCCCCGAACAGTAAAAGAAGTGAGGTCATTCTTGGGACTGGCAGGGTATTATAGACGTTTCATCAAGGAATTTAGTATTATCGCATCTCCCTTGCATAAGTTGACCCAAAATGATGTACGATTTAAATGGACCTCAGAGTGTGAAGAAGCATTTCTCAGATTGAAAACTGCATTGACGACGGCCCCCGTCCTCGGTTATCCGGATTTCTCCAAAGATTTCATCCTGGACACGGATGCCTGTGGGGAGGGAAGTGGAGCTGTTTTATCTCAACTGGTTGATGGGCAAGAACGGGTAATTGCATACTTTAGCAAAAAGTTTAGCAAGACAGAACGCCGGTACTGTGTAACGCGACAAGGGTTGTTAGCAGTGGTAATGGCCGCGAAACATTTCAGACATTACCTTTTCGGTCGCAAGTTCCTTGTGAGAACGGATCATGGATCGCTCCGTTGGTTAATGAACTTCAAGGATGCGGAAGGACAGATGGCACGGTGGTTGGAAGCTCTGAGCATGTTTGACTTTACCATTGAACATCGGGCAGGAACCAAGCACCGAAATGCAGATGCTTTGTCAAGGCTACCTCGACCGGAAGCAGAAGAGGAAAACAAAACTACGAAGGTCAGAACTCCAAGAAGTGCAGCTATTTTCTTGGCAGAGGAAATATGTCCCGCGGACATGAGAAAGGCACAAACAGCAGACCCAAGACTTCTTCCTTTAATAAAAGCACTCGAACTACAGAGTAGACCACCTTGGAAGGCAATGGCCCGTTACGGTGTCACTACTAAGTCATTGTGGATGCAGTGGTCACAATTGGAATTGTGCGAGGGAATTTTGTATCGTCGATTGAATGAATCGGGTTTGGTGAATTGTTGCAATTGGTAGTGCCTTTCAAGTTGAAGAAAACTGTACTGCAGCTGGCTCATGATCATCGTACGGCAGGACATTTAGGACAAGCAAGGACTTTGGAAAAGATACGCCAGAGTTACTATTGGGTCAACTACCGACAGGATGTTGAAGATTGGGTGAGATCTTGTGCAAAGTGTCAGCAGAGGAAAGGTACTCCTCGAAAAAGAAGAGCTCCGCTTCAACCTTCAGCCGTGGGGTTTCCACTGGAACGCGTAGCGATGGACATCATGGGACCTTTACCTGTGTCAGAGAGAGGAAATCGCTACGTTTTGGTGGTCATGGACTATTTCACTAGGTGGGCTGAGGCTTACCCTCTTCCAAATCAGGAGGCTGCGACAATTGCCAGTGTGTTTGTTTCTCAGTTTGCGTGTCGCTATGGTATGCCAATTCAGGTACACACAGACCGTGGGAAAAACTTTGACTCTAAATTGCTACAGGCAGTTTGTAAATTGCTAGAAATTGACCGCACCTTGACCATGTTGACTAGTGCGTACAGACCACAGAGTGACGGACTGGTGGAAAGACTGAATCGTACGATTGAGGACATGATTTCAAAGTATGTCCGGTATGACCAAAAAGACTGGGACCTTCACTTTCCCTTTGTTCTGTTAGCTTACAGGTCAAGTCCTCAGGATACCACAGGTATTTCTCCTAATCTCATGATGTTTGGTAGGGAGGTTGTGATTCCTCTAAATTTGGTTGTAGGGAGGCCCACAGGAACAGAGAGGGAAGTCCCGGAGGTGGAGTATGCACTGAAGGTACGGGAGAAACTCGAAGTAGCCTTCGATATTGCCCGTGACGCCACTCTTGTCGCACAGCAGCGACAAAAGCGGTACTATGATTTAAAAGTGTGTGGCCAACCTTATAAAGTGGGGGATAGGGTGTGGATTTCTTATCCGGGTAGAGTTAAGGGAATTAGTCCAAAGTTTCAGCACAGGTGGCAGGGTCCTTGTAAAATAATTAGAAAAATATCTGATGCAAATTATGTAATAAAGAGACCGCGAGCCCGGCGCTCAGAAGTAGTACACTTCGACCGGTTGAAGCCCTGTCATGACAGAAACTTGGAGGATGAAACAGAACTGATTCAAGCCGAAAGGGTGAATTGTGACATACGCAAGTCAGGTGCAGAATTGAGCGTGTTTGCGTCAGATCCGAAGGACGACGCCAACGACGAGTATGTGAAACCTGACCAGGCAGATGCGGAGAAGGAATCAGCATCCAAGTTGCTTATGGAGAAGCAAAAGCCTCAAGACGAAACCTTGGGAGAAAGGATGGACATCTATGTTCCAGACGAAATCCAAACTGGGGTGGATTCGGACCAGAAAGAACAACACAAAACCGAACGGAAACGTAATGAACCTCTGCATATGGGTGTGCAAGGTTCTCCAGAAAGAACACTGGGTGAAAGCACCATCACCAATGTTCAACAACGCATCGAATCTCAAAGACACAGACTATGGCGGTCTGAAAAGAACTCTAATCTTAAAGAGACAACTCAGACACGGCCATCAGTAAACCGACGGGGAAATCCTTCCCGAATCCGAAGGCCACCTCGATATTTGCAAGATTACGAACTAGGAACGTGAAGAGAGGCAGAGACCTCTCCTTTGTTTTGGTTGAACTGTGTTAAACTAATCATGGCTGCAGCTTTAAATATTCATGGTTAGAGGCAGCTGCCTTAGCATCGAGTCACTTGCCATACCGAATTAACCAATTCCAAGGCTACCAAACACTCATCAGTGGAGTTTCAACGGAGACCAATAACGACGACCGCTACCGGATAAAGTCGGAGATGGCCACTCCCGTTCTTTTTCGGCGCCACGCCTTGCATGTCACAACGCGAATAGAACTATATAGACATATTTTGAATAATTGTGCACGCTCGCGGGAGCAATAGACACATAAATATGAACATTTAGTTCAAAAGTGCACACGCGTGTGTTAATGAGTAACAAGATCAGAAACATGGTGCGGCGAAAGACGGTCTGGACGGTTGGAAAACATGAAGAGGAAAAGAAAACCCGCTGCTATCCAAGCACTGGAGTAAAAGAGTGTAAGAGGTTTGATTTGTAATGTAGTAATTGTACAATATACTGTATACATTATAATCTGTTGACTGTGATGCAGGGGCCGGAGCCGCGAGGACGCGTCTCATCAGGGAGGGGGGTATTGTAACAAAATGCCATTTTTATAATGCCATATGTACATCATAAATTCACCAAATGCCAGATTTATAAATTAAGCCCTTTCCCTTCTGGACTACTCCAAAAGGCGGTATGCTGCCCTCATGAGTTTAGAGATTCTGTTTACTATTCAAGGTATGTCCGGCAGCTGGTCAGTAATATTTGCATAGGAATTTATGACAGGTGTTTTTTTTAGGAGGGATGGGTCTGAAAACGGATTCATCTTTGAGATGTGATTTACATGTGGAGGTGTGTGGACGTCCAGGAGAAATGGTGAGCGTATCTCGACCGTATAATTGTTTTAGACCATAGCGCTGATTTATGTTTGATAGTGGAATGTCATGTTGTGCACCTCGTGTTGGGTTTTCAGGTTTAATGGGCTTATTTGTTTGGGATAAATTTACTACTGCTCAAACTGATATTTAAACAGGAAATTTCATGTGTCGTTTGCTTGCACATGGTCCGTGTAGTCGGCCATTTTGGATTTTCTTCGGGCGGGGTTGGTTTAAGAGCAGATAAATTAATTTGGTGACATTCCACTAGTTAAACTGAATTTGCGGCAGGTCTAAGACCGGATGGCATTTCCTCTGGTGTAATTGTAGAACTGATAGACTTTTCTGAAGTGGTGGCATGTTGGTGCGGAAGTCAATGGTAAATAAGCTTATTATTGATTGTGAAGTCAGAAAAGTTGGTCAGTTCGGGTGTAATTGTTACATGTGTTATGTAAAAATTGTAACCAGAGTCAGATACTGTGTTTTTCCCATGGACTTATCAGACTGATAAGTCCATGGTTTATTTTGTCCCCCCCCCCCCCCCCCCCCCCCCCCCCACAATTGTAGAAGCGACCATGTTGTCACATTTTAGTCCGATACATTCACACAACCGTTAGTTTAGTTAGTTGTTCAGATCCTGGTAAGTCGGAGGATAGGACATAGTTAGTTGCTCAGGTCCTGGCAGTCGGAGGACGGGCATCACAAAACCCTTGAGTACCGTTTGAGGTTTAAAATTGAAAAGTAAAAACTATACACAGGGTGTTGGTTTGCCGGAGATTCGTTTAGCCTTGAGGGTGCAATTCAAGCAAACAGCGAATCGGAAACCTGTTTTGAGGGAGGTTTGTTTCCGGCGGGAATTCTTGTTCAATAGAAATGGTACCAAGTGCGGGTTTTAGGTAGAGAAATTTGTGTGAATGTAAAAGACGAGAATTTGGCTGTGCAGGGTCGCTCCTTTTAATTGTTTGTCCAAGGTTGGTCACACACACACACACACACACGTCTCAGCAATAAAGTCTGAGAATTGGGGTATATTTGGTTAAATATTTCTGGTTGACAGTCGGTCAACGGTACAAATGTACGTGTAATCTATGGTAAGATTTTTCACCAAAGCGTATAGTGTATAGTAATAGTGTATAGAGAGTGTATTTAAATTTTGTCCATCCCGTAGAATTTGAATTTGAGTGTCGATACAGAATTTAAAGGGGTATTTACATTTTGTCCATTCAGAAGGACTACACGATTTAAATTTGCATCTCGATACAGAATTTGAACTGTGTATTTACATTTTTGTCCATTCAGAAGGACTACACGATTTAAATTTGCATCTCGATACAGAATTTAAAGGGGTATTTACATTTTGCCCATTCAGAAGGACTACTATATGTGAATTTGAGTCTCGATACAGAATTTAAAGGTGTATTTACATTTTGTCCATTCAGAAGGACTATACGATTTAAATTTGAGTCTAGAAACAAAATGTCTAGGTGTATGTAAATTCTGTCCATGTAGGGGAGCTACTGATACATTTGAAGTAAACAAAGTCTCGAAACCAATTTCTTGTCATCCACAAGGGCATCCACATTTTGAGATTAGTGCCCAGAGACTATCATCAAGGTTAAATTTTCACAGAGTGCATTTGTAATTTTTAACTGAAATAAACCAATTTTCGAAATTCAAGTTGAGTCAGAAAAAGATTGCTAAATTAGTTGTGATCCACCCAAACCTGTGGTAAATTTCTGGAGATTGAACTTAAAACTTGAGAATTTATTTCAATACCATCTTGTTTACTATCAATTGAACCTTCTGAGTGCATGGTAAAAGGTTGAGAAATTAATTATGATCCACACACACCTGTGGTAATTTTTGTGAACATGAACTTGGTATGAACTTGAGAATTTATCTCAATACCATCTTGTTTACAATCAATTGAACATTCTGAGTGCATTGTAAAAGGTTGAGAAATTAATTCTGATCCACACACACCTGTGGTAATTTTTGTGTACATGAACTTGGTATGAACTTGAGAATTTATTTCAATACCATCTTGTTTACAATCAATTGAACCTTCTGAGTGCATGGTAAAAGGTTGAGAAATTAATTGTTATCCACACACACCTGTGGTAATTTTTGTGTACATGAACTTGGTATGAACTTGAGAATTTATCTCAATACCATCTTGTTTACAATCAATTGAACATTCTGAGTGCATTGTAAAAGGTTGAGAAATTAATTCTGATCCACACACACCTGTGGTAATTTTTGTGTACATGAACTTGGTATGAACTTGAGAATTTATCTCAATTCCATCTTGTTTACAATCAATTGAACCTTCTGAGTGCATGGTAAAAGGTTGAGAAATTAATTGTTATCCACACAAACCTGTGGTAATTTTTGTGTACATGAACTTGGTATGAACTTGAGAATTTATCTCAATACCATCTTGTTTACAATCAATTGAACATTCTGAGTGCATTGTAAAAGGTTGAGAAATTAATTATGATCCACACACACCTGCGGTAATTTTTGTGAACATGAACTTGGTATGAACTTGAGAATTTATTTCAATACTATCTTGTTTACAATCAATTGAACATTCTGAGTGCATTGTAAAAGGTTGAGAAATTAATTCTGATCAACACAAACCTGTGGTAATTTTTGTGTATGTGAACTTGAGAACTAACTTGAGAATTTATATCTACACCGTTTTATTTTGTCAATAACAGGCCAAGGTTTGGTCTGATCAAATTAATTATTCCAAGAGGAGAACGATTAAATAAATTGACCGCCGATTCATTTAACTTGTCCAATTCATGTTGTTTCGATGTGGTTGGAAAATTCAGCCAAACTGTAATTTTGAGAAATGTAATTTAAAAAGCAGAGCTGTTATATTATGTCTTGTGGAAAACCTTGTAA
Organism: Ophiura sarsii; assembly: GCA_035610835.1. Lineage (NCBI taxonomy): Eukaryota > Metazoa > Echinodermata > Ophiuroidea > Amphilepidida > Ophiuridae > Ophiura > Ophiura sarsii. Next base: position 33,365,327 of record CM069444.1, on the reverse strand, counting down.
ACTGGCATACATTGATGATCATTTGGGTTAATAATAAAGTTAACTCGAAACTGAAAGGTCGAATGTTTATGAACTGTTATTGTAGGTGGACTTTGGTTTAAATTTGGTCACAAAATTAAGAGACTGTAAAAGTCAACTTCAATTAAATTCGGATTCCACTGTCTGTAGCCACCGAGACCCGCTACCTTTTACTAGGTAATTCCATCAGCCAGCTCGGCACGTTACAATATTACACGGTAAGAATGGTTGATTAATAAGGAAGTTACGATCCCAAACGTTAGGGCAAGTCTGATTTTCATTTTAACATTTTCTTTTCAACACGGGGAGAGTACGACAGGTAACGCGTGTGTGCCGTATTGATTAACCGTAACAATGCCACCGGCCGCCTATCCAACAACCAGGCCATCTACGGGTGAATTGGCACTACCACTACTATACCAGTAATCAATAATTTGCCGGTCTGAGTACTCGTGTTGAAATGAAAATGTGAAAATGAAAATCAGACTTGACAGTACATTTAGGATTGTAACTTCCTTAATAATCAGTCATTCTTAGCGTGTAATATCTCAAATTCAAGAAGAGAAAGTTCACAACATGTTTATAATTTAATATGTTTATGTAGGAGTCATACTTTTAGAGTTATCAGCACATTTATTATCTGGTCAGTTACTTATTTTGATGACTGTACATTATAAGAGCTACAGGCCTTTATCAATAACGGGCTGTGCATAAACCGTGACTGGGTTTGTGACCTCCTCCAACAAAATAATTGGCAGATGCAACAATAGAAAGACAGTAGATAATAATGAAAGTAAAGGTGCGGGTATAGTCGATCCATCTGAGACCGATCTTCCAATCAAGTGACCCAGTGACTGGGAGAGGAGGCTATTTTCTGACGAAAACATCGATGGAATCTATGGAATCAGTTTGAATGAAAAATAGCCATAATAGAAAATAACTATGTTTAACACTTATCATTAAAATACAGGGTGTGCCATGATATTATGTTTAATTTACATACCTAACTGCGGATGAGTACCTACTCAATTTCTAATAATAGTGATATTGTGGTAGTCTTATTATTTCATGTCCATTATCTTTTGCAAGTCGTCAGTTTTGAAATTCCGTGATTTTTGTCAGTACTTCTTAATGACATCATAAAGTGGAGGAATCTTCAATTAATGTTATGTTTAGTTAGTCATTCCCGCCTTTCAGCCTTTAATTAAACTACTTGATGTTGGGGTTTCGCTCTCAACGCTACATAGTATGAGTTTCAGGAATGAAGGAAAATTATGTCAATTTTTAAATTTGACATAATATTAACATTTTCCACGTGGCTATCATAATTGGTTTTGTATTTTGTAACAGATTTTTCAGAAACCTTTCCCAATTTTCCATGTCTATCTCAAGGATTACAGAACCAATACTAGGCATGTTTGTACTTATTTCCATGCATTTCTCATGGTGATGCCAACTTAATGGTATTTTAATTCATCGTTTTTTAAACATTTTGTAAAGTTTTGGAATGAAGTCTACAGACGCTTGCCGTGTGGAAAGTGTTAAACGGCTTTAGGTTGGTTACTTGTTGTCGTCTGAAACTTTGCCTGACCAAATTGCCACGGAAGGCGTAATATACAACCAGTTGTCTTTAGATTTGGAGAATTTATTAGACAAATAATTGCAGTTTAGGATATACAAAACGAAATTGTATACATAACATGTCATCGTCTGTATAAAATTAGAGGTCAAAGAAGTTCAAAGTGTTCTTTTTTTTACGAAATAATTACTATTTTCTTCGCACGACTATAATTTGAATTATTTTTAAAATGTAATAATATGATTGACATCCCCAAAGTGTTGGCAATTTATATTTGACCTAATAGTCAACTTATGAGTATAGTAAAGGCTAGAATTTAACTTAAATTAAAAAATTGACGTTAAAAGATTCTAACACAATTAAGCGCGCTGAAACACAGTTCTGCACTATTTTCGGCATGTTTAAAATCTTCGCACGCCTATAAATTAAATTATTTTACAAATGTAATAACACGATTGACATTGACGTGTTGGCAATTTATATTTGACCCAATTAAGTCACCTTATGAGATTAATAAATGCTAGAATTTAACATACCTAGTAGTATTGGTTCTGTAATTCTTGAGATAGAAACAGAAACAGAAAAATGTTTTATAAATGGTAAAACTAGTAATAGCCGCGTGGAAAGTGTTAAATCCAAACATTTACGTTAAAAGATTCTAAGACAATTTAGCGCGCCTGAAACACATCATTTTGCAATAACAACAAGTTGGAGGGTATCAAGTGGACCTGCTTTCATAAAAAAAAACTAAATAAATAGCTTAGAAATTCAAACGGGAAAGTCTAAAATATGAAGCATCTAACAACAAAAAACATTTATTCAATAAATTAAATACATTTGAAGAATAGGCGCCACACGGCAAAAACTATGTCGGGCTGGAACTGAGATTCAATCAAATTATCTTCAATTCAAGGTTTAATAAACATATCATTTATATCGCAGCAAAATGCTGAATTACAACAATATTTACAATATGTAATATATAGAACAATGGAAACAATATATATTCATAGAAATAACTAAGCATGCATAACACAACAACCAAAGATTTTCTAGTACAAGAAAATCTTTGCAACAACCCACCCCGATTGGAAACAGAACTATAATGTATGATTTAAGAGTTTGACCATGTATGGAATTGAGCTTCGAGCGTAACGCAGGGTACGTGTTTTAGGAGCAGTTATTTTGTGAGCACTACGGAGAGTCATATTATGCACTTGTTCATCACTAGATTTTGGTAACCAACCACGGAACTCATTAGATTTTAAAAGGGATTTATCAAAGTTTAAACAAATTTGGTCTCTACGGTTCCTGAGTTCCGGAATAGCACATGTTACATCCTGATAGCCAATGTAGTTAAAACCTAAGATGATTATACACGCCCTCTTCTGAATACGCTCCAAATCATAGTGGAGATTTTCTGTCAGACCAGGATGCCATACTGGTAGAGCATACTCAAGAAGGGGGCGAACAAAACCAACATAGATTGTTACCAGGTCTTTAACACTTAGCCCATGCCGTTTTAGGATGTTAAGCATAAATAGCCGTCCACTTGCACGTTTCGTAATGTCACCTATGTGGGTGTTCCATTTCAGATCTTTAGCAATTGTTATCATTTTTTCTTCTTCTTAACACTTTCCACGTGTTATTTGTGTATCTTTTAATACCTGAAGTGCGTGGAATTGGTTATTGGTCTGATTTTATCTATAAAGCTTCTGTCATCTTTCCTTATTGCAAATGAATTAATGAATTAACCCCTCTCCCTTCTCTTTTTAATAATTGCCCGAAAATAAATCTCAAATAATAATATGATAATTATAGGCCGCAACACGAGGCGTGTTTACCATGGGATTGGCAACACTGTTTGTATCAACCATAGCCGTAATTTTAGTAAACTACGTTTGTTTTCGTCCATTGACGAATCGAAATGCATTCGTTTTTTTCTAATAAATCTAATAATTCTATTCGTATGCATTTGTTACCATAAGAACGAATACAGAATGTTTCAAACGTCCCGAAAACGGCCCAAAAGTTACTCCTTTTGAAGTTACAGCTAGGATTGCTAGGGCAATTATCGATTATTGATTGAAGCACTTAAAAAGGTCACGCTGGCAAACCGGCTTTGTTACTCACACAATAGAAAAGGAAACCAATTACAGCGGCACTTGAGACCGTACAGTGAAATGTTTCAAACAGTTGAGTACTTGGCAGTTAACATCCTCAAATATTTCCGTACTGAAAATTCAGACACACTGTGAAATTGTTGGAAGATGCATGCTTAGATACTCAATATCTGCCAGTTACATCCTCAATGCATTGAAGATTCTACTTGGGGACGTCAGCAATATCCGTCGATCCGATTCGACGCCACGCCTAATGCTCTCTAGTTTTGACAAACACGATATCAACGCTACATAATATAATATATCCATGATGAGTTTCAGGAATGTTTGGAAGGTTTTTACTTGTTACTTTAACTAAGAATTATAAGATGGCAAATAAAACATTATTGTGGCCTCTTGCGTTGTGATAAATCTTCTAAGTTCACCAGTTTCGATCGTTGTCAGCTATGTGTTTTTATTCATATGCCAAAATCACAGGTGACGATTTCAAAGCCTTTTTATTTCAAATAATGCGCAAATAGTTCGATATTTGGCTCTCTTTGAATGGTACACTAAACATAGTTACTACGTGCATGCGTGTGATGAGAATAATATGCATTGGAGCAGTATTATGTATATTATTGCATAAGGCAGCTTAATTGTTTCAATTCACATTATAGATGAGGTTCGTCCGGAGGTAGGAATAAAATGGGATCCTTCGACAACTAGCGAATATACGCCAGAAGACCATACATCTTATTTTTGCTCATCACCCCTGCCCATTGGCGTACCGACCGGGGGGGGGGGGGGGGGGGGGGGGGGGGGCAAGATGCCCCCTGGCTCCAAATACCGGGACGCTAAATTCGCCACACCGGGACGCTAAAAATTCGCATAAGGATAAAAAATAGGGCCTAGGCCGAAAACACTGAGGATTGGCCAATATTTGTTGATTGTTGTATTTTTTGGGCTGCGAAATTTTGTGACCGTGCGAAATTTTGTGACCCACTTACGTGAAATTCACGAGGTGACTGACTGGGGAAAAATTGGGGGCAACCTTTTACGAAAATTTACAACTGTCGGGACGTCGACGACATTGTATTTCTGCCCCCTGGCTCACATGCCGCGGTACGCTCCTGCCCCTGCCCATCCAAGCACCAAAGATCGCTCTTCGATGAATTTACTATAAGCGTGTATTGAACGATAGCAGTTCGTAGTCCTTGAAGTTGAAGTTTTAATTAAAACTTGAAACTGCAAAAGTTCGCGTACGTATTATAATCATATTATTATTTTTATTTTTAATCGTCATTTCAGTGAATTATAAAATTATCTCGACTCTAACATTTAAATATAGCGACCAACATTTTATATTTATGGGCGTAGACCTTCGCCTCACAAGTCACAACCTTAAAAACCCGGGTCAAATCTGGGGTGGTGGGAGGGGAGGGGTGGGATGGTGGGAGGGATAGGGTTGGAGTGGTGGGAGGGGAAACTAACTATTAAATGTTTCAAGAGTGTTCATTACAAAATCCGCAAGGATATTTCCGAGTAAATTACTCAAAGTTTTGCTATTTCTTATATATGTTATTTCAGCTTAACCCTAACTCTTACCCCACCCCCACTTTTTTCAGAACTTTTTCTTCAACGCGGAAAATCGACCAAAATATCCCCCGATCCCCCCGGGATTTGATCCAGGGACCTCTCGCACCAGGGGTGAGGGATTCCACACTTCACAACGGGTGTCAAGCACAGTCTGGGCAGTGTATAGCCCAGACTGTATGGAGTGGGTCCATTTTTTTCATCAAAAAACTTCCACGCCGGGTGGTACCAACGTGCCCAGTCGTGGTATTTTGGGGTATATGGTAGTGTTAGGGTTATAAGAAGAAGAAAAAAAGAAGAAAAAAAAGATAATACTCATTAAAAAACATCTTAGAAAAAAATTAGCGGTAAAAGTGCCGGCGATACGAATAAAAAATAAAAAATAAAATGTACTTTTGCTCCAAATGTCTTCACGGGTATTTCAAGCAAACGCTTTTAGTTGAACACTACCCTGGATGCAAACGACCCATAAAAGAGGCCACTAAAACCGTAATGCCAAAATTCCCCGGCGACATAGACGCGGTAAGCTTATAAGATCGTGTTTAAACTCGCGTTTTTATGATGATGATAATGATGACGCTCGTGACACTCTCGATAAAGGGATGCTACTTGCGGCGCTGCATGGAACTGTACAAAGGGCTGTCCAACCTGCGGTGAGACGGGGAGCGAGTCAGAGATCTATTTAACAAATTAAAACCTAAACTAACGCAACGAAGCCCTAACGCTCTCTAGTTTTGAGCGTTAGGGCTTTTTTTGTTCAATCTTTTATCCGGTTTCTGTATATTCCAACGCGCATTTACATAATTGTTGACTAAGATGATCGGAAACTTGTTTTAATTTTTCAGCTTCCTCGTTAGTTTACGAACTAATTCTAGCCATTCGCGAATAAATGTGTTTCCATATTTATCTAAGAGTTTATTCATTTAATAAAAATGATCGTAACGTCTTGGATTTACGCGGGTTATCTTCTCAACGCACCCGACGAATGGTGGAAACAACAACAACAACAACAACAACAACAACTACAACAACAACAACAACAACAACAACAACAACAACAACAACAACAACAACAACAACAACAACAACAACAACAACAACAACAACAACAACAACAACAACAACAACAACAACAACAACAACAACAACACTAATAATAACCGTCAACTCGATCAGCTACGCTCGAGTTCAATGTTTGATTCCAGCCTTGTGACTCCTGTTAGATTTCGATCTCTCGAAGAATGTGATGAAAATCTTCTTCGCTTACGTTCCCGTCTTTCCACGCTTTGAAGACCAAGAAGTCGTTCACTGTGTTTAAACTGGACTCCGCGGTTCGCTTCACGCCTTCCTGTTTTTCAACTTTCTTCATAGTCGCTTTTCTCGAGAGCTACGCAGGTAGCGCTTACGAGTCCCGGCGCGATGGATACCCCACCTAGACCCTGACCTAGAGGAACCGCTACGACGGCTCCGGTACCACTACCACTACGACGGTACCGGACACCTGCGCTTACCTCTCGCTCGGACTTCGTTATCCAGGAAATCGCGTATCTCCGAGATTGTTTTCAATCTGAAAGATTCGCCACGATGTTCGCCTTCAACGGACAAATTGGGGTAAATCGGTGGTGCAGTTGGTTTTTGACCATCTTCTTTTATTATACGCGAAATTAAAATTAAAACGACGTCGTTTGTGAAGTTCGGAACGCGGTGATTGACGAAGTGTTCCGTAATTTCGCTTATGTCGAGAGCCCTGTCGTAAATCGACAAAATACCCAAATCGGTTTTGTCTAAAATTTTTAAGGTAATAGCTAGTCCTGGAATTTCTTTGACTTTGGGTCCTCCACACACTCTGCCGTTCAAGTAAAAACAGTTGTGACGCGAAGTATGATCGTACGAGATAGTAAGGTGATTAAACTTACGGACCGACTACGTCGGTGTGCAACTGTTCTTCGATCGTAGAACCGACGTTACATAGAGTTACCGCGATCCCGCGTTCGTTAGAGAGATTTTGATCCACGCGCTAGTTTGAAAGTATATAAACCCGATATTGAGCATGCCCTTTATCGTCTCCGTTCGAGAAAGTTGAAACAACATCGCGAGGGTAAAAGTGCCGACGCCTAGTCTATCATTTTTGAGACGCGATTTAAGTTACATGATGCCCAAAGGTCTTCCCGCTAAAAGAGTTAAGCTTTTGCTTACGTCTATTGAAGGATTGCTTTTATATTCGTTGAGAACCCCGTTCGGTTTTTTTATTTCGATCAATCTTCCAGAGTCCAAATCGATACCTTTATCTGATCTAACCGAGGCGTATTTTTGCACCCCGTCTTTATTAATAAAAACGAAGTATCGCCGAGTCTGTTAACGTTTTCGCTCTACTAGTTCCGAAAACTCGTACAGACCGGGTTGAATAGTCTGCGAGTCGGTGGGTCCTTCTCCGTTAGTGACGTACGTCCATTTGAGCTCTTCGACGATGTTGAACCAATCAACTCGACTCGACATGCCTTTAATACCTTTTTTACATTTTTTGGAAGAATTATCGATCGTTTCTCTTAAACGATAAGGTTTTCATTTTTGTAAAATAAATATCATACGCTTATAATCCATACTTTCAACCCCGCCCCGGTGGGGTGTTTGAACCCATTCACGAGTTTAGCCTCGTAAATCAAACCATCGCCATGTCGGAGAAAGACAGTTTTCGAGTAAAATTTCCCAACGTGTGGGACGAGTACAAACTCCTGAAAAATTACAGAGAAAAAAGATAACGACGACTGGATCGATAATCAGATGGGATTTTGGCAAAATCAAGTAAACTTTGCCACGTGGTGCGCCACTACGGGTTGCGGCGTTTCTAAAAAACAGCTAAATCATTCAAATTCGTTGACTAGAAGGGCCTTTAGATTTCACGCCTACTATCAAATTAGACGAATTTTGAGCGAATTGAGTTGTCCCTTACTCAGCGAAAATTCTTTCGATCCGTTGAATAACGGTATAAATTATAACGCTTTTGAAAGAATTTTGTGGCGAATTCGGAATCAGCCCTCGAAATGATTTCAGACAAAAACTCGACTACTCCAACGGTATGGGATTTATCACTTATTATTACAGACACCACGTCATGAACACGACAGAATTTTAAAGAAAAATTACGATCCGGAGATTTTTTTGTTATCTTTTTAAAAGTTTGCAGCAAACTTTTCGTAGAGAATCCGGTTACGCCGATAAATCTCCCGACGGAACTTCAATGGCCGTGATCATATCTTTCGTCGATGAATTTTCCGATGGGATCACTCGAGCCGGAGTTTCCAGGTTTAACGGAAGTATCCTAACATAGAAGACGCCGTGAATTTCGTAGTAGATCATCCTAGTTCGATCGAAAGGTATCAGAGAATGTTACAGTACGCTAGAAGCAAAGCGGATTTTGTAATCGGAATCGGTTTAAACATGCTACCATCGAATATGGATTTGGAAGTTGGAACCATAAACGGTTATAACAACTTGATAGTGATCGCGACGGACAAAATGCTATCCGGAAAAAATCGCGGTAAACGACGAAGAACCCGCGAATGTAAAAGAAACGGTCCAACATTTGGATGATAGTTTTGATACTTTACAGCTTGCGAAAAGAGACGAACCTCAACTCTACGAAACTTTACTCAACCTTTGGTAGGGCTTCCTGTAGAGAAAATTCCTAAATTTCATCTTCATTTTAGTTTCCATCTTAAGAATCTTATCAGCCGATAACCATTCTCCATTTTATTGTTATCTTTCTATTCGACTAAGAACATTTTACGTCCTTTATTCCCATTTTTCCTCTACAAAGTTTCTTATAGGGAACGTTGGCGTCACGATTTTAGTGGGCATTTCCACGGGTCCTTCGCATCCTGGGTAATGTTGATCTAGAATTGTTTGCTCGGAATACCCGTGAAGACATTTGTCGCAAAAGTACGTTCTATCTTTGTTTTTATTCGTATAGCTTAAAAACGATCAAAATTCTTTATCTTTATTCTTTAATGGGGATATTTTGATTAAACCCTTGATGGGTAATTTGGGCCATAAAAACCCCCAGTGTATTTGTCAAATTTTGAGACAAGTTTTATAGCGACATTTTTCTAATTTGGTATAATTACAAACACATGGTTGGTGTATTCAGCAATTTTATGTTGTAGTCGGATAGACAATTTACCTATAGATGAGAAAGAAATACCCAATTCATTCTCATTTATATTGCATTCCTCATTATGACCAGCATTTACTGAAAAAATGAATCGAAACGGTTTGATGTTACACACACATGCAATGATGTACATTTAGTATTGTTTAATTAAGTCAACACTTTACTCATGATATATATATTTTCAGGTTGACTACCAGAAGGACTAAACTAATGTGTCATTAAGAAGGACGTCACAGTTATGTCCTTATTGTTGTCAACTCTCAATTCACGTGTGTTTGAATCATTTTAAATTCATCAAAACAAGTTTTAACTATTGATGAATCTAAATACTCCTCATTAACAGGGAAAACCATTTTAACGTGATATCATATTCATCAGGATTGTTCTTAAACACGGAATAACTTGTTCTTTTGATAATCCAGTGGCGTAGTTCAGGGGGGCAGGGGGGGGGGGGGCAGTTGCCCCCCCTGACAGAACGTTTTTGTGCCCCCGCCCCCCTTTGTGCCCCCGCCCCTCTCTTTGGATATAGTGTTATATGCTGGTAACCAATTAAAAATGACCATTTTAGCTTGGTTTTTAAAAATAAATGACAATTTTTGTTAAAAAACTGCTTAAAAACCCTTAGGATTGGCCAATAATTTGTTGACTATAGTGCTTTTTTGATTGGAAACTTTGTGTCCGTGCGAAATTTTTTGACCGTGCGATTTTTTTGACATCACCCCCCCCCCCCCCCCCCCCCCCCCCCCCCCCCCCCCCCCCCCCCATCCACTTACGTGAAATGAGGTGACTGACTTGGAAATTTTTGGGGGCAACCTTTTACGAACATTTTAGAAATCTTGCCCCCCCCTGAAAAAACCCCTAGCTACGCCACTGGATAAATCCAACTCCTTACTGAGCTGGAGTATGAATACATCAGTCTGCACAGTCTAATAAATACTCCAGCTCAGTGAGGAGTCAAAACGTAATAACTACTAATTATTGGATTCTTCAAAAGAGCGATGTATTTCAAGAGAAAATACAATTTTACACCAAATATTTTTCACAAACTCCAGACACTGACACTACAATGTAGCTTTGACGTTTGAAGCTGCGTTAGCATAGCATCCTTTGTGCGTGAACATAATATTGTACTGTTATGAAACCGATGCATGATGCTATTAACTAACACAGTTCACACCGAACCTCATAACTAAAATAATGCTGGAGGTTGTGGGGGGATAGAGTATACATCTGATCGATCATTTATTTATGAAATAATGATACTTAGGATTGATTGACTGAATATACAGCCATCTAAATACATATACCTATACTGGAAATAAAACGAATAACAATAATATAATATAATTGAGACGTGCCCAGTGTGTTTTACTGTGCTTTTTTCCCTTACAGCAGAACGGCATTACATTGAGGCATCATTGACCATTTAAATAGCAACTCTCGCTTTTGAACACAGAATCACTGCTACGGTAGAAACAAATAAGTTTGCTGTTTGAAAATTCAGAAAAAGTGTGCTCTAATATGATCAGTGCTGCCAATATTATGATAAAGCTGATATTCTTTAGATAATGTTGTGGTTGTAAGCCATCACAATATACACTGTAACTGTTATTCTTAAAACAATGCCAGTATTAATTATTATTGTCTATGTTAAAATAAGAGGATCCCGTATGTGTTGAAAATTTGCCATTTTCAAGCAGAAGACTTGTCTTCTTATCTTGATCTTGGTTGACTACTGCGCACAGAAGGGCTCCAATCTTTCCAGATACTTGATATCTAGGAGAAATGCCAGAAAAAACTTTGGATTAAGAAAATGCATACACTTAAATGTATTTGTTGACGACTTACTCATGCTAATGGTTGAATAAACATCAAGATAATGTGACTAAAAAGCTTTCGTTATATCAATCTGTGTAATATTGACGATTACTTCCCCCTATCAGCAAGAAACCGAGTTAATGCTAAATCCTACACAGCTAAAAAAAATTGCTCAAAAACGAGCAAAAATTTAATCGACACGGTAGTAAAAAGAGCACTACTCGATTTTGGATTAATTTTTAATCGATATAGGTAGATTAAAGTTTTACTCTTGGCCAGATTAAAAAATTAATCGACACGGTAGTAAAAAGGGAACTACTCGATTTTTGATTAATTTTTAATCGATATAGGTAGATTAAAGTTTTACTCTTGGCCAGATTAAAAAATTAATCGACACTACGGTAGTAAAAAGGGAACTACTCGATTTTGGATTAATTTTTAATCGATATAGGTAGATTAAAGATCTTGGCCAGATTAAACTTACTGATTAATATATTCCAAGGTAAATATTGTTCCATTTGTTAATAGGACTATTGAGTTTTAAGCTTAAAGCTTGATTGGACTCGGCAATTGCCGAGTCCCATCAAGCTTTAAGCTTACATACTACATACATACTACATATGTATGTAGTATGTAAGCTTAAAGCTTTGTAGTATGTAAGCTTAAAGCTTTGTAGTATGTAAGCTTAAAGCTTAAAACTCAATAGGCCTATACATAGCTCGCACCCTCTAGTTAAATTAAATCATTGACAAATGGAACAACATTTACCTTGGAATATATTAATGAGTGTAGGCAATCCCCAAAGATTCATCAAAACCTCCATTTCACTGGTGTTCTTCTCCGTGTCCATCTTGCGGCACGGCTCTCTATGGCAAATGGCGAACACAATAACCACGTGCGTGCAAGTTTTAATCATATGGTATTGATTTCTTAATCACGCGAGGAGTGACTGACGGGGAAGACGCGACCGGTGAAGCAATGCGATTAAGTTTTAATCGCAATTTGAGTAAAATACAGCAAACGATAGAAACAATTACTCTTTCACAAAAAATTACATTTAATCTGGTAGAGATTAACAGTACTACCCGTATTTTACTCTTGAAAGATTAAATAATTGGTCGTTTTTTTAATCAACACACGTTAATCAGGCACGATTAACGCGTATCATGGTTCGTTTTTTAGCTGTGTATAAACTGGTCTACGTGTATCATGAGTGACGATTAAACACGGCCGAGTGTTTATTATCTCATTTTTGACAAACTTGGATTGTATTGGCAACATAACGAATAATCATCAAGTGTACGTTATTTTTATAGTAAATTTACACACACGGTGGAGTAATAACTCTTGTGTTATTATCTTATATTAAAACTCAGTTTGATTAACTCTTGTTTCTGTAACCCAGTTTCATTATCTTTGCTGTATAGGCCTATTGGCAATATAACTAAAAAGACTAAGTGCACGTTACTTTAAAGTTAAGTTCACATTGGAGTGCCAGGATTTTTCACAAACATCATGCCCTTTACATTGAAAAAAAAGAGATACAAACATGGTCACCATCCACGATTATCCACCTGTATTAAACCATCATGCTTGGTAATATATAAAGCATTAAGTGCACTGTGTTTTACAGACATCGCACACCTCATTTAACTATGTTTTAAGCAAGATTTCTGTTCGCAAAGCTGGATCGAGATCATCAATGCGCGAACAAATAAGCATGCATGCGGGTCACGATCGACCAATCAGGACACGACGTGGTCATTTTTAAACGCGCCCAGTACGCACTTCCGAATTTACGCATGTACGCACGCACGTACATCGTTGGAATTATGTCCATAGTACTTTGCCACAGACTATTATAGTAATCACATTCACACCACATTACGTTTCAGTGCCCTGTACACTTTGCAACTATATTTTGACAGGTTGGCAGTCCGGCCAGGAGTGAAGGCTAGCAGACCAGTCACCATTGACATATCTACTGTAGAGTGGTTTATACTATACTTGGCTTGAGGTTGGTTCTCTTTGCTGTGAGTGACTTGTCAGAACATCATCGAAAGTGTTCATATGGAAAGATAAATGTAAACGGGATAGACATTACACCAAAGATAATCGTATCACCAATATTTTGGTGTTTTTTAAATGAGCAAATTATTTTGTGCATGTATTTTTTTTTTTGGGGTGGGGGGATATGCAATGTCTATATTTATTGCACCTGTATTTAAAGGGCAACTCTCATCGGATATTAATGAATTAATTAATTAATCACTAAGAAAAATAAGCTTCCTCATTTTTAAAATAGACTCATTAAACTTAAATAGTTCATTGAACACCATCTTAAACATCTAAACATAGGAGTTGTATTTTACAAAACATTAAAAAAAAACTATTAAGTCAATGAAAATCTTCAGAAAAGGCCTAACGAGATCAAAGACAAATGACAAAAAAATGGGCTATTGACCATCAAAAGTAAATCATATTGTTGGGATAAGTGTTTTAAAAAAGTCAATCACAACTTCCATCGTAGACCAATAGTTTTTGAGCTGTGACCTTTTAAAGATGACAAGTTGACCAATATAGGCCATTTTGGTCATTTTTTAGCAAAATTGGCACAAAAATGACATGTTATCATCATTAAAAAATATTTTGACTCATTATGAATTGATAAACCATGTTATAATGTTGGTATATAGATGTACTTTACATTACAACACATTTCAAAAGTCAATGGTGTGCTGATGCCATGGCAACCAACTTTAATATCCTTCAAATTCATCAAAAATAGGTCAAATCTGAGCCAAATTTGGACTTAAATGGACATAAACAAATGGTGGTTGTCACGGAAACGGCACTGCCTGTATATTTTAGAATTGTTTTAAAATCAAAGAATGTGTTTTGACCAGCAATCTAAGGTGAATTATCATCATGCACAGACCTTCAATATTTTTTTAATGACAATAACATGAAAAAAATGAATAAAATGGCCTATTTTGGCCAACTTGTCATTTTTAAAAGGTCACAGTTCAAAAAGTTGTGATTGACTTTTTTCTTTAAAACACTTATCCCAAAAATATGATATACTTTTTATGGTCAATAGCCCATTTTTATTTATTTTTTACCATGTTAAATTTAGTTTTTGACTTCAGATTGAAACACATGTTACCTTTGAGTTGACCCTAAATCGAGGTCTAGGGTCATAACGTGCAACCTACGAACGTGGGATCAGGTGAATTTGTGTGTGTTTAGGGATATATTTGCCACCTTTTGGTAATAATTTCATGTTCTGCCCAGAGGTGGACATCAAGAGTGAAAGATACAGAGTATCATCCCATAGTCTACATTGTCCTGGCGTTATGTCCGGTAACATAAGATGACATAAGTTTACACCACCACGTCCTATGTTACACGATTACACTGATTAACATTCCCGATTAGAGTGGCTTTACACGAGTACACTGATTCATATTTGCGATTATGTCTGGATTTACACGATGACACTGATTAATATTCACGATTACGTCTGGTTTTACACGATTACACTGATTAGTATTTCAGATTACGTATGGCTTTACACGATTACACTAACACTAATTAGTTTTACATGACTGTATGCCCTATTTAACCGATTATGTCCGGTTTTACACGATACACTAAGTGTATTACACGATACACTAAGTGTATAACAACAAGATAAGTCTGGTTTTACAGGATTACACTGATATATATTCACGGTTAAGTATGGTTTTATAATATTACACTAATTAATATTCACGCTTGCGTCTGATTTTACACGATTACACTGATTAATATTCACGATTACGTCTGGTTGTACATGATATCATTGATTACTATTAAATCTAAATTACACGATTATACTGATTATACTGATTAGGCCTAATACGATTACGTCTGGTTTTAAACGATTACACTGATTAATATACACGATTACGTCTGGTTTTACGCGATTACATTGATTAATATTCACGCTTACGTTCAGTTTTACACGATTAAGCTGATTAATATTCACGATTGCGTCTGGTTTTACACGATTACATTGATTCATATTCACGATTTCGTCTGGATTTACACGATTATACTGATTAATATTTACGATTACGTCTGGTTTAACACGATTACACTGATTATTATTCACGATTACGTCTGGTTTTACACAATTATACTGATTAATATTTACGATTACGTCTGGTTTAACACGATTACACTGATTATTATTCACGATTACGTCTGGTTTTACACGATTACACTGATCAATGGGTGGTATAAAATTGCGAGAATTACATTGGACATTGAGTTTTAATAATGAGTATCGTGTACAACCAGACGATATCGTGAATATAAATGTAATCGTGTAAAATCGTGTTGTTTAAGATAATTTCTTCTTTGTTTAACCCTAACTCCCACGGCTATGTTTTTGCGTGTATCGGGGGGAGGGGGAAAAAGTACCATTTTTTTAACCCGAAAAATCACCGAGCACCCCCCCGGGAGTCGATCCCGGGACCATTCGCACCCAAGTCTGTGCCCCTATCAACTGAGCTAACTCCCCAGCGCACATGCGGCCACAAACTTCGTGGCCACGTATGCCTGCGGTAGGTGACGTAATCGAGCCAATGCAGCAGCACGCGCGTGGAGATAGTTTTATTTTGGATGATTTTGTATGGTCTAGTGGGGTTAGGGTTATGATAATTTGATCTTTTTGTAATGTATTTTTCATCATCGCATATATATATAGCACTATGATAAAGCTATGTAAAGTGAATAACTTCAATTAAACCAAAGATTAAACAGATGGCTTTGGTATGCAAAATAGCATTCTTGTTTGAAATTTATAATTGAAAAATATAACCTCATAATTTTAACAATAACCTCCTCATTTTGGTAGCAATATTCAAATATATAATGAAAACTCAGAAAATTGTAGACCTAAAATAGCGTGGGTCTCCTTCTTCAAAACTATAAGTTATAGACTAAATCAATGACGTTGCCATATAGTGCCGTTCTGTAACATCCCTGTTAAAAACATGATGTAAGGTTCCTCGGAGTAAGGGTAAATAAATAAATACTATTGTTCTACCTATCTGTTTTTCTTTAATAACAATATTAAAGAAAAACAGATTCATAGAAAAATAGTATTTATGCATTTATTACCCTTCCGTCATTATTTATTTTGTGCTGGTTTTTATATATTTATTTGACTATTTGATTGTTTTAAAGAGGGTTTTTTTTGTTCTTTAAAATTCACACATATAGGCCTATTAATAATTCATGTTCCTTTTACCAACAAATAAAACAAATGGATCATTCCCAAATTGGGTTTATTGTGTTTACGGGCAGCTGTCGATTCTTTTAAATAAAAAGCCAGGTAAACTTATTTTAACAGCACAGTTTGGTGTTCTCAGACAAATAAAAGGAATCAAACCATACAAAAAGGAGGGGTTGAATATTTTCACGTGATTCAAATCTATTTTGTTGTCCTTTTCTCTGTGCCAAGCTGGCTATTTTTTTAATTTAAAAGTAACTATTTTTAATTTTAAATACATCTGCAAATCAGATTGGAACTTGAATAAGAACTACATGTAGTTTGATCCGAGCCGTAACAATCAAACACTTTCACTATATATGTTTGTTGTTCTTCTTATACATATTTTATAGTGTGCTCATGGTTTTATGCTAAAAATGCTAAGCTAATTTCCGGCAATTTTTACAATTAAAGCTAAAATTGTCTCGCGCTTCGCGCACATTTCCCCCATTTTTGTCAACACTTTTCCCCCCCCTCACCACCGATTCCGCCCTTAAATGTTACAGGTGATGCCGCCACTGGTCGATCACCCCAGCCCCCCCCCCCCCCCCCCCCCCATCAACAACATACGCCACTGTGTTTTGAAGTTTGAGACAAATGGTCGCAACCAATTTCAACCCATTATATCGAGGACTCTGCATTCTGCATTTAAATATTATTAAGTATGAATAATTTTATATGTTACGTAAGCAGTAATTGGTTTCGCCATGGGTTCTAACGCGGATCTAAACGCATTATCTCTTCAAAGTTCATTTTTTCATGCAGCATTTTTTGATGCAATCTTTGTAAAGTCGTTGAATCTTTTTTTGAGTCATGGCGTACAGGAATGGATCAAGAGCTGAATTGACCCACACAAAAAACAACAGGAAAAATCGCGTGTTCACGTCGTCACACTTTGCGCAGAATCCCACAACGATGACATATGAAACGTATGGAAACATGGAGATGGCCATAGCAGAGACGAGAACCAAGAGAACCACGGCTGGTTTAATATACTGCTTCCTCTGCTGTCTTAACATGTTCTGTTGCGCTGAATTTTGCTGTTCTAGCGACGAAGATATTGATGACAATTGCGTTCCAATTTGTGACTCTGCTCTCATACTCCAGCTCTTTGCCAACCTCTGACGCAATAAGTAAAAGAATGCTGCGCTGAATCCACCCACCAATATGACAGGCAAGATATAACCAATCAACAAATATGTTAGAGCAAATGATTTTATTCGTCTTGGAAGGGACAGACAGTGCTGGGTGAAGTCTATAAGAGAAGCGGTTTCATCAAGTGTTTTGGCAACATCCCAAAAGGAAAACTCAATTACGCTAAACATAATAGACAAGGTCCAAACGATAGCAATAGTTTTCTTTATGCGACGCGAACTCTGTATCTTCATGTACTGTGGATACTCTTTCAACACAAGTAGAAAACGGTCGAAGCTGATCGCAATGAGAGTGAAAATGCCTGATAAGTGTCCGAGATCTGCGAAAACCACAAGACACCGACATATGGTCTCTCCAAAAGGCCAGTATCCTGGACTGATCCAAATTGGGGATAATGGAGGTAAGCAAATTAGTCCTAGTATCAGATCTGAGCAAGCAAGACTCAGTATGAGCAGTTCACTCGGAGTATCCCAAAGATCAGGCAGCTTCCAGAAGGCATAAATTGTACCGCAGTTGCCTATGGTTAGAATGCATATAGTAGGAATAACCACTGCATAGGCAATATTGACTTGTATCATCCTACGCTCGTCTGATGATGTCATATTAGCTGTATAGTCTATGTCGAATGCATCAGAAGAATAAGAATTGTTTACAAAATCAGTGACATTTTCATTCAACGCCATTTTGTATTGTTTTAAGTTGATAAATATGATTTGGCAAGCTCGTGAGATGAAGTTGAAGCCGGTTTGTAAAAGGTTATTGTTTGAACCCCCTTGAGGAAAAATTCGGAAAACAGCACTACCAGTTACTTCACGGCTGTTTGATCCCACATAATTTGTCCGTTTTATTCTGAGAACACCGTTACTTGCTGGCCAGGTTCTGGTTTTAACTGATTCAAGTACCTGAATATACTGGCCATCCTTTGTAGAAATTTCAGATAATTTGTTGGTGCCATTTCTGAGAAATAGAGCTTTGAATATAATTATTTACTATAATAGCGCCCTCATCGGCCACATTTACCATAGAGTTGCATGTAAAATGTGTGTAAAGTAGAAAATGCCGATAATTTAAAAAGGGCTCAAACAATTTTCTTGACATTTTCACCATATACTCGTATTCATTAGCGCTATCTAAATCAGGTCAAACCATAACGGGGCCACTATGTAATATTTTTTTATTCCATAATTTTAATTATAAATCGGACAGTCAAACAGCCGTGACTTACTTTATACTCTGGTCGCATTATCAGCATACTATAGTTAATAAATTCTGCTATAGTCGATCGCTTCCTTCATAGATACAGATGTAGGAATAACCAGCGATAAAACGTGTTTTCTTACGATAAAACCGCCTTTCTATAAATCAGTAGCATCAACGATGTTCTATCGATATACTAGATTTAACAAAAAATCTTGTACATCATATAATATTTACGTTTATCAGTTATATAGTACCAAGAATGCTGAAATGTGATTGGTTACTGTCCCAATGAATATTCGTATTACAAAAGTGATTTATCATTACTCTGTATCTGATGAGCCCGTATTCTGGTATTAGTCGAGTACTTTTATCACAGCTCTGATTGGTTAAATCAAGGTTTTGGTTGATCCATTATCATTTTTAGGGGTAAGAGGTGGTGGAAAGGGTGGCCGTGTTGGGTTATGCATGGGGAGGGGCTGGGTGATAGGGGATGTTGGGTTGGCCTGCGTTTTTGTTGGTTCCCTGTATCTCTGTGGTTCCCCGTGTTTTGGGCTCTAAGTTATTTAAGTTGTGCTCAATGTATGTTGGGGGGGGGGGATGAGCGGTGTGGTGATTGAGGGTGAGGTGGGTTGACAAAATGTCCGTTTCCAATGGTTCTGTATCATTTGGGAGGTTCCCAGTGTTTTGGGTTCGAGTTAAGCTGGCAATGTGTGTTGGGGTGACGAGGCAGGCAGGAGTGTGGGGAATGTGGGCGTGAGTACAGAGCTATAGACAGAGATAGATACTCATACACCTTTGGACCTCAGGTTACCTAACCTCAGGTCGAATTCATTTTCGGACTTAGCATTTTTCACAAAGTGTAATTTACCCCGTTTTAATCAAAATCAACCTGATGTTTTCACATCGAATATATTGCCAACCTGAGGTTGAGGTTGTCTGATTGTAGTATTCTAATTTAGTATCATTATTTACCTGTGCTCTTGGCCTTTCTAGACAGACCTTTACTCTGTTTATATTGAATGCACATTTTTGATTGGAGCCGTGTCTGATTTTTGTATTATTACCTTGGGTTACTACTGTGATTTCTTAGGCCTATAATTTACCTAGTTTTAGTCAAAATCAACCTCAGGTTTTCACAGTTAATATCTTATCAACCTGGGGTTGTCAAATTGGATTTATTTTCAACCTGAGGTTGTTTTTATTGAATTTTTCTCCTTGGCCTTTTTTGATAGACCTTTACTCTGATTATATTGAATACACATTTTTGAATTTAAACGTGTTTGATTTTTGTAATATAACCTTGGGTAACTACTGATTTATTTGGGGCTATAACTTACCACGTTTCAATCAAAATCAACCTGTTCACATTGAATATCTCAACAACCTGAGCTTGCTTAATTGGACTTTGTTGTATTGAATATTTTCTCAGCCTCAGGTTTATTTATTGCAGTATTCTAATGTATTTACATGTTTCCAATATCCTTGGATACCAAAATGTTTAAGTCCAGAAGTGAATACAACCTGAGTGTAGGTAACCTGAAGTAGAGTCGTGGACAAATTCATTTTTCATTTTCTCGTTTTTCATTTTTTTATTTTCTTTACAACATGCCCCAATCATTTTTTATAGAAATTGTTTAAGTTTCATAAAAATTAAAAAATGAGAAAAAAAAAGAAATTAGCTTAAGAATAAATAGCTTACATTAAAAAAAAATGGCAAAGATGAACGATTTACGAAAACGAGTAAAAGAGCTTGGTTACGTAGGATTTTCCTCTATGAGGAAGACGGAGCTCGAGAAATTGTTTGAACAACCACCTCCACCGAAACCGCCCTCGATCAAGGATCTTCGAAAAAGAGCGAAAGAGCTTGGCCACGTCGGATTTACGGGCATGAGAAAAAACCGAACTTATAAAACTGGTGGAAAATTCATTCTCATTGACTCCTAGAACACAAAAACCCGTACCAACTTCTAGAACTCAAAGACCCGTACCAGCTCCTAGATCTCAAAGACCCATACCAGCTCCTAGAACGCAAAAACCCCATACCAGCCTCTAGAACACAAAAACCAATACCAGCTCCCAGACTCTCATTGGAATTTAGGGAAAAGAAACTAGAGGTGGAGAAAAGACGAATAGTGAATAAAAAGAAGAAAATTAAAAAAGAGAAGCGGAAACTTAGGAGGAGAAAGAGGAAAGGAAGAGGAATAAAGGGAGGGAGGAAAACTGGAGAAACCACGGCTCAACTCGTCTTACAACACGGCTGTTTGATCCCACATAATGTGTCCGTTTTATTCTAAGAACACCGTAACTTGCTGGCCCGGTTCTGGTTTTAACTTATTCAAGTACCTGAATATACTGGTCATCTTTTGTAGACATTTCAGAACATTTTTGTTGGTCCATTTCTGAGAAATAGAGCTTTGCATATTATTATTTACTATAATAGCGCCCTTATCGGCCACATTTCCCATGTGTAAAGTAGAAAATGCCGATAATTTAAAAATGGCTCGAACAATTTTCGTGACATTTTCACCGTATACTCGTATTCATTAGCGCTACTTAAATCAGGTCAAACCATAACTGGGCCACTGTGTTATCTTTTTTATACCATAATTTTAATTATAAATCGGTCAAACAGCCGTGACAAGAAGAGAGTTTCAATGTAGAAAAAGTAACAACAACAAAAAGCAGCCTCGAGAAAATGGACGCTTAAATTTAAGGAAGTCGAGTGCACAAAAGGGGGTTGTTTACAACATTTTCTAATGACGGTACCCGTTGGACACTTTCTCGAAATGGACCCGAGAAGTTTTTTTGTGGAGAAGAGATGGAAATGATCGCTAAACTCAAAGAACAATTGGGAAAGTTAAAGGGTTTTAATTTTTTGTTAAACCTTCCAATTTTGTTGTCAAAGATTAACCCAGCCACGGACTGAAAGATGATCTTATATACTTACAGTTTCATTCCAATCACGAGCGACGGTCAGTATCGAGTGAAGAGGACATCGATTTTAGTGAACCATTTTCGATCATATCCAACAAAATCGATGTGATAATTAATCTTGGATCTGAGTGGCGGATTGAACGCATCGATATACATGTACATGTATAGGAGTACAGACCGATCCAAAGACCCGGTGGTTCATACATTGATTTACCAAAATGGTTGAAAGATAAAAAAGCGATCGTCAACATAAAAAAGGACGACTGCTTAAGTTGGTGCTACCGCGCGTGGAAACACCCCATGGAGATACATCCAGAAAGAATATCGAACTATACAAAATACGAAGGTCTAAACCTTGTTGGTTTTAAACCCAACACCCCGATTCCGGTTGAAAAACTAAAGAGAGTGGAGAAATCAAACGAAGTAGCGTTTAATATCTTTACTCTCGAAGGCAGCACTCCCTCAAACATTTAAGCAAACAACCGACCGAAATCCCTAGAATTAACCTCTTACTTTTAGAGGAAGGGGGCAATTCCGAGCAAACACTTCTAGATCAAAATTACCCAGAATGCGAAGGACCCGGGGAAGTGCCCACTAAAATCGTAATGCCAACGTTCCCTATATAAGAAACATTGTAGAGGAAAAATGGGGAAAAGGACGAAAAATGTTCTTAGTCGAATAGAAAGATAACGATAAAAATGAAGAATGGTTATCGGCTGATAAGATTGTTAAGATGGAAACTAAAATGAAGATGAAATTTAGGAATTTTCACCACCAACATCATCGTCGCTGACTTTGAATCCATAGCAACCAAGATGAAAGAACAGAAAGCGTTGAATACACAAAATACACCAAATATAAGAAATTTCTCGAGTGCGTGCAAAAAGAAGAACTTAAAATATTTCAATTGAAAAAAACCCGTAAAACCGATGAAAATTATGAATTAAGTTTTCAATCGGTTTGGTAAAGCTACGTTTTGCCAAATATGTAATAAACCGCTGTTTAAAAATAACGTATTAGACAAAGTAAAAGATCATTGTCACCGTGGAGCGGCACACAACTCGTGCAATCTTAATTATCGTTTTAAATCCACGATTCCTGTGGTGTTTCACAATCTCAAAGGATACGACGGTCATTTCATCATGCAAGCGATAAGCGAAACAAAAGGAAGGATCAAGTGTATCGCGAAATAACATGGAAAAATACAAAACATTTTCAGTGGGCAAATTAAATTTCATCGATAACACTCTTCTTTAGCAAAGTTAGTCGATAACACCGTCACGAGTAATGGGAGGCGTAGCGCCAATTTGTTCAAAATTACGATGGAACACGAAACAAATACGCAAAAACTCAGAAAAGGCAAGTACCCGTACGAGTACATGGACAGTTAATTGGGATCGCTTCGAAGAAACGCAACTGCCGCCTATGGAAGCATTTTATAGCTTGCTGATATATGAAAATATTTCTGACGAAGGTTACGCGCACGCTCAAAAAAGTCTGGACAACTTATGGTTGTAAAAACATGGGTGACTATCACAATGTTTACCTCAAGCCCGATGTGACATTGCTCGCGGATATTTTTGAAAACTATAAAAACACATCTCTCAAAGAATACGAGCTAGACCCCGCGCACTACATTATATCGGCAGTCCTAGTCTGGGTTCGGACGCGATGCTGAAAAAGACTAAAGTCGAACTCGAATTGTTGACGGATTATGACATGTATGCCTTTTGCGAGAGGGAAAGCGTGGTGGAATCTCCATGGTATCCGGGAGATTTGCCAAAGCGAACAGCACGATGGTAAAAGGTTATGATCCCGATAAGAAAAATAGTCATATAGGATATTATGATGCGAATAACCTGTACGGTTTAGCGATGAGGGAATACCTACCGACAGGAGGGTTCGAATGGGTTGAGAATTTAGAGAGTCTTTTCAAACGATCCAAAATCACCCTAACGATTCAGAAGTGGGGTACTTTTTGGAAGATGACTTGGAGTACCCGAAGGAATCGCACGATTTGCACAATGCTTACCCTTTGGCGCCGGAACGTTTGAAAGTACGAGAAGTGTGGCTATCAGAATATCAGAGGAATCTTATGGAAAAGAACAACGTTATAAAAACTGAAAAACTCGTACCAAACCTATACGATAAAGTGAAATACGCGTTAGATTACAGAGCCTTACAACTATACACATGGAAAAAGGTATCGCACCACTGCTTTTTTGTTGAAAAGTGCGAATGTGGCCACGAATTTTGCCACCATGGTGTGATATTAAGGATCATTTGTTTGCGTAAGCTGTCCAACAAAATGTTGTGCAACAAAAGGGCCACATGGCAAAATTCGAGGCCACATTTGCACTTTTCAAAAAAAAAGCAGTGGTGCCATACTTTTTTCCATGTGTATATATCTTTCATTAGGGATGCGTCTAAAGAAAATTTACAGAGCGATCAAATTCAATCCATCACCATGGATGAGGCCATACATCGATCTTAAAACGCGAAGAGTGAGTTTCATAAGGACTTATTTAAGGTGATGAAAAACGAAATTACGTAAACGTAAATTTATTTCGTTGTCCGGAAGAATATAAGAAATTGTTAAAAACATGGCAAAACAATCATTTTGACGTTGAACAAACCCATTTATATCGGTATGGCGGTTCTCGAACTTAGGACAGCCTGCTAGTTCACATTGAGACCGATGACATGTACAGGGACATGGTTGAAGCATGTATAGCTCGATTAATGACAAAGTCCTCGGAAAGTTTAAAGATGAGTGTGGTGGAAAACCTATTGAAGAGTACGTCGGTTTGAACCTAAAATGTATTCGATGTTGATGAGCGATAAAAATATTAAAAAAGACAAAGGTATCAAAAAAAAAGTGTCGTGAAGAAAAACTTAACTCACAAGATTTACAAGGAATCTTTGTTCGATTCAAAGATCTTTCACCACGGTATGAATGCTTTGAGCAGTGTGAAACACAAAATATATGGAATACATCTGAATAAAATTTCGCTTTCTCCCCTCGATACAAAGCGATGGATCTCGAAGGATGGAATTAACACCGTTGCATATGATCACTACACCTTGAGAACTCCGTCGGGAGGCAACTGAGTATCCAGAGGAACGGCTATTAGCTCTTGTTTTACGAATCCCTTTTTGGAGCACCTTCAGTCAAGTAGTACAAGATCGGATCATTAGGAGTTTTGACAACTTGATGTATTACCTGTGTATGAAATATAATTTATATCGTGGCTAAATCGAAAAATATCAGTTTTATGCCCTATCTCTGTGTACATAATATATCGACGCCGAATATTAAAACGTGCTCCTATACTCTGGTGCAATAACCACCAATAACCACTAAATTCGCGTCCTTTGAAAAGTTGATTGACCACTTTGCATTGCCTTCTTTTGTCTAGTCGTTTTATCAAATACCAAAACATAATAGGTAGTGTGCCTTGAGTTGGGACCCCTTTGTGTGACATATGCTAAAAATGAAAAAATCACATGGATTTTGCTGAAAACATTTTTAGCATTAAAACTATACATAGGAGTACAAGGAAAGTATACATTTCCTGAAAGCATACAAATTTCCAAATCTCACAAAGACAATATCAAGGTCATTATACAGGGTGGGTAGATAATATATAGGGTGCAAACATCAAGAAATGCACTAAAAATACAAAATGTTCACTGGTCATTTACATTCCTTGAAGATAAAATTATCATTTATTAAGCTGCATAATTTAAACGTATACACTAGTATTACAAAGAAAAAATGTGCCACCTTTGTCTTTAGTTATGAAGGATACCTTATACAGGGTGGTCAAAATTTGTAACAATATAAGTATGTGAAAACGTATTTCTGAAATAAAGTTTACAGTTATCATAATTTAGTGTCATAATCAATTTTAAATTGACGTTTTATAATAATATTGCACCAAACACAAACATATGACCAATAATTACCATATTATACAGGGCGTCACAAGCGAAATGCACATGTATGATCGAGTCCTCAATCCACGCGTTTCTTCACTTTTTGATTTTATTTTGATGAAAGCAATGATAATGAAATTAAATAAAAGACACATGAAATGATCATGTTACAATTAGAAATGTTGCCTTTTTTGATATACATACTAAATTTAATATGGCCAATAACATCATACACAGGGTGCTACAAAATAAAGCACATGCGATCTACCGGAGCGCTTATTTTTGAAAACAATCTATTTTCTTCATTTTACTGACATATAAAATGTTTGAGCATGGGTAAAATCAATTAGTATTCGGTATCGGTAAGTGTGCAAGATGCAATGTAAGTACTTTTGTCCGACAATGATCAACAGACTATTAACAATGACACCGATGGACTTAAGCCCCCACCCCTTCCCACATCTCACTACGCGCCGTAAATCTGTCAAAATTGATAAAGATGTCACAAATTCTGCGCGCATGCACACGCGGGCTTTTTGAACTCACTCGGCATGCATGCAGTAGAGCGTGCATGCATACCTTGTAATTTGTATGCTGTCATTTGTCTGGTGGTTATAGCAAAGTAAACATACCACACGTACTTATAAATATTTATACTGTTTCACTCCATGAAGTGGTTAATTTATTTTAAGATTATGCACTAGTGTAAATTTTATCAGTATAAATAAATCAATCGGTATACTACTAATCGGTACACAACAGCCAACCTCGCTGACATATCTCGCATGTATCGTCAATGAGTGATGTGAATCAGGGATACTATTAATGTTGGGATAGGAAAGTCCTATACTAACACACGTAGCGAAAACGGTGCCGTTTGCATAAATTACATAAATTATGGTAATCATCGGAATGTGTCGGTGACCGGCGTTTAACGCGTTTAACAGTGTTTAACCAGGTTTAACGTAATATTTGGTCAGCATAGGTTTGAGGGCGTTGTGGATTTACACAGACGACGGTGGCCACGCGAAACCTAAATGTTGAATACGTAAAGAATAAGGTGAATAACACGTAATCGCGAATGTTAATCTTATCATTTTGACAAATTCATCATAATTAGAAGAATTGTCATCGTTAACCGGGCGATGACTGTTAAAAATAATTCAAAATAGTGCACTCCCGAGTCCCGTTGACATATTGGGTCGTCTGAGAGACGCGTGGCCAGCGTCGTGTCGTCTGCTACAATCACGCCTGATCAGTATAGCGCCACCAGTTCTATGCTGACCAAATTTTATTTAAAAGTGGACCCGATCGGCAAGCTCACTGGCACACCCCTGTGTGAATGTAGTATTTCATTGCGTGTCTGTGAGATTAGCTTATCATCTTCTGCGATTCCTCCTCCTCCCAACACTCCTCACAGCCCAATCTCTCTGACATTCCACATAGCATGTAGGCCTATTATTGATAATCAATAAGTGAAGTGAATGAAGTATTTCATAGCTTGTCTAGAGATTGGCGCTGTGTGGGGGTGTGTGTGTGTGAATGGCTCCTCAATTCTCTTCCTCCGGTTCCTCCCTCTCCTCCCCAAGCACCCGTTGATTTATTATTTGCTCCCAATTAAAACTGAAATAATTAAGACATTATTTTGTGGATGGTATGGAAAGAATATTTATTGTGCTTTGTAATGACACCAAATTGGTTATTTTATGACGAGAAATATAGAAACGGTGATAATATAAACATCATTAACAGTGTAAAAATGTCACACCTCCTCAAAATACGGGGTTCCAATTCGTGGCACACGACCAATAGGCTTTACAAATTGCGATTGTTTAATACCGGGCTTGCAAACAAAAACGCATAGGAAAAAAAATCGCTATTATCTTTTCTAAAATATGGTGGAACAAATCAAGCGGTATTATACTTAATTATAATGGCTTTAATAATTTATACTATTTTCGATTACTTTAATTTGTATTTACCGGATTCAGAAAGTGTACATTTCTTAGCTGTAAAATGTTTGGCTGTCACCTCACCAGAAAAGGCTGTGTCAGTGAACTGAAGTCTGTGTCTGTCATGTCTGTGGGAGAAGTATTTCGCAATGTTCAAGGTCACGCGTTATGAACTCGCCTCCCAATAGGGTGGTGCCGTTACATTTTTTAGTTTAATGCTGTCATTTTCCTCAAATATTTTTAAAACCACAAAAGCTATCTAAACAAATTTGGTATCATTTTAAAGCCCTAATAACAAGCTATCTGCCTGCAAAATGGCGTTGGTATAGCTAATACAGAATGGGAGATACAGTTGTTTGATGTTTGGGGACCAGGGGTGGTGCTGGAAGGGGTGCCGCTGGAAGGGGTGCCGCCTGTACAAACTCTCAATGGGGATAATCCCATGCTTTGTTCTTTTTACAATAACTAGTCATCCCCTAATGTTACAAATACCATTTTGGTCCCATTTTAAAGGATATTTAGTTGTCTTTAAGTATGTGGTTCAACAGACTTGTCAACTATTTGTAACAACTAATTAATTATGGATAAGACCATGATCATCAGCTTTCTTCCGATTCGCTACACAGTCAACATGAATAATCAGCCTCAATTTACCGGATTTATAAAAATGACTATAACAGAAAAAGTTTTCAACCTATGATAGCAAAAGTATACATTTTTGGAAAGCTTGTAACTAGAAGAATCCAGAAATGCAGTTTATATCAGAGAAGGGTTCATCCTTAAACAAATATTTCTAAAAAATTCTAAAAATATATAAAATAAAAATTGGAGATATTCACTAGCCGGTATAATTACCATACCGACGTAGTAACTTTGACAATTATATATCATCTAATGGGTAATTTCATGAGGAATTCAAATATGTAAAGTGAATATTGATAGGGGTAGGTATAAAAAATATATGGATCTCAAATTAAAAATAAAAAACTCTGATATTTTCCCGAACATTTCCGATCATACCATTTTAGTTCTTGGTCGTACTATAATTTTAATGGCATATTTGGTTTCCTCATGCAATTTCCCTTCAGAAAATGTATACTTTTTACTACCTCAGGGGGGTATACAAGCAAATATAAATGTGTAAATTTAAAATCATGTCGCGAAAGCCAAAATCCGTGTGTAACGCGAAAGGAGGCGAGCTTATAACACATGACCTCAATCGAAATCCATCTTTTTGATAATTTACATATTAAATCGTTTCAATTGTATTTTGGCAGCGTGGTGTGCTGATACAGACTGTCGGTGCGTATGATATAGGTCCTTAAACATTTACGACTTCTATTGATAGGTAGAGATTGAGTTTCAAACAGCCCATTGTTGTCTATTATGAATTGGAATGCGTGCAAACATAAACATCGGCCTACAAAGTTAAATAGGAGTACAATAACCTTATTCAAATAAGTGGCAAAACAAATCGCTGCTCTTACTCAGGGACAATCGAATGAACTACAGCCAGAAACTATATAACTATGGGACGAGTATCTCGAAGGCAAAGTCCCCCGTTTAATATGCTTAAATTGTTGACGGAGGACGTTTTTAGAGGGGGCGCACTATCATGGTCGTAGCAAACCAGACGACCTAAGACGTGGTGGATTTTATCGGCTCAAAACATGATTTGTGGCACAGAAATAGTACATCAATGGTCAAAAAAGCTGATTGTGATTTAGAGTAAAACTTATTTGCTTTGATGATAGCAGAATTTAGTTCTTATATGACACGAAACATTCAGAATTGGTTATTTGAAATTAATTTTTACGTGGAACAAAATAAGAATTTTAAATTGTGGATGGCTTCGTCTGACAGTGACAGAGGAGGGGCGTGGCGTTATTTGCATTTTATGAATATTGTAATCAGATCAGTTGGGTAGGACGTTGGATCGCGACGATCACATCGTGTGAGGTCATGAATAGTCGTGAATGAATATTCATTTACAACGGATGATTGACAGTTTACGCTTAACTTCCGGGGGACGGTCTGATAGAGTGCGCTATACTGAACAAAATCTCAACAAAGGGCAGATAGGGTGCTACGTAGGCCTGCTACAGCGCAATATCTGAACGCATTGATGTGAAACATTTATTGTACAACATTGAAGACAGGCGCGGATTTTTTAAAGCGATCTTTACTTATTTTTTAAATTGTTTACGATGACATAAATTACTAGATAGTGAATTAAAAAAAGACTTTATTGAGTCCACAGAGAAAATTCCTCTTGTTAAGATTTTTTTATCATTTAATATTCTTTATTTTAATATTTAATTTATGACACTGGAGTGGGGCATACATTGACGCCCCCTCCCCTCACTTTCCACATACACACATCAATGTTTCTTTTTGTTATGGGAGGGGGGTTCTTTTCCGTTTTTTCTTTTCCGTCCGGGGGTGCTTTTTTCTTTTCCGTTTTTCCGGGGTTTTTTCTTTCTACTTCAATTTTCTTTTTTTATTTAATGTTCAAAAACTTACACGCACGCGGCCCGGGTTCGATCCGCGGCGCATGCGGAGACTGAATTTCCCCTAAAATGATATCGGAAATATCAAAAATAACCAGATATATCATCATATAGAGGATTAAAAATAAGTAAGTGCCCCCTAAAGTTAGATCACGTTTGTTTGCATATCTCCACACGCATTTAGACGTTTTAAGAAATTGAATCGTTTATGAAAAGGGGAAACGCTTGACTACCCATAGACAGTTTTTTTCTTCTCAATATCATGTTTTCTTTACCCAAAACAATCAGTTCTATGCCCTATCTCTTTGTACATATGTATATCGTCGCCGAATATCAAAATGACCAATCGTGCACCGAACTCTGGTGCAATGACCACTAAATTCGCGTTTCTTTTCAGCATCCTCATAGCAGAAAATTGCATTGGTTACTTTGCATTGCTTTCTTTTGTCTAGTTTTTTCTTCTTCAAATACCAAAACATAATAGGCTTTACAAATTGCGACTATTTGCCGGGCTTGCAAATAGAAACGCACAGGAAAAAATCGATACCACCTTTTCTATAATATGATACAACAAATCAGGCGGTTTTATACTTAGTTATAATTATAACTTAATATATTACATGTATTATTACTGTCAGAAATTGACTTGATTTGGGTGGTTTTTGTTAACGAAAATGATATTTGTTTACAAGATCAATTTTGTAAAGATAAATTGAGTGAAAGGTCCAATTTACCAGGTCTGTAAAGGTTGACTTGATTTGGGTGGTTTTTTCTTCAATTTTTGTATTCAATTGTTTCCCAATTGTTTTAAACCATTATTTTATTGAAGGAGTGAAAGGTTCAATACTCAAGGTCTGTGAAGGTTTTCCCCCACCCACTGGTCTACAGGCTATGTATAAAAATGAATGATAATCATGATTAGGTTCAAGCAAACACATAGCAAGTGAGTCGGGGGTGTGTGTGTGTGGATTTGGATAGGTTTTTTTTTTCAATTTGAAATAAATAAAATTTCATTTTTTTCTTCAATTTGTATTAAATAAATAAGAGCGAGGCAGATAACTACAGCAAGTTCCGCAACTCAAACAAACATAACAAGCCTCGACTCATTTCCTGCATCATTAACCCTAAAGGTATCTGGTTCGAATTTCGTAACGGCAGAATATTGTCCAACAAATTTGTTGGACATATTTTCAAAGTTGAAACATGTGTAAGTCCAAGTTATTTGCATTATTTCATTATTGCAACAAGTAATTAGCTGGGCTTGGTTACGAAACAAAAAATTACCTCTGGCACACGGGGCAAGGGATTTTGCACTGACACCACGGTTGTCAAGGCTACTTGGCGCAGTATATACCGCGCCAAGTATATAGACTGGGTCCAGTATTTCTGTTCATACATTAAAAACCTAAATTGGTCAGCCTGACTAACTTAAAGCTAGTCCAAATGGTGCTCATTTTGACTAGCTTTAGCCTAGTCCAGCAACTAGCTTTACGTTAGTCGATCGACTAGCTTGATGTCCATCCTAAGCTGGACTAGTTTAGGCTAGTCGCTGGACCAGTTTAGGCTAGTCGGTCGACTAGCTTTAAGTTAGTCCAGATGGTGTCCATTTTGACTAACGTAAGGTTAGTCAACCTAGCTTGACTAACGTAAGGTTAGTCCGGCTTTGCTCGACTAACGTAAGGTTAGTCCAGCTCAAACCATATAGTAGATCCCGCCTGACTTAAATTGTTCACGTTGCGTAGCAGTACTTGGTTTCGCCACGGGTGATTGCCCTGCTGTCTGTTGAATAGCACTCGTATTGACCATGTTGTTGGCGGGGCTGCTGGCTACATTGTTAGTTGTAGTGGACTGGTCAGCCATGGCTGACCCGTTAGCGTTCGAGATGCCCGCGCTACCGTCGTTCTTTACAGTTAGTTTTTTCCTACTCCGAGTCGTCATTCCAAACAAAATGTAGCATAAAATAGTCTCCAGATGTTGGCAAACACTATGATGTACACAATATGGCCACACAATGAAATAACTACGGCAAATTACGTCTGGATTGGCTAGCAAAACCGGACCGGCGATTACGTACGTCTTATCTGCATGCCGCCATTGATATTTTATCTCAGTGCCTTGACTTAAGCTAGTCCAGCCAGCTTGACTAACCTTAAGCTAGTCCAGCCAGCTTGACTAACCTAAAGCTAGTCCAGCCAGCTTGACTTACCTACAGCTAGTCAAGCCAGCTTGCATAATAAGCTAGTCCAGCCAGCTTGACTAACCTAAAGCTAGTCAAGCCAGCTTGTATAATAAGCTAGTCCAGCCACAGACTAGTCCAGCAGAACAAGTCAAGCTAGTCAGGCTGAGCCGGACTAACCATAGGCACAAAAACAAATGGTTTGCTTGTCCATAGATGCCCCCAAAAAAGTTTGATCGGTCGGTCGGATTTTTATTTTTTTTAACATCACGCCAAGGACCTGACTCCTTGGTAGAGACCTGGACTATAATAACCCCACCGGTATATCGCCAAGACCATCGATTGCTTCTTTTGCAAACAGTTCCGCCGCCAGCGTTATATTTGAATCGAAGCTTCCTATCTTGTCATACAAGACAGTCGGCCCCGATTTCATGACAACAGCTAGCGCATACTGCTCCGTTGGAGTAGCCATATTTTGTCAATCGTCTATGTATAAAAAGAACTTTACCCTTGATGCCCGACTGGGATTAAAAAAGCACGCGGGGAGATTTTGTTTAAAACAAATTAAATCGTGATTTAATTTCCCTAAACATTTATTAATCTTTGATATATGTATAAAAAAGTATAGGGTCACGCGTTATGAACTCGCCTCCCAATAGGGTGGTGCCGTTACATTTTTTAGTTTCATGCTGTCATTTTCCTCAAATATTTTTAAAACCACAAAAGCTATCTCAACAAATTTGGTATCATGTTAAAGCCCTAATAACAAGCTATCTGCCTGCCAAATGGCATTGGTATAGCTAATACAGAAAGGGAGATACAGCTGTGTGATGTTTGGGGACCAGGGGTGGTGCTGGAAGGGGTGTTTCTGGAAGGGG
This sequence comes from Ophiura sarsii, assembly GCA_035610835.1. Lineage (NCBI taxonomy): Eukaryota > Metazoa > Echinodermata > Ophiuroidea > Amphilepidida > Ophiuridae > Ophiura > Ophiura sarsii. Next base: position 33,331,979 of record CM069444.1, on the reverse strand, counting down.
TGCCGCCTGTACAAACTCAATGGGGATAATCCCATGCTTTGTTCTTTTTACAATAACTAGTCATCCCCTAATGTTAAAAACACAATTTTGGTCCCATTTCAAAGGATATTTAGTAGTCATTAAGTATGTGGTTCAACAGACATGTCAACTATTATTAACAACTAATTAATTATGGATAAGACAATGATCATCAGCTTTCTTCCTATTCGCTACACAGTCAACATGAATAATCAGCCTCAATTTACCGGATTTATAAAAATGACTATAACAGAAGAAGTTTTCAACCTATGATAGCAAAAGTATACATTTTTGGAAAGCTTGTAACTAGAGGAATTCAGAAATGCAGTTTATATCAGAGAAGGGTTCATCCTTAAACAAATATTTCTGAAAATTCTAAAAATATATAAAATAAAAATTTGAGATATTCACTAGCCGGTATAATTACCATACCGACGTAGTAACGTTGACAAATATATATCATCTAATGGGTAATTTCATGAGGAATTCAAATATGTAAACAAAATAATGATAGGGATAGGTATACAAAATATATGGATCTCAAAGTAAAAATTAAAAAACTCTGATATTTTCCGAACATTTCCGATCATACCATTTTAGTTCTTGGTCGTACTATAATTTTAATGACATATTTAGTTTCCTCATGCAATTTCCCTTCAGAAAATGTATACTTTTACTACCTCAGGGGGGTATACAAGCAAATATAAATGTGTAAAGTTAAATTCATGTCGCGAAAGCCAAAATCCGTGTGTAACGCGAAAGGAGGCGAGCTTAAAACACATGACCATAGACAACAAAACCTGGATGAATTGTGTCGTATATAGCTAGGTCAATTATCAATTATCGATTATCACCAAAACAAACCGCGCAATTTCGAACTGGGCACTTTGGGTTCTAACACCGATTTAAACTCCCACGGAATTTGGACCGTCTGTTTCAAGAGTGATCTTGAGGGGAAATCGAAGTATTTTATTGAGATTAAGGTCTTGAAATACTCCTTATAATAGGACCTGTCTGGCAAACTTATTGAAACCAGTCTATGACATCTACAAGCAGAGCATTTGACATCGGCATTTTACTAATTCGTCGATATCGAAAATGAAATGCTGCAAAGTAGTGTCTATATTGATATGCCTAACCAGCGAAATTACACAGTTACTAATTCGTCGATATCGAAAATGAAATGCTGCAAAGTAGTGTCTATATTGATATGCCTAACCAGCGAAATTACACAGTTTTCATGTATTTAGAGAAATAAGGGTTTAAGCAACTATTATTCTTAAATCGATTTTACGACGTGACCATTTAAGTACATTAAAAGACATTTTAAGAGAGAGCAACATTTGGAACCATTGGCATTTTGTCCATTTGTCCAATCATGCACGATTGCATTAAATTTTGATTATAACTCGGTGTTTGCGGACTGCAGGATATGAATATCAGGGGAAACTCTTTTTACAGGAAATGTTTTCCAACTTGTGAACCTTTTGTTAGAGTATAAATGGTTGTTTATGCAGTGATGCGTCTCTAGGAACGGGATTGGTATCTGATATTGGCATTTACATGCGTTTATATGTTTATTTCATTGATCTACCATATACATTGTTCTCGATAGCCTAGCGGTAGAGCGTTCGGTTGGTGATCAGGAGGTCCCGGGTTCGACCCTGATGATCACGTCACCAAGATTGATTTTAAGGTTGGTGACTTTGTACGGACTATTCTAAGGTTCTTATTTGAAATCGCTGACTTTGTTTTGGTACCTCGGGATTCTCCCTCGGGGGCGGTATTTTTGTGTCATTTCCTCCTGAGATAAATAAACACCACCTCATTGAATAATGGAGCAATCTAGGGGGTTCCCCGCTACGTCATTGTTTTTCTCCGGATTGACCAATAGCGGAGAAGCTTTTATAAAGAACGATTATGAGATAGACCAATCGCAGTTCTGCAACTATTATGCATGTTCGGGGGCCACAAATTAACCTAGATTTTGATTTGCTAACAATCACAGAAAATAAATAAACAAACAACAGAAGTTTCTTCATTCCCGATCCTGTAAAGAATTCAGAAGCAGGAAACATCAATTTTGCCGATTGGATATAATATTATATGAACCCTGCACGAATATTTCTTCTCAGATCTACCGTACGAATAAGTTTTTGAAGCTATTTTTTGTCAGCTTATTTCATCATTGAAAAAGTCAACGCAAATGATGTCTCATCATAATCAGTGGATCCATGGATCAAAGTCGAATCACTTCAACAACCTTCTTATGTTTATGGTCAATTGATGGGGAAATATAATCTAAATCGCAGCTAAATCGTGTTGTACGATTCTATTCTTTGTATTACCTGCTTGTTTAGAGACGACGTTATTCGGTGAATAATGATTGATGGCCTAACCCAACATCATTGACATTGACTTAATCATGTTAATTAGGATCGTGAGTCTTTTTGACAAACAAAAGTATGTTGTCTTGCCCTGTTATTAGTTGCAGTGTTAGTGTTTGTCAAGCTTTGACAACAATTAAATGGGTTGTCATGTGTCGTAGACGGGATGGCGATCATAGGCTATAGGCCTAGCTAGGAGTAGGCTCGTACGTAGGCCTGGTTAATTTAATGACTTCGATTTTGAATACGTTTCTTGAATTGAAAAATGTATAAAGTCACCTTTGATGAAAAAAAATTCGCACGGACACACAATTTCGCAGTCCAAAAAGCACTGTAGTCAATGTTTTATGAGTAGTTTTACTATCATTGATATTTGAAACTAAGAAAAACGCAATTTTTACCTTAAAAACAAACAAAAATAATTTTCAAAGGGGGGGGGGGGGGCGTTCGCAACCTTCGCCCCCCCCCCCCCCCCCCCCCACATCTGACGGGCCTGCTGTAGGGCAGGCTACCCGCCGCGCTGGCGGTACAAACACACGCTAGTTATTTAAATCATGCAGACCAAATTTGCCGTTCATCATTGAAATTTTACAACGATATAAAAATGGTGTTTTGTTGTGTTTTCATGTAGTATTTATTAATTGTTGAAAGCACCGCCGCGAGTAGTCGTGTCACGTGTATCTATGTCCAGGGCCCACTCAAGCAAACATCTGCCTCTTGTTACCCAGGGCTGTCAACTTTTGGGATTTGCTGGGAGGGAGAGATACATTCTCAAAAACATAATCGTAAAACATGCACGATTTTCCCCCCGTCAGCAGCTGAAATCCTGATAAGTGGGGGGTGGGGGGTGGGGGGTGGTGGGGGGGGGGGGGGGGGGTAGGGATGATGTTTTCCTCAAATCCGCACGAAAATTGCATGGTCAAAATCGCAAATGTACCCAAAATCGCAAATGTACCGACGGAAGCTAGTATAAAGGTGTTGATACACACTTTAATTGAGGTAATTTTGTTGATGCGGGAGATTTTATATGCTATGCGGGAGTGCGGGAGAAAGAGTGTCTATGCGGGAGACTCCCGCCTAATGCGGGAGAGTTGACAGCCCTGTATGCGACGTCACTCAAAATTCCCCCGCCCCTGTAGCCCAGGTCAATGATGCGCGTACTAAGTCAATTTTAGAGATCTTGGCAATATATCAATTACCCGCGTTGTGCGTTCGCGTTTCAATATAACGATCAATTTGAGAGGGGATCGACTAAGGTTGACACTACTCAAACGAGATTGTTTATAGCCGCCTATTCATTGCTAGGCTTATCGTAATCCACTCGTTACGTCATAAGAATAATCCTCCTAGAAGTAGCCTATATCATGTATACTATTTAAAAGAAAATCTTAAGAAGAGTCAGGCCACTGTTATTATTCCTTGATATGTGTTAATTGACAGGTTTTATTGATCCTGTTCAATACATTTCTTTGTGTAATCATTTTGTTTAATAAATTCTCAAGACAGAAAATAAGTTACATGGTTGAGTAGTTATTTTTTACATTTTTATTCGTTTAAAGCTTGAACGACAAACAATCTATAATCTATAATGTCATTGTTCGTAAGGCAAAGGTCAAATAACTACAATTTAGGCAAAATAAGGGTCTTGAAATGAAAAATATACCAGATTTCTGATAACAAATATTGCAATTCTAATGGATTAAGGCAAAAGTAATTTGTCATAATTTGTCATATAAATGGTTATTATTTTACTTGTTATGTTATCATTTTACTTGTAGCCTACTGTCATCATATTAAGGTTTAAAGCAATTATGTAAATCCTTGGGGCAAACAGATCAAATAATAGATTTCTTTTAACATTTATACTATATAGCTTAAGGCCATGTGTTTTAAACTCGCCACCCTTCCCGTTGCATGTCCAGATTTTTACAATTTACACCATCTGAGATTCGAATTAGCATATCGCAATAACTACTTGTTCTACCCCATAAAAAGTATATAGTTTCTAAACGGTAATCTTACAAGGAATCCAAATAAGCTACTGGAATTGAGATAGGACCTAATGGTAACATGTTGAGATTAAGAATGTTCAAAATATATCGATTTTTTTTCTTCATATTTTGATTAAAGCTCAATAATAATTGTATACCGATCCCAATCATAATTTTACTGTGCGTATTAGTTCCTCATGCAATTACCCATCAGAAAAAAATGGTTGTCAATGGTAACTTGTTGAAATATACTATATCGGGAAGTAAACGAGCACAATCGTTTAAATTTCATATTTATTAGAGTTTACAAGTATATTTTTGGGGTTATGCATCCTATCCTGATTTATCTAACATTTTTGAATTCCCCTATTTGAGAGCTTTCCAAAAATGTATAATTTTGCTATCATCGGTTGAAAACTTTTGTTGTTATAGTCATGTATGTAAAACCGATGAATTGGGGCAAGTTCACTGTGTAGCGAATAGGGAGAAAGCCCAGGACAATGCAATCGATTCATGATTACAATTGTTACATAATAGTTGTCACGTTTGTTGAAACAGAATCTTATAGAATATTAAAAAAATCTATAAAATGAGAGCAAAATCATAATTGTACCATGTAGGGATGAGGAGTCATGGTTAATTGAACGTAGAATTTGCATCATTTTCTATATTCCCCATAGATATTGCATACAGCCACCGCCGCCGCCGCCACCGCCACCACCCCTGACTTTCCCAATATTATCAATCATATCTCAGCCAATCAGTTATAGAAATACCTGATTTATTCACACAATGTAGCTAGATAAATAGGCTTTCAAATGACACCTCAACCGTAACTCTACCACATTTAGTTGTTGAGTTAATAGAGAGAGATGGATGATTCGTCACTAAAAATGCAACGCCACCACCCTTTTTGGGTGGTGAGTTCAAAACACATGGCCTTAAATTTATGAAACTTGTTAACACAAACATGGTAACAATGTTAATTCTCATGGTATTGCAACAAAAATGTAAGAAAACTAAGAACTTTAAATTTAATAGATTGGTAATCGCGAGGTATAGGATAATTTTTCATCAACAGAAATGCATATTTGGTAATAGGAATAAAATATTTGGTAATAGGAATAAAATGGTTCTCTTCTATCTTGAAACTGGCTGAAGTCACTCTATGTGAAAAAAGGATGTCATATTGAAGAAAATTGAAATACGTCTTAGCTTTTCTTGTTATCCTTAAAATATGAGAGCAATCCAACAAATAATATGAATAATGAGGCGATTTTGTGTACAGATAATATCATATCACGGTTCCGTTTTCCAATTAAATTTACATTCTACGGAAATTATCACTATGCAACAACAACATTTGTGGGCTCTCCATCTAACGACCATTGAATTATTAAAGTTAATTAGGTTTTACTGCCAATGAAATATTAAAAACAAATAAAAAAGAAAATGCGCTCTCCTTTTCATGACGCACATTAATGATAAGGTCATTAGTATCATCTACATTAATTAATCGAAAGCTAGCCAATATAGAATGACTTGAATTACCGTCTACAAGTACTACGTCATGGGTGCGCGTTCGTTAATCGTAATGTGGACATAAAAAATCAAGCACATGTCTAAAGAGAAGTACAGATGAATAATTTTTAATTTTTTTTTGATATGAAACAGAGAAATTGTAAGCACAAATTCGTCTGTGAAAATGTTTTAAAATTTCGAGATAAGGCGTGTTTTAAATTCCAGATTAAATGTTATTTCATAGCTTTTGACACTTATAATTGTGTATAATTTATATTTAATGAAAACTTCTACACATTTAAAAGTTTTTCTATTACCAAGAGAATGGGTCTATAATAGATCATATACAAATAATATTAAAAATTACCCCAAATATGGGTCTAAAATTGTGCGTCTTGAGAAATGATTGTATCTTATATCCCTACCAATATGTGTGCCAAAAATGGCCGTTTTGTGAAGTTTGTAACGATCAAATCCTTTACAAACCCCACTATAATAAGTGTGCGTAATCATGTGATTTTTAGACATTCGGAATCACATGTTTTCATTTACCGTTCTTATATGGACAATTAACCATCTTTGGCAGCAAATGGTGTATAAAAAAGTGGCGCAATACGGCGCATTGTGAATCGTATGCGTGACGCTTGCGTGTGCCAAGCTAGCGCGAGTACGCTTGGATTACTTTTACTCGCGGAGAGTTAAAAACCGCACATTTATCGCCAATTTGGAACTGATTAAACCATAGTATCAGATAGGATAAAGCAAGGCTCAATATGAGCATTTCACTTGGTTTATCCTAAAGATCAGGCAGCTTCGAGAAAGCGTATATTCTTAGTGTACCACAGTTGCCAATGATGATCAAAATGCATATAATGGGAATAACCACTGCATAGGCAATATATTGACTTGTATCATGCTACTCTCGTCTGATGATGTCATATTAGCTGTATAGTCTATGTCGAATGCATCAGAAGAATTGTTCACAAAATCAATGAAACCTTCATTCAACGCTATCTTGTATTGTTTTAACTAATTACCTGAAATTGCAGGTTCGTGAGTTAAAGTCGAAGTCGGTTTGTAATAGGGTATTGTTTGAACCACCTTGAAGAAAAACTGGGAAAACAGCACTACCAGTTTCACCTATACCCGATCGCTTCCTACTTATATCGGTATTGGTATTATTAGCATTAAAATGTGATTTCATACGATATAACCGCCTTTCTATTAAAAATCAGCAGCATCAATGGTGTTCTATTTCTTCAGATATTATTTGTATCGTATCGATAAACATGTACTAGATTTAATACGACAATAGTATGGACTCAATGTTGTATATCACATGATATTTATTACAAATTCATGTATTTATATATAGTTAGTCCTATTATGTGCACTCTGTATTCCCATTTTATATGACTTTTTATTTGCCTGTCATATTTTTTTCGCAATTAAAATCTTGGTTATAAAGTGTGTCTATTAAAGGCATCTTCAAAACTGCTTGGTTCAGTATCGAAACGATTGGTGGGGGAAAGCAATTTCCGAAGCATGATTACCATATCAAAAAAACCTTCTCAATTGTTTGTCAATGAATTCACTCAAGTAAAATAATCCCAATATTGTCTCTAGTCTTTAATCTCTCACAGATATTGACACTTGAACTCTTTATTGATCATAAAAATAAGATATTCGGGATGGAAATTTAGTTTCATTTTGACACCTTTACTTTCATATTTTAAATGGCAACCATCCAAATTCTCTGTACTTTCTCATAGCATCCGTATGAACTGGGTACACTACACAGTTCTATTCATTTCATCACAATTTAGTGGTTTTTTTTGTCAAGCTAATTTGACTCTAAATTAAATAAATATATCAATGCGAAAAACTTAAATCCCTGAAATATTGTTATAAATGTTTTCATTTTAAATAATAATGTCTCAAGAATATCCCAAATTGTTCAAACAAACTTTGAAGAACTTCCCATCTATAATATAATACGGAGTTGCCAATTCCTGTCCTGACATGTTCTCCCCTTTCCACACCTTCGATTGACTTCAAATTTTCTGTGCGAGTGCGTATGGGTCCCACGACGAACCAGTTTATGTTTGATTTTTTAAATTTGGGTTAGATTTCGTTAAATCTGGGCTTTTTTAGCCCGTTGCTACGTTATTGCTACGCGCCGCGTATACGCTGAGCACGCCATGGCGATGGCCGGCGCACCACTCGCGTAATCGGGCGATTGTCGGCGCGCGCGTAATCAGGCGACTGTCGGCGCACGCGTAATCAGGCGATTGCCGGCGCACGCGTATTCGGGCGATTGCCGGCGCACGCGTAATCAGGAGATTACCGGATGGCGCAAACCGTATGGTGCACACGCGTGAGTGGCGCAAAGCGTAATTTGTTATGGGGTTCTGGTAAAAGCAAGCGATCCGTTGCTCCGTAGTGGAACCGTACACTACAAGATAACGGGGCACGATAAGACAACGAGCAAAAAATCAATCATATAGTCAGGGTACTATACAGTACAAGAAACCTTTGAAGGCACTGGGGGAAAAGGCCGGCGCAAACCGTAGGCATATGCAGGATAACACATTTAATACAGGGAAAATGCATTATGCCAGTGCCTCAAATCCCATCGCGGACCCATCCACAACGCGGGCCACGACGCAGAAATATGGATAGGCTAGAAAACCGTGATGTCTTTCATAAATGGGTATAGGCCTATAATAACAAGGACCTGTTAGTGTTAAATAAAGGAACGGTGTGAGCAAAATATGCATGGTAATTGCACTTACGTTTTAGGCCTACATATGCCTACTGGATAAATAATTTAATGTCAATAGGCCGAAAAATAAAATAAACGGATGGCTCACTGAATTGGGTACAAAGTGATCATGTGAGACCTCGCCTCCCGCCAACTATAAAAGACCCAGGCCATAAAACTTAAGACCCCACTAAATAAAACCAATGGCGTCGCGGATCTATTTTATACACGTGTTCTATGGGCAGATGGGAGACTTGACACATTTTCGTGAACTCTAGGGGTCACGATCCCTCGACCCCCTCCCCCTCTTCCGCCGCCTCACTAGCCCCACTTTTCAAATCCTAGGTCTACGTAGTATGAACACATGAGTAGACGTATCGGGGAGGACCTACCTGATCAAAGAGTAAGACACCTACCTGAGTCATGTGAGTGGTTATTTCATGTCTCATTTGGGTTACCTATAATAATATTTAGCGTATCTGGGTAGGGCTTATTAAGATCCCTGGATTACTACGGGTACCGTGGCACTAATATTAGTATTAAGGGCAGCTGGAGTATCAAGGACTTAAACTATTGCTCATCACAATAGCCAATACGCTTTGATTACTAACTGCACACTATCTTCTAGCGGGCACATCCGCGCTTCCCTTAGGGAGCACATCAAAACTCGACCGCCAGGCAACCGCCGGTTCCGTGGGGTTCCGTGCGGTTGCAGCCGGTTTCTATTGTTCTAAACAATGATATGCGGTCCAACCGGGCGGAACCGGCGGTTGCCGCGCGGTCGAGTTTTGATGTGCTCCCTTTCTTGATAATCTGGATACGACCAGCATATGGGGTATCTTGGGTAGGTACAACATGTTGTGGTGTATGGGGTAATTGCAACATTGTTTCCCCCAGAATGAGGTATTGAAATTGGGTTCGAGATTCAAATATAGCACAAAATTCAGATTTCTATGAACAAAGTCTATTTCAAATGAACAAATATTTCAGCTATCTACAATTTTGAACTCACATCTATAATCTTATGCCCATTTGAGGAATCTAATTTAGATCATACATCAGCTAGCGAGGACCCGAGCGTAGCGAGGGTACCCGCTAGTTAATTATATAACCCTATAATACCAAAAAGCTAACACAGTATTCAATGGATTCCCAGTGTATTCTCTCAATTTGCCACCTTGCAAGGTGTCCTAATACTTTTGGTTGCTAGTTTATAACAAGAGTGTTTGTACTGAACGACTTATACACCATGAATCGTTCGGCTTGACATACTTCTTCTAAAATGCCAACAATCTAGCGATATTAATTCATGATTATTTTAGAAATGTATCATCATGGTCTGCAAGTCGGTGACCATCCCATACTAAAGTGCGTCATTAGCATGATTAGTGTAACTCATTTATGAAAAAAGTGGACGTAAGCTCATTTTACATATCAGCTTTTCATATATAGTTAATACGTTGGCCGAAGGTAAGCCGTTGATAAATAAAACGTCACAATATATATTATAGCCAATTATACCTACCGACAGTCAACATTTTGTGTATGAATTTGAACACCCCGCAATTGACACTTTTAAAGATAATTGCTTCACGGTTTCGCGCACTTTCACAACGCGCGTTCAAATTTGTAAACATCCCAGATACTAGTATACCATTATCGGGCGATACTGGCACACATACTACCAGTATAATTTGTCTCAGTATTGAACGATACTGGTACATAATTTTGTTCCAGTATCAGAACAAAAGAACATCAAGCTTTGACTTACATATCCATCTAAAGTAGGAATTGGTGTATTGATAATATGCCTCACCCATAATATTACCTCATTAGCAGTGGTTTTAGAATATGAATGGTGAGCTCAATTTAGTGGAAATAATGTATGAATTTTTTAATTACATTAATGTTATGATTTTAACAAAATGTTTAGATACACTTCTCGAAGTGTATGATAGGTAATACGAAACTGCTATATGTTTTTTATCCTTTTATGGGAGGTTTAGCTCATTGGGATCCCTTCGTTGTGAGAAGGCTATATGCAGGACTCTTTCGCTGAAGCTGCTTCTACCGAGAAATATTGTCAGACTCCATGTTCCCGCTGTTTGTTCTAGCTTCTGATATGGTGACAAGCTCTTATATAGCAATGTACGATCTCTCTAATTCTTTTGAATTTGGCTTTCAACATAGCACAGCCCTCTGCTGCTACAATATTGCTTGTAATGACCCAATCTGCTACAGTATTTGCAAACCAGGTGACTGCCATGCAGACTACGCTATTTAATCCAAGCACTTGCACCAGCGTTTGACTGGTAGCACGAACAAGATTGAAACTTGCAGCATAACCCATTTAAGGACGCTGCATGGACCAGAATCAAACTCTGATTCAGAAACTGTAACCCCAAGTGACACATTATTTGAAAGAGTGGTGCCAGGGGATTGCAAGTGGCACGGGGAACGTTATTGAAACAGTGCCGGCCGGGCACTTAGTTAGAGATTGCAATAGGACTTTAATAATGAGCCCCATACTTGGTATTTAAGAGTTGAAACTTTCTCTTAAACCCGTAGGTCCATGCTTAACAGCCAGATCCTTTAAAAATATTTTAAGGTTGAGATTTCTTCATCTTAACTCTATTCCATCTGTCATCAAATGAGCAGGTGTATTAGCCACTTCACCCTTTGCCTTTGTTAAGGCTTTCATTTTATGATAGATGCATATATAATACCATTGTGTGGAGATTTGCTTTTGAAATTCTATTGCGAATATATAAGACACACAATAAAGATGTATGTCAATTTCACATAGCAGAAATGAAAATATTGTGTTACGGTAAAGGGTTATGTATATTGACCGTGCATCAAGTAAATAAAACAGGTATTTGTAGCTGGCTATTGCGAGAAAAGAGCAACTTCCAAGATTTTATAATAATTTTCAGTTTAACGCCAAATGATAAAGATCCAATACCTGATGGTGAAACAAGAGAAAATGAGAGAAATGAGTCGTTTTGGAGCCTTGAATATTGTACAATATTGTATACTTACAAATACTCTGTATTCATAACTGTAACCATTTTGAAAATGACGATGCCATTTTCAATTTGTTTTGTTTTTTAACAATTATTATGGTTAATGATATAACTGTCCCTGAATATTTGAATTAAATGTGACTAATTCTTTCAAATGGCAGCCATTTTGAAATCCAAGATGGCGCTAATGTATGGAATTATTTTATGTATTGACAATAATATATATTTTTGGGATTGAATATGTTTGATTGATACTAACATCGTTTTGCTTTAATTCACTGTTAATACGTCTTGATTACATCATCAAACCGCCCTTTTTAAGCTGAGCGCTCAAGCTCGCCGCTTCATTTGCATTCCGGAATTCGTACGACCAACATCTATTCTATAATACAACATGCCTGCCGAGAGTCCGTTCCGCGAACGGTTACCAGGCTACATGCGGCCGTTCGCAGCCCGTTCGCAGCCTCGTCACCTGCGAACGGGCGCGAAACGGGTGCGAAACGGGTGCGAAACGAGTGCGAAACGGGTGCGAAACGGGTGCGAAACGGGTGCGAAACGGGTGCGAAACGGGTGCGAAACGGGTGCGAAACGGGTGCGAAACGGGTGCGAAACGGGTGCGAAACGGGTGCGAAACGGGTGCGAAACGGGTGCGCCGTCCTTATACCGGGCTCTCATCGTTCGCCGCCGCTTTTACTCACCCGCGAGGAATTTTGAGCATGTTCAAAACTCCGGTGGCCGGCAAAGTCCCCTGAACGTGTTCAACGGACGGGAAACGGCCCACCGTGTGTGCCGCCGTCCGCACCCATTTTTCACACGGTAAGGGGCCGCCCAGTTCACACGGATGCATGTGAGGGGCCCATAAACGGCGTTGACACAGTGTCATTTATGAACGATACACCACTCATCAAAAAACCGCCGGGTTAACCGACAACTTATTATTAAAATTAGATTATGAAGTAATTAGGAAAAGTATTGCTCTCTAATTTAGACCTCAGTCTAAACTCTAATCTAACTCAGAAAACCGTCGGGTTAACCCGACAACTTATTATTAAAATTAGATTATGAAGTAATAAGGAAAAGTATTGCTCTCTAATTCATAAAGATATTTAGTGGCATGGTTATAAATGTCATTTGACCAAGCAAAAAAGCATTTCGAGGGAAAAAATATCAAAGATAGAGGGCGACAGGGCGTTCTATGAATAAATAGCATACTATGCCTTTAATGCTGCCGAATTTGGTTAAGCATGTTTAGACAACAGTGAATATAAATGTGTATTTAAATATAAAAATGTGCAATGTTTGTGCTATTGTAAGTCTTAATTTCTTTTAGTTCTTTAATCTGAATCACCGCATTTTCTCGTCAATGTCTCTTTGTCATGCAGCATTTTTTGATGCAATCTTTGTAGAAGCGTTGAATCTTTTTCTGAGTCATGGCGTACAGGAAAGGATCAAGAGCGGGGTTGATGTATAAACAAAACACCAGCAAATACAGCATGTTCAGGTCGGCACACTGTGCGCAGAAGAATTTAACTATAATGATATAGGAAAAGTATGGGCATATGCAGATGGCCATAGCAGAGACGAGAACCAAGAGAACCACGGCCGATTTGATGTACTGCTTCCTCTGTTGTCTCAACATTTTCTGTTGCCCTGATTTCTGCTCCTCTAGCGACGAAGATATTGATGACAATTGTGTTCCAATTTGTGACTCTGCTCTCATACTCCAGCTCTTTGCCAACCTCTGACGCAATAAGTAAAAGAATGCTGCGCTGAATCCACAAACCAATATGAAAGGCAAAATATAACCAGTCATCAAAAATGCTCCACCAAATGATTTCATTCGTCTCGCAGGAGACAGACAGTCATGGTTGAAGTCAATAAGAGATGCAGTTTCATCAAGTGTCTTGGCAACATCCCAGAAGCACATCTCAATTACGCCAAACATCATAGACAAGATCCAAATTATAGCAATAGTTTTCTTAATGCGACGCGTACTTTGTATCTTCATGTACTGCGGATACTCTTTGAACACAAGTAGAAATCGATCGAAGCTGATCGCAAGGAGAGTGAAAAGGCCTGATATGTAAGAGAGATCTCCGAAAAACATAACACACTGACAGATGATTTCTCCAAAAGGCCAGTATTCTGGAATGATCCATAATGGGGAGTATAGTGGTAACAAAACAAGTCCTACTATCAGATCTGAGCAAGCAAGACTCAATATGAGCAGTTCACTTGGTTTATCCCAAAGATCAGGCAGCTTCCAGAAGGCGTAAAGTGTACCGCAGTTGCCAATAATAATCAGAATGCACACAATGGGAATAACCACTGCATAGGCAATATTGACTTGTATCATGCTACGCTCGTCTGATGATGTCATATTACCGGTATAGTCTATGTCGAATGTATCAGAAGAATCGTTTACAAAATCAGTGAAACTTTCATTCAACGCCATCTTGTATTGTTTTAAGTGGATAAATTTGAATTGGCAAGTTCGTGAGATGAAGTCGAAGCCGGTTTGTATTAGGTTATTGTTTGAACCACCTTGAAGAAAAACTCGGAAAAAGCACTACCAGTTAGTTACTTTATACTCTGGTCGCATCATCATGATCATCAGCATGCTAATAATCAATAATTCGGCTAATGCCGATCGCTTCCTTTATAGATACAGATGTAGGTATAACCAGCGATAAAACGTAAAATCAGCAGCATCAACGGTGTTCTATCGATATACTAGATTTTATATACTAGATTTAATAGGACAATAGGAACGAAATGTTGTACATCACATGATATTTACGTTTATCATTTAGTAGACATGAATGCTGAAATGTGATTGGTTAATGTCCCAATGAATATTTTCCCGTATACCAGAGTGATTCATAATTACTCTGTATCTGATGACAGAAATGAGCCCGTATTAGTCGAGTAATTTTATCACAGTTCTGATTGGTTAAATCAAGGTTTTGATTGATCCATTATCATTTTTAGGGGTTAGAGGCGGTGGAAAGGGTGGCTGTGTTGGGTTATTTTGGATGTGGGTTGGGGGGGGGGGGCTGGGTGATAGGTGATGTGGGGTTGGCCTGTGTTTTTGTTGGTTCACGGTATCATTTCTGTGGTTCCCAGTGTTTTGGGTTCCAAGTCGTTTAAGTTGTTTAAGTTGTGCTAAATTAATGTAGATTAAATAGCACATTAGGAACAAAATCTTGTACATCACATGATATTTACGTATAATACATTTATTTATAGCTATTTATAGCTAGTCCTTATATTTGAAATCTGTCCCCCATTATTATATGACCCAAATTTAATATTGTGTTTGCAATGCAAATCTGATTGATCTATTTAAAGCTACGTCAACACTCCTTGGTTCAGTATCGAGACGATAGATCGTGACGGGCAAACAATTTTGTGAATGATTTCACCATTGAATCTAAATGACATTTCAATCGTATAAGCATAAACATAGGGTTTTACACCTCAATGTCTTACCCAATGTTTGACACTGTTAATTATGACGAATTTTCAAGGAAACATCATTGAAAACAACATGCGATATATTTATGTTTCTTTTTCATTTACCCTATAAATCAATGGACCAGGTATGGGATTGTGGATTCCTATTACCAGTCCAGCAAATATGTTTCAAAACCAATAATATTTCATCTAAATATATGTATACATAATGTATTTATTTTAACTCCTTAAAAAAGTTCGGATATTTGTTTAAAATCACCTATATCAACTGAGGTACGTTAAAAGCTCAACTCAATTAAATACTTAGTACTTAACAAGAACTGTCTTTAAAAAGACAGCGCCGTAATACTTGAAAGGAAGTGAGTACTTACGCTTTATTTCATTTTTTGATCGTGCTCCAAAATAAAAAAAACACCCAAAATCAACAACAAACAACCAAACAAATTAATAAATAATGTTAACTAATTATTATTTATTAATGTTAATTAAGTATAATTAATTAATGTTAATCAAGTTATGTTAATTAATTAATGTTAAGTTATAATAATTAATTAATTATAATTAATTATAATTAATTATAATTAATTATAATTAATTATAATTAATTTATGTTAATTTATAAAATTAATTATGATTAATTATAATTAATTGTAATTAATTGATGTTAATTATAACTAATTAGTTATGAATTCAATTAATTAGTTAATGTATTTATTTATTAATACATTTTTAAATAATTAATGTGAATTAATTAATTAATTAAAATAATTAATGTGAATTAATTAATTTATTATTATCCTTTTATTATTTATCCATTTATTCATTCATTCATTTAGTAACTAAGAGTTAACAGGAATCACTATTTGTTCTTGGGTACGAGGATGACCTTTGAGCTGCAAATGCCATCCTCTCTGTCTTGTGCGTTAATGAGTAACATAATATTTGATAGTTTTTTATATGTTTTTGTGAAGATGTGATGTGACACCAGCATAAGATAAGGCATTAAATAAAAGAACAAAATACTGCTTCCGTTTTATACGTATGTTTGCTAAAACATTAATTATATGTATTCATGTATGTCACTACTAAACCAATATTATAGTGCAAAAACGTTATATTAACGAAACGAATATAAACCAATGACTTTGTCCTATATAAAGAAGTAATGACAAAAATATAATCATGTTTACCAACAATAGACAATATAGCAACCAATATTAACAAACACGTCCCAACGTTTTATATATATATATATCATCATTATTCAAGACCAACATCATATTTGGTGTGTTTGTAGGTCTATGCTGTTCTGTCACTCGAAAATCCGGATCTCGAGTGACTCGAGATCCGGATTTTATCGCCATTTTAAAATCAGCCCAAAATTAGTTGCAAAATAAACATGTTCAGGGCCAGCGATGTCGGGAGTGATGTGTGCGCTGTGAGCTGCGGTTCGAAGTACGCTTGTGCCAAATAAGGTTCGCGCGGCGGTCATCTGTTGGTTGTGTTTCAAATACCTGCGCCCGCGTACAGTATTTGCGATTGTGAGACATACATACATATTCATGAGGTAATGAATTATGTTCACCTACTCGCCGAATGACGTTTCTAATTACAGAGTTTTCTGCACAAGTGGCCAAAGCTGAATTTGACATGTCTGAGTAGATTTGTAAATGATGCTTTAATAACCCGACAACCCTGCCAAATCCAACAGGATCCAACAAATCAATATCTATGTTCCTGCCGGCGTGCAAGTTTTTCGAGAATAAAATGGACCCATGCTATACTAATACTTGGCGGAGTGAACTCCGCCAAGTAGCCTTGATACCCGTGGGTGTAGTGGAGGAATCCTAAGCCGCTGGTGCTAAGCAGCTGGTGCTGGAGGTCCGTGGTTCAAATCCCAGGGAGGGGGGGGGGGGGGGGGGGTGGTCGCGGTGATTTTGGGGGTCACTTTTCTCCGCGTTGAAAAAGATGCCCGAATGGGTTAGGGTTAAAGATGGATTAACAGAATTATCAAATTTCTTCTTGGACCTATAATCGCATAATCGATTGAAAATCAAGCGAATACACCGCGCCATTTTTGTTATATTTACTTGCATAGTACACTAACTCGGCCATAGAGTACTTGTTTGAAAGTTTGTGAAATGTAACCTAGTTAATTATTTTGTTATGTTTAATGTGAAGCATTAAATACCGACTCTATTGAAAAAGTAGAATGAATCATGAACCGCCATAGCCAAGTTAAATCGTGTTCACCTCATAAAATGTTAGAATATCTCGCAGACGCCGCATATATATGCTAACATTCATGCAGCAAGTTTGGAGTGTATACTAAAAATTGAAAGAATGCAATGGTAACTATAATAACCAGTACCCAATGCGTTTGTTGGAAAATATTACCGACAAAAGGTTTGATAATTAAACTTAAGTATGATGAAATAAATAGAGGTGTGTAGTGTCCCCAAGTCATGTGGGTGCATTCAGAGATACAGTCCTCAAAATAAGTAACTGACCAGGTAATAGGTATACTCTTAACTCACGGTAAGGTTATTTTAAAAGGTCAGTTTAGGTTAGCAAACCACTCCACCAGTATACAATTGCATTAATTAGAAGTAATTATACACTCTCAGAACAAAGGTTAAAATATTGACCCACGTTGGTTAAAATGTTAACCAACGGAAGGTTACCAGGTGAACCACACAATTGGTTGGTTAACTGAACCTGTGGTTGGTTACAATTTTTAATCATTTGTTGGTTAATATGTTTTAACCAACAGTGGTTGGTTAAACTTTAATCTGCGGTTGGTTACAATTTTTAATCATTTGTTGGTTAATATGTTTTGAACAACAGTAGTAGATTAAAAATTGTTGGTTAAACTTTTATTTTTTTGCTAAACTTTAACCAAGACAACATTACAATATTGATGTTTCATTGGTCCAATATTGGCTTTCAATATTGGCGCCAACCCGTGGCCAGGACCAACTTTGGCAAAGGGCAAGGAACAGGACAAGGCAAAGGACAAGGCTCAAGATCCTAGCCAAAATGCCGGGAAGCGATAACTTGTAACAGCGGCCGCAATTTTTAGACCACGTCAGAATTTGTATACCAAATCAATCGTATATTTTCCGCCCTGGTATATTGTGCCCATTATTGGACCAATATTGGTTGCCAACATGATGCCAATTGAAGAGCGCCAATGTAAAACCAATATTGGTCCAATATTGATTTGGCAACATGATGCCAATTGAAGAGCGCCAACGTAAAACTAATATTGGTCCAATATCGGGCACAATATACCGGGGGCGGAAAATAACACGATTGATTTCATATACAAATTCTGACGTGGTCTAAATAATATGCGCTAAATATTTTCTCGCCATTGAAATTCTTTGGCGGGAATCTTGTTATGACCTATTGTTGGTTAAAATTATGATGCCTTAACCAACGTTGAATAAACTAAAAATGAACCAACGCTTCATTGTTAACCAATGCAGTAAACTTTTTAATCAACATTCTTTTATTCCATGTTTTTTTAATACCTGTTCTGAGAGTGTACATAGCTGCTTTCAATGGGAATTCTGTATTGGGACATTAAGAAGGTGCATATTTTTTTCAATTTCATGTAATGAAATAAGCAGATGCTGTTCAATTTATAATAGTAATACAGTCTTAATTCTATATCTGGAGTGATTTGCCACCTTAGTTGATACGCAGATACGCCCCATATGCACAGGTTAAGTAATACAATACTCAAATTAAAAGATAAACACTACTGACAGCGCTGAGAACAACCTGGAAGCAATAACACTTGTTTTCTATTATCAGCATAAAGAACCATGACATGATACATATTGTTTATCAAAAATATTGCATGATCCTGGACTTAAAAATCTAAAACTTTTAGGGCTCTTGCCCTTTTACAAAGTAGAGGAAAGCTCGAAGAAAGGGCGGAGAAAGCGCGATCCTTTTTTTTCTATATTGTTAAAAGGAGTGACAAAGGATCGGTGATTAACACCTCACTGAATGGTAACTTCAAATTCCCATTCATACCCATTCAGTGAGGTGTTAATCACCGATCCTTTGTAAACTGTGGACTGTTGATGAATAGGGAACTAAATGCGACATACATTAAGCTTATGAGTACGATACTGAAACCCTGTTTGATTTTAAATGCACACTTGTATCTAAATAAGCGTAATAAAATATGTTCTCCTCAACCAATATTAACAAATTCAAATGCAGTCAAAAATTCATTTGGAATTAATTCATGCACTTTTTCTTTTGTACATAAAGAGAAAATCATGACCAGCGTATATTTTACAGCAATTGTCACACCGACAGGAAAGCCCACTACACACAAACATAGATTTTAATTATTCAAAAAGTATATTCAAGGTGGAACAATCAAACTGTGTCTTCAAGCTTTGTTATTATAAAACACATATTCCCAGAAGTTGAATGTACAGGTAGAACTACTTTTAGTACGCATTGAGATGAACGAGGGGGATAATGATGCCAAATATAACGCGGGAAAATTAAAAGTATTAATTAACGAGACTCGTCAAAATAGAAATACAATACAAACCACGGCAAGTTTCCGATTTTCTACTTATATTTTTCAAAAATCTCCCAAAATTATATACACTATTATTATTAACTTCTTTTTGACTCGACTGTATGTACACATGGATAGGTTTAGTACTGATCAATTCTTGCACATAATTGGATAGATCGCTCTCTTTACTTTTTCTGAGCCTCCCCATACAAATTTGAAAAATAAGCTATTTATTCGGTTTATAAACACTTTAGGTAAGTCTGATATTGAACCCATATACGTAAATTTAGATGCCAAAAGACTTTTTACTATTTGTATTTTACCTACCATTGACAGATTTCTCATCGTCCAAGACCTAATTGCCTTTTCTATTGAGTCCATTTTAGCTTCCCAGTTTACACACATCTCTTCTAATTTAATACACGGATTTACTACAACACCCAATATTTTTTCATTATTGTTGGGATGAAACTTCCAATTTATACCTCCAACCCCTTGCTTTTCTTGACCCCATCCAAAGTGCATCGCTCTTTGTTTTGTTTAGCTGTAATCCAGAAATAACTGTAAAATTATCAAGTACATTTATGACATTATATATAGACTTTTCATCCTTTACAAAAATAGTAGTATCATCCGCAAATTGTGTTATCTTTACCTCTTTGATACCCTGATCCACATAGGGTAATTCAATTCCTCTAATTTCACTTGATTGTCTTATTTTATTGGCCATGATTTCAGCCGCTATGATAAACAATAATGGTGATAAATTACAACCTTGTCTAAGACCGTCTTCTTGTATAAAGAAGTTTGACATGTGACCATTATGAGATTAGGGGCGATATCCAAACTCTACAGTGATTTTAAAGCATTTTTCTAGCGATTTTACAACGATATTCCAACGGTATTTCGTTCTATTGTTAAAAGCATCGGGAAAAGATCGGTGATTAACTAGAAACCTCTCTACTTATCTGGCGTTAACAATAGAACTATTGCAGTACTCTCGATGGCTGAATTAGTGAAGCAGACAGATCAAAGCGCAAGGAAGGTTGTGTTATATTCTTTAAGAAATACTATATTATATCAATTATAAATCAATACAAATCATAGCACCTTCGATATTATTTTCATCGGTATATCTTAAGACATCTTCTATCAGTCGAATACTTAATGCTGCTCCGCGCTTACATAGAAAACCGTTTTGATCTGAATTTATTATAGAGGGCAATTTTGTAGTCTATATTCAGAAGTGTGATAGGTCTCCAATTGTCAAGATTGTTTCTCGGGAGTCCCTTTCCTTTATGAATCAAAGAAATAATACCACGTTTCTGTGAAGATGAGAGTTCGTTATTTTCATATGCTTCATTGAAAGAATTAATGACCAATCAGCCTGCAAGATTCCAGTGACACTTGTAAAATTCTGCTGTTAGACCATCATACCCGGGACTTTTATTGTTTGCCATATTATCCAACGATATTTTACACTCATCTGAAGCAAGTGGCCCCTCACATGATTCTTTATTACCCTGGGATAACCTTTTCATGTTTATATCTTTAACGAAAGTTTCATAGGTATGTTTTGAACTTGTACCTGTTTTTTTATATATATTCTCGTAATATTGTACTTGCATCTTAATAAGATCATCTTGTTTTTTCACAACATTCCCATTATTGTCAATCAAATCGGTTACTGATTTGTTGCAAATATTTCTTTTTTCTAGGTTCATAATTAGAACATTTTTCACCTTCTTCTGCCCACTGTACTTTGCTTCTGATGATTAAACCTTTCATGTAGTGATGATAAAGTAACTCATATTCCAGTTTTATTTTTTCATATTCTTCTGCAAAATTAATATTTTTGGGATCTGATACGATGTTTTCAAAAGCAATTTTCATGCATTTTTCCAGATTGCACATTTTTAATTCATTTTCTTTTTTGCTCCCTTTTGCAAACTCTACTGAAAACGTTCTAATTTTGTTTTTGCATATATCCCATAGTTGCCTTGCATTAAGAATATCTTTAAATTCTTTTGTCGTTTCATTAATGAGATTTTCAATCCCTTCATCATAATTTTCTTTTTGTAGTAGGCTATTGTTCAATTTCCAGTATCCGGGACCTTTTTCTTGTTTTTGTATCTGTAATTTCATTTCTACAGCCATATGATCGGAACCATATCCTGGAATAATTTCAATATTCTTTACAAAATTTTACAGTACAGAAGGTATAAACCAATAATCTAAAGTTGATTTGACCTTAGACGACCTTCTACTCCACGTAAAACGTTTGTTATTTCCATGTTTTTTACGCCAAATATCTACTAGACTGAAATTATTGAGTATTTCCTCTATTTTACTGATACACCCCGCTGCATATTGTGTATTAGTACATCCACCTAATTTATCAAGAATTGGATTAAGCACAGTGTTAAAATCACCACCTAATAGGTTTATACTATTTATATCGTGATCCAAGATACTTTGTTTCAGAAACTCAAAAAACCTTTTTCGGTCTTTAATCTCATTTGGAGCGTACACATTCCAAATGTTAATAGTTTCCTGTTCTATTTCTACTTTTACTCCTAGTAGTCTCCCTTCTTTGTCTGTAAAGAACTGTTGTCCCTCAATATTTCTCTGTGGGTTAATAAGAATTAATACACCTTTACTTCTATTCGTTCCGTGACTACTAAATATGTTACCATCCCATTCTTTTGACCAATCGGAAATATCAGTTTGGTTACAGTACACTTCTTGTAGTAAAGCAATATCGCATTTTTTACGTTTTATCCAATCAAAAATAATAAGGCGTTTCTTCTTATTCCGAAGGCCCGAAACATTAAAAGTAATACAACTTATCATGGGTTTTTGTTATACTTTTTGATTGATACATACTATTTACAAGGTGAAATTGTTAATTGTTTGACAATGAAAACAAAGTACTTATGGTGGTTCATAGCTTCCATCACTTTCTGGTTCAGACGAAGACGACTTGGCAGTTTCATATTCTGTCATTTGCGATTCGTGTTCGTCTTGACGTCCCTTTTTGCTTTCGTTTTGATCTATTGGTGATGTTGATATTCTTCTCTTCTTGCTACCTTTCTTTGTTTTCTTCTTCTTCTTCTTTTCGCTTACCGGGTGTTTTTTCTGAAGACTCGAAGAGGCTCCACTTAAGTGTTCTCTGATGTCAGATTGTTTTTTGACTACTTTTGTGTTCTGCTCGTTTGCCAATCTTCTTTCGTTTTCTTCTTCCGTCTGCTCTTTGTCTTTGATTTGCGATTCTTTTGCGGCAGACATTAGTAGCTCTTCAACCCTCTTCAGGATTTCAGGAGATGATGGTCCTGAAGAAGCTCGTTCAGAATATCAATGGGAGCATGAGTATGATCCAAGTTTGCTGCTGTTGTATCTGCTTGAAGAAGCGGTGCTGGTGGTGTTTGCATGTTTTGCTGCTGTTGCTTGCCTGTTGTTGTTATTGCTGTTGTTGTATCTGCTGGAAGAAGCGGTGCTGGTGGTGTTTGCATGTTTTGCTGCTGTTGCTTGCCTGTTGTTGTTTTTATTGGTGCTTCCGGTCTTTCTTTTTCATCTACACAGTGTCTAGCTATATGTCCCAGATGTTGACACTTGTAACAACGTACTTGTCCTCTGCCACCTGAAGGACATGATTGCTTTACATGACCATCTTCACCACAACCATAGTAACTGGTAACTATTGGTTTAATTATATGGTACGTTACTGGTCATTGTGGTTTTAGGGTATCCCAAAATATTGTGTAGGGTTATGAAAGAGTATGGAAATAAGTATAGAAACACTATTTCATGTATGTATGTTAAGTCAAGATTTGCGATACCATACAAGACTTTTGTAAAATAATTGCTACGTGTTCGAAATATGTAATGGTCATGTGTTTTAAGCTCGCCTCCTTTCGCGTTACACACGGATTTTGGCTTTCGCGACATGATTTTAACTTTACACATTTATATTTGCTTGTATACCCTCCTGAGGTAGTAAAAGTATACATTTTCTGAAGGGAAATTGCATGAGGAAACCAAATATGCCATTAAAATTATAGTACGACCAAGAACTAAAATGGTATGATCGGAAATGTTCGAAAAATATCAGAGTTTTTTAATTTTTAATTTGAGATCCATATATTTTTTATACCTACCCCTATCATTATTTTTTTTACATATTTGAATTCCTCATGAAATTACCCATTAGATGATATATATTTGTCAAAGTTACTACGTCGGTATGGTAATTATACCGGCTAGTGAATATCTCAAATGTTTTAGCATTTTCAAAAAATATTTGTTTAAGGATGAACCCTTCCCTGATATAAACTGCATCTCTGAATTCCTCTAGTTACAAGCTTTCCAAAAATGTATACTTTTGCTATCATAGGTTGAAAACTTTTTCTGTTATAGTCATTTTTATAAATCCGGTAAATTGCGGCTGATTATTCATGTTGACTGTGTAGCGAATAGGAAGAAAGCTGATGATCATTGTCTTATCCATAATTAATCAGTTGTTAATAATAGTTGACAAGTCTGTTGAACCACATACTTAAAGACTACTAAATATCCTTTGAAATGGGACCAAAATTGTGTTTTTAACATTAGGGGATGACTAGTTATTGTAAAAAGAACAAAGCATGGGATTATTCCCATTGAGTTTGTACAGGCGGCACCCCTTCCAGCACCACCCCCTGGTCCCCAAACATCAAACAGCTGTATCTCCCTTTCTGTATTAGCTATACCAATGCCATTTGGCAGGCAGATAGCTTGTTATCAGGGCTTTAAAATGATACCAAATTTGTTGAGATAGCTTTTGTGGTTTTAAAAATATTTTAGGAAAATGACAGCATGAAGCTAAAAAATGTAACGGCACCACCCTATTGGGAGGCGAGTTCATAACGCGTGACCATATACATAATTATACGCCTGATGATTGGACAAAATGACCGTATGGGATTGTCCATGAAACTCAGAGTAGCGATATATTCCGGAAGGTCTATACCTCTGAATAATTACACGGTGTCCGTGAATCAAGTCCAAAATACCAATTACCATAATTACCATAACTTACACAATTTGAAAAATAATTGAAATATCATTTAACCTATTTAGTATTACAAAATAAAATCAGATACAAAAATAAATATATACATATGGATACAAAACCCAGAAACTATTGTGCAGATTCGACTAGCGAGATAGCCAGAAATACCACAAATTCCAATTAAATTCAACATTTTAATATCTAAGAAAGCCTATTACCAGTAATGGTCGTTGTAAATAAGGGTGGCTGGCAATGCCTGGCAAAAAGAAACTAACGCTAGACCTAAAAGTTGATTATGAGAAATCAATTTTAAACACAAGTATCGCATGATTAGCTTCAGACCGATTCGCGTACATGTATGCTACATGTACCAGCAACAGTAATGGTCCGAATCAACGTACAATGGAATACCTTGCTTTTAGGCAAACGTCTGGCTACCTTTGTTAGCATTGCCAAATAGTTACAGACTTACTTGAAGTGTAAAAGTTGCACTAAAAGCATGGAATGTTTATTCCTTAATCATTAATTATACCTATATAGGAACAGAGACTAATAGTATATTGCCGCATATGAAATATTAGTACACGCAGTTTACCATTAGCCCAAATATGAACTTTATTACTAAGTATGGTGAACCTGTGGTATTTCAGGTATCTGAAACTAGTTGGTTTTTTAAACCATCTATTAGATAAGCGTGGATTATGTTATTATACTAACAGAGAAAAATATCCAAATGCATAAACGTTGGACCAGTCCAAATTCCAAACAGATATAAACGGTGGTTTTGCCTTACAAAGAAAATAGAACCCTTGGGCTTTTTTGTTTGTTTCTTTCCCTTCTATGTCATTTACCATTTCAAAAAGCAAAACTTCATTTCCATAATCATGCTCTCTCCACCACGTCATGAAATAGACCTGCTCTAATTTAGCTTGTGCTTACGGACATCTCAAACATACCACTGACATTAAATGACAATTTAAATATAACTATTTGAAATATATCTATTTTTAAAACCATATTGAATAAAACAAAGCTTGTTTTAACACAATAATCATTACCATATTACACCCATTACCATTTCATTTTCACTTAGGGATCACGTCAAAACTCGACCGCCCGGCAACCGCCGGTTACGGCCGGTTCCGCCCGGTTCTCACAAAACGTGTCGTCTGTTATAATATACACACATAATGAGGTCAAATAGTTACACTCTGGTGAACACGACCGGTTGATAGTGCCTCGTCACACGCGTGAGCAATAACATCTTGAAGTAATGGGCTCTTAAACATGTTAAAGTCTCAGTTGACAACCAGTACAATACAGCTATTGATTTTCGCTGGGGTTGGCTTTTTCAATCTGTTTATAGCTCAATTAACTTTTTAAAATCAATACCGAAAGTCTATGAATGGTGTTTTTTTATAGAACGATTATAGAGAGAGAGCTATTATGACCGCAAAGTAACAGATTGATAGTGTAAATTGGTCCGGTTACAGCATTAAGTCAACCGGCGGTTGTTCAGTGTTGCATGCGCGAATATTCATATACCAGTAAAACATTTGACCTGAAAGAACCGGGCGGAACCGCCCGTAATCGGCGGTCAACGGGCGATCGAGTTTTGACGTCTTCCCTTATTTAATATACACATTTCCGGAATTAATTCGCTTCCCATCAATATGACAGGCTCAGTGCTTCACTCTCCAGTTTTGTAGGCTTTCTCCGTGTGATGCTAATTGAGCAAACCGGTTTACGTGCAGTATCGTCATTTGTAAGGATATCCGATAGCATCTGACGTAATTTCAAAGCGAATCAAGCAGTAAGATTGTAATGAAACGCATGTATTAATTGTTATGATGATGACATTGTAGAATATTCATTACTTAAAAAATAAATAAGAATTGTATAATTGTACCAAGGTTAAGTTGTTTCATGTTGTTTAAGATACATTTCAATTATCTTCCATAATTATGATTTATTTTAATTCTTTTGATTTACACAAAATGTATGTGAAAACGTTTTAAACATTTCAAAATGTCCCAATATTTTCGAACGCTTTGAAGAAATCAGCCCCTCAGACTTGATTGAATCATTGTACCAGTGTGTTCCTTGAAAAAAACCACGATGACTTCAAACTACCATCAAGATGTCTCATACTTTGAGATAATTAAAGGTGATTCATTATATACATTTAATACGGGTAGACAACGCACAGAAACCCCGGGATAGAAACCTACAATCTTAGAACACTGCTCGAATACACCCCTGTGTTTGTACCAAAACACGCACACTATTGTATTCACATGAAAATAGACATTGGTTTCTGGTAGCCTGAATTAGAACCCCCTTCTTCATACCACTCTCCCTTCCCCACCGATCAATGTTGCGAGGCCATGTACTGATGGTGGCCAAGTTGTGGGATTAAACATTGATCAGGGGAGAAGAGGATCACTTTATATTATATCTGCAAAGTGATCGAACAATATGTTAACAGATGTGATACTTAACCCAAGAGTGCCCGATGTTCTTTATTCAAGGTTTATTCAACAAATGTACATAGCAGCCAAAGGCTGAATTGCATTGCTCACGACGAGACCTGAGGTTGGTGAGCTGACACTGGTCAAGAGCATCTACATATGATTTATACTTTATCCCTAACATAATTCTGCAAGCACGCTTTTGTATTCTCTCAAGGGCAGCATGCTGTTGTTGTGAAAGCCCTGAATGCCATGCAGGGACAGCATATTCAGTAAGAGGTCGAATAAAACCGATATATATGGTTATATATTTGGCGTCATATTTGGCGTCATATTTCAGGGGAATCCGTATGGTTTGTTACCACTAAAGCCATTCATCTGCGATATATGGTCAAAGATATATATATAAACTGCTCACACAAAGTTAGGAAACTTTTTTTAATCAAGTATATTTTATTATTTATTACCCTCTTGTATTATGTTGCATACCAATGGAAAGCTGAGGTGTTCTTCTTTAAAATGACACCAAATGTGCAATGATGACATGTTGCTGGACTTGGCCACATGAATGAGAATGAGGCAAAGTCACAAATCAAATGTGCCAAAATTACCGTTATCTGTGCTAAACAGTCAATAGGTAATGGCACAGGCTCTTTCCACATCAATGGAATGTACACACAAAATATGAATGGTTTTCATTTCAGCTATAATTTATTCAAAACAAAGCCTTTGTCATATCAAACTGGACACAAAAGTATTGTTATTTCTTGGCCCTTGGCCTGGTAGACAGAATGTTACTGGCCACATCAATTGTTCCCACATGAAAAATAATGGTGATCGGATGACATTGATCATCTTCCTGAAGGAAGTTTCGTAGCTTCCGAAGAGGGGCACCAGGAAGTGTTCTTTATACATCCATGGCGAATGGCGAATGATGGCGATGTCATCGTCCTAGAAATTCTGGCAGCCTGGTAATGGAAATCACCGTAATTCCGCGCACGACATCCTGGTTGGCCTGGCCGGGCGATGACCTGAAATTTAAAAAAAATAAGAGATTGACAAAAAATAATAATGAATAAAATTTATTAAAATTATCATGTTCTGTTCAGGCTCAACCGACTCGTAATTTTGTGATATACTTTGACTTTGTAAACAATATTTTGAAATCCTTTGCTTTGACTTTGACTTTGAGATAAATAAATAAATAAATAGGCTCCCTATGCCGATTATTAAATCTGCATATTTTGAAACCTATTTGTTAGTGACGCCTTAGGCAACGTTTTATTTCCGTGTTGTCCCCTTCGACAATTTTTCAGGTTTTATAATTTTCTTTTTAGGCTTCTAATATTAATTAAAATACAAATTATAGGCTAGGCTTACTTTTACAGGCTACATTAAAACAAATCAAACACTAAAATAGTCTATGTACTATGAATCGTATGTAGTATACAATGTATAACAATGTATAGCAATATAGAATATGATCGTGCACCACCGAAATATTGCGTAATTCGACCATATTCGCCATTTTTCATGACGTTTTAGAAATGATTTTTCGATGTGAAATCGTCATAACACATTTCCAGCAAGGAAACATTCGAAAGCCTATGGTCTAAGCTTGTAGAAAAACACGAAACATTTTCGAACTATTTGGTAAGATAGGCTAGAGGTAGACGAATCCAACGTTCACTTTTTGCGATCTGTAGATTTTCGATCAATTTCTGGGAACGGTAAAATAACAAAAAAAAAGCACGAAAAACTGGCAAATTTGGTCTTATTTTGATCGGGAAAAAAAGGTTTTCTACTTAATGCGTCACGAAGTAAACACTGTGTATAGTTACAGACTCCAGAGGGCAGTATTTTGTTCCCAGCGACTTCCCAGACGGCGGGGGCCATTCGATCTAACAAATTTCGATTATCTTCCGCATGATGCTCGAATTCGAGATTTCACGGGATTCTCTTTTCACAATGAGTGTGTAGACCTCATTAACGATCGCGCTAACGACTGACGTGCAAATGTGGTATAATTTTAAAGAGGAACACTTCAGCTTTCCATTGATATATAACAGATACAAAGAGGGTAATAAATAATAAAAATAAACTTGATTAAAAAAAGTTTCCTAACTTTTTGTGAGTAGTTTATATTATCATTCAGGTGAGATTACAATTACGAAACATAGCCCTCGTTATACGAATTTCTATTGAAAAGTAGACGCGAGTATACATTTGTATAAAGTTAAAAAGTCGTAGAAAGAATCAAACACGTATTGTGAATCAGTGCGGGTGGTGAGACCAATTTAATGCACGACATAACCCTTTGTCAAGTGTAACCAAGAAAAACAAGAAAAAATGTCAGAGCCACCACACATTCAATTCAATTCAATTCAATTCAATTTATTCAGCAAAAGTAATACAAACAAATAATAATAATACAATATGAAGTAGAGCCAAGAGCTCCAGTGGAAACCCTGATAGACGGGCTTATATAAACGATTTTATATGATTTTGTGGCTCAAAATGGGGCTAAAATGCCATGGGGCAGAAAATCCAAGGCAGGGGGGGTCAGAATTTTCAAACTTTGTCAACCTGAATCTTTCATCAACTATACCCAACAAACTATATATGAGCAATATTGGACAACCTTGATCATGTTGATGTTCCTAGATTTTGTCATATCATCCTGTTTTCTCAGGCATGCACTCTTAAAAGTGCTTGAAAAAAGAAATTTTACTATCACAGCATTCTAACCTGACAGTTGAGTGGGTTCTCTGTACATAATATTCTATAATTAACACGCAGATTATTGTTTTAAAATGCAACGATCTTGATTTGAATTGAAATACTGTAAAACACTCAAATTTCATGGCATGAACATTTAGCGATTTGCAAAACACCACCTTTTAGCGGCATTTTAATGTTACTAAATTTGAATCATCTTGCTATGTTCATGTATGTATACAATTTTAATTAGCAGCATTTTAATTAATTTAGAGAAAGAGAAAGAGGGAGTGTAGATAAAAGAGGTTGTCCACAACGATTCCTTTTAATTTTAGATCGAAATAATCCGTAATATAAACACTAATGTTGTGTACAAAATATAATGAGTGAAAGCTTTTTCGGAAAACAATCTTCATGAGTAGAATGTGAGGAACAATGACGTATGCTAGGAGTCCTGTAAAATGAACACATTTATGATTTTGTGAGTTATGTGACCAAACCTGTAGACGGGTGTTTTATATTAAGAGGTCCTCGAAAAAGGATTATGTTTGGTATCAAAATAATTCTACAAGTTTTCTTTATCTAAATAAGTTTCATTTTGGTATAGCAAACTATTTAAAGAAAGATATAACGCTTCAAAAAAGGTTTCGACACTTTTGGGACAGCCTGTACTATACTATAAATTACTAAATGTTATCTCACAGAATCAAATAAATCACAAAATATCACGGTATCATATTTGCGATCGTCAGATTTGCTGTGTACTGTATTCCCTTTTGATGAGGTGCACCAAAGATCGATTTTTGTTTTTGTTGTGGTTTTGTTTGATTTTCTTTTTTATAGTATTTTTTCTGCCAAAAAAAAAAGGGTTGGGGGGGGGGGGGGGTTGGGTTGGGAATCAGGGTCAGGCAGGCTACGCCAACACAACAATTTGTTGTTGTCGGCCTTATTGGTGTCACATAAGGCCCTTCACAATTGATTTTGAATTGCCTGCTGCCGCCCGTGTCCAAAATTGAGAACTACAAAATATTTAATTATTATTTTTGTATTTGCTACTTTCTGACTTTAATCATATCAGCTATGATGATGTATAAACCAAGAACATGATTGCATTATTACTTGGGTGTCAAATTAATTATACTTGGAAAATAATTAAATGCAGAGTCCTTGATGCAAGGGGTTGAAATTGGTTGTGACCACTTGTTTCAAAATGAAGAAAATAAAAGATAATTAATAATTACCAATTAAAGGTCACCTCGTCCCTTTTTTAAACCTTCAACAGGAAACTCAAAATCGATTGTGAAGGGCCTAATAGTGGATATCAAATTGATAATATTGCAGATAAAGTAATTCCAAATATCACATTATAACCACACTATTGTAAAATCAACTTCTTTTATTGCAGGGCTGTCAACTGATACAATCTACATGTAGCTACCGTTGTTTGAATCACCACAGACGACGGTGGATACGAACGGCCGTTAATTTTGAATTTCCGTTGGTTTCAATGTAACAGTGAATTTTGATTATATGACCCAATAAAATTCATCACATGTTGGAACTAAATTATTTCATCCTAAAACCACTGAGGATGGCTAACCATCCGCATTGTCAGTATCATTTTTTGAATTTAAACCGTTGTTAAGCGTTCGTCCCATTCACTTGATCACGTAACCTCGTTCGCATATTTTTGCCTGAATATTCGTAAATACGCCCGTGCCCAGCGTCGTCTGAATCACCATGAAAATGTGATGATGCCCTCTATTATAGATGCTTGTAATGATTGACTGATCATTTTATCTGGCAGAGGGCTTCATCATCATCATTGTCCTCATCAGACGACAGTGATCATGATTGGGCTGTCAATTTCGAATCCCCGTTTGTTTCTAAAAGAAAAAAATGAAACTGTGATTATATGATTCTGAATAAAATAATCACAAATTATTTCATCCTAAAACCGCTGGCGCTGAGTTTTCCCGTAAACAGGTTTCACCCCATCACAACTGAAGGGTAAACCTAGCAAACAAGTAACATTTTCACAATCTTCAAGTTAGGCTGTAGTCTGGTTACACTGTTAAAACACTGTTTAAAAATTTGTTGTTTAAAACAATTTATCCAACATTGTTTAAATGTTAAACAACATTGGTAAAATATGCTGTGATTTTCATAAAGATTCAAAAGATCCATGTATCTCCTTGGTTGAATACAACAAGGGATGTGGGCACTTTAGGGCAACTATTTGTGGGGGCCCGTATTGGCAACATCTTCTGCCATTGGTATTTTGAGGTACCTTAATATGCAATCAATTCATGTACCCTTTTGGCTGAATAAACCATGGGTGTGGGGCCCTTTGGGCTAAAGCCCCATACAGCCAAATGTTGCTGTCACTGGTAATTATGTATCCTAACGTGTATAGTTCCAATGCAAAATGCTTAATCCATGTACTTTTTCTGCTGAATAAATTAGTTGGGGATTTGGGCCTTTATTGTGGCTCTTGTATGGGGCCCTGTACAGGTGAATGTTGCTATATTTTGAAAATAAATGGAAAGGATTTATTTTATGAAGCAGCCCTACTTCCAATAGTTGCATATTTTTATTTTGTTTGCATAAGGTTGTAAATCTCTCTCTCTCTCTCTCTCTCTCTCTCTCTCTCTCTCTCTCTCTCTCTCTCCCATGTCTGTATTTATTTTATTGTCTCTTGTTAACGCGTCACATTTTATTGTCTTCATCAATTATAATTTTGTGTTAACATGTATTTTTGTATGAAATGATTAGTATGTTGCCAAAAAACTAATAACAAAGCTGCTGCCATATGTATTTTTGTATATCGTAACCTGCAATAGTTCCAATACAAAAAGATTAATCCATGTGCCACTTAGGGTGAATAAATTAGTCGGGGCCTTTTAGGGCTACTGTTTCGGGCCTCATATGTAAAAGGCGCTGTTGTTGATATATTTGTATGGGGTCTGTCCTATTCTAAATCAAAACTTCTTTTGCTGAATATATCAGTGGGGGCATGGGCGTCCTTTGGGGCTACCGTCTGGAGCCCGCCTATCATGTAATAGTTCAAATCTACAAAGATTCATCCACGTATCTATTGGGCTGAATAAATCAGGATGATGGGCTTTTTGGGCTACTTTCTGGTATTTTTGTATATCCTAACATATCGTCAGCCTGCTTCGATAATTGCCTAACTCACTTTTCAGCAAAATTGAGTTTTTTGCATAAATCATGACTTCATTACATTATGCACATGCTGTTATAATACCTAAGTCATTGACCAATCAAAAGTGTTGATAAATGAAGAGCTTTGTTGCAAAAGGGCCACCAGACCACTCCAACATGTTACTCATTTTGCATTATTGAATTTGCATTGACAAATCCATGGAATTAATCTAATTATTGTATGGCTGTGTTCATCCGTTTATATATGACTTGGATTAGTGCATCCATGCACGCCAATTGAGGCATCAACAATACAAGTCACATTCCACATCATGAATATCCATCCATCAATAATGCAAAATGAGTAACAGGTACACAGGTAACAGGTTTCATACTTTTGTTGTTTTCTAAGAACTAGAACAAATGAGTTAGGCAATTATCGAAGCAGGCTGACGATATGTATTTTACATCTCTTTTAACAGATTTATCCATGTATCTCTTTGGCTGAATAAATGAGTTGGGGCATGTGGGGTCTGTACAGGCATGTGGGGCCCTTTGGGACGGGCTACTGTCTGGAGCCCGATACAAGCAAAAGTTGCTGTCAGTGTTATTTTTTGTATCCTTACATGTAATACAAATACTATTAGTAATTTACTATTCAAAAAGATTCATCCATGTACCGCTTTGGCTGAATAAATCAGTTGGGGCATGTGAGGCCCTTTGGTGCTACTGTCTGGGGCCACACACAGGCAAAAGTGGCTGCCATTGCTATTTTTGTATATCCTTTCATATAATAAACACTTCAAAAGAAGTAAGTTCCCCTTTAGGGTTTCCCTTATATTTTCAAAAATATACATTGGGTTGAAATGGGTTTTCTGTCAAATTGTTATGAGGTTCATACCAATACCTGACCAAAATTTCAAATCAACAGGTTCTGTCATGCTTGAGTGAGCTTGTATTGAATGACAGAATGTCCCCATTTCATGCTCTTTTAAACAACTGTTAGTTAACTGGTGAATCGCTCAACAGTTGTTTACAATATTTGTGCACAATGTTGGTTAAATTTTAAACAACTATTGGTCAAATTTATGAAAATCAAAGTTTATTTAACCAATGTTGTTTAAAATTTACAAAATATTGGCTACACTTTTTAAACAACACATTTTTAAACAGTGTTTTAACAGTGTATGTCATGGAAAACGTTTATGCTACATCGAGACATCAAGTTAGCTTCATCATGTATTGCTAACAGATTGAAAACAGTGTTACCATATCTTATCAGTGACGACCAGTCTGGTTTTATGTCAGGAAGATTTATTGGAGAAAATATTAGACAAGTTTATGATATCATAGATTACATTGAATTAAACAATATTCCTGGTCTTCTTCTTTTAGTAAATTTTGAAAAGGCAATCGACTCTGTGTCACATAATTTTATATTCAAAACACTTGATTTGTTCAATTTCAGGGACAGTTTTAAAGATGGATTCGTGTTTTTTATAACAATGCCGAATCTGCAGTACTAGTCAATGGTCATTTAACCCCCTTCTTTGAAATCAAAGCAGGTTGCCGGCAGGGAGATGGTCTATCCCATACATTTTTCTATTATGTTCCCAGATCTTAAATATTGCTATTAATAACAATGATGATATTCATGGTATAACAATAAACAACATGGAATATAAAGTTTTGCAATATGCCGACGACACCACTATTATATTGGATGGGACTGAAAACCCACTTTTGGAAACTCTTAAAGGGACATTAAGTGGTGTTGATTAAAAAAATATCATCGCTATTTATTGAAAAACGTACTCTATGCAAATATGGTTCGCGTTATACGTATATCACGCGTACTGCAGGGGATAATGTCGGACGTAAAATGTTCGTCGCGGCTGTATGAGCATTTTTGAATCGACGTTTTCTTGTACAATGAGGGCTGATTTTTCTTAATCCTTATAGGTGTATAGTAAGTTCATACATGTAATACAATTATAAAAATATACTAATCCCAGTTTTTATCATAATTGCGGGCGCAGCCTCCAACACATCTCTTAGTGCCCCTTTAAGTGGTTTTTAGGATATTTCCGGTTTGAAAATTAATATTGATAAAACTAGTGCTATATGGATTGGTGCAAAGAAAGATTGTAAAGAAGTCTTTTGTAAAAAATATAAAATGAATTGGGTTGGTGAAAAACCATTCAATTACCTAGGTTTTACTTTATGTACAGATCTTAGTGTTATTGTTAATACTACCATGCAAGCTATACCAAAACAAATTCACCACTGGTCAAAAAGGTTCCTAACTGTATTGGGTAGAATTGTAGTGGTCAAATCACTTCTTTTATCAAAACTGATACTAATACTTATACTTTCCAAAACTAATAATGGAAGAATTACTGCAACCCTTGGTAGTACTTTTGAACCATTAGATGGTATATTGCAACAACTTTCTTTTTAATACTTTCCTTACCATCCCCGGAGAATAATGTCATCAATGAGATAAATTCAACTTTTCATCATTTTATATGGAGAGGGAGATTGACAGGATTAGTAGAAATCAGATGGCTCGTCCTTATGAGAAGGGAGGTACCGGTATGGTTCAGTTTGATTAGTTTTGCCTAAATAATATTCTTTGAAGTAACCTTTTGAAGTATAACTGCTCTGAGAAAGCTCTGAACGGTCATCAAAATTATCAAACAAGATTTAACCAGAAGTTCATATCATGACCTTTTTCATCATATTCATTGACAGTTAAGGCTGGAAGCTATAACCAATTTTCAGAACAATCACTTGGTCGCCAATGTCCATGTAATTCACTTGTAATGTTATGTGAAATTGATGAAATATGTGATGCACTGCTGCCAAATGATATCCGTATATATGTACAATATGAGACTGCTGTTATTAATGGAAGAATTACTGCAACCCCTGGTAGTACTTTTGAACCATTAGATGGTATATTGCAACAAGCATTTCTTGATTATACGAAGAATATCTTAGTTTTGGGAACTTCATACATGATCATGATGATGGCTATGTACAAAGGTATATTGTACTCTAGGAATGACAATGACTTAGGTACTTCAGAAGGCTCTGCGGCAAAAGCAGAGAGGACCGTAGCAGAGAGGACCGTGATTGTGACATTGTATAGGTAATACGCTTGCGCACACTGAAAATGAAACTCGACTGTATAGTTTATTGAATCCAGATGTACGTGACACTATCAGCGTGTTTCTGCTGGGCAAGTTACCGCTAATAAACGCTAAGTTTTCCCAGTAGAAACAAGCAGAACCGGGCAATAATCGGTATTTTTGGTAAATAAAAACCTTCACAAAGCAGGTTTGGAACCAGCAATAATCTGCAAAAATCGGCAATAAACCCAGTAGAAACAGAAAGGTGATTCTTAGCGGTTTGCGCCGTGAACCGTGTCACGCTGGGTTATAAATATTATTGCGAATCAATCTTAGTAGGCATGGTTTTATCCATCTTTTACTTTGAACGTTGTGACAAACGAGACCGGTTAACACATGCAGCCATGGCGTCGCTCTACGTATACGTCTTAAACGAGCCGGCAAAACGTAGAGACACATTTAACTTTTATGCCTGTGACATCAAGGAAATATTACACGGTAAGAATCAGATTAATGATGAGTTGAGTGATTCTTCCTATCTTGCTTCGAAATTTAAGCCTGGACACACCATACTGATCCAAAAAATTCTTTCAAGCTATCGTAAAAAAAAGGGGGGGGGGGGGGGGGAAATGTCAGGTATGTTCAAAATAGCCATTAATTGACACAACAAAATGTAAAGACTTCTTAATCAATGATAAGGGGTTTTATAGGAATATGGGCACGAAAGGGCACATGTACAACAGATGTGGGGTGAAAACCAAAAAAGCTATTTTAAAGTCATCCAAAAAACAAATGTACAAAACAACCAATACATGTAACGGTGCACATACTGGCGCTAGTGCAGAGGACTTTAGAAGAAGGACGTATGAAGTTGAAGACTGTAATGGCATGCTAGATTGAATGTTTGTAGGTATTCTTTTACAGCTGTGGTTCATACAGGGTGTATCAGAATGGACGATACCGAGGCTATATGATGTATTACGGTATGAATTCGATCGATATTGTTCAAACCGTTTCCACATATATCTTGCGCAAACGCCCAGCTTTCATTTTAGATTTTGAAAATTGAATATTTCTGATGGAAAATACAGACTTTCTGATAAAGATGGTAGATTTCAATTTTGGTCGAAATGATCAATTTAAAAAAGTAAAAGTATTGACATAAAATACTCATAAGAAGAAAACCATGCGTTAATCATGTTTGCCGATAGCTTTTCAAGGTTTGTGAATTATTTGAGCTAACATTTTTTTTAAAAAAAGAGGTTTTTCACCGATTTTCGATTAAGTCTTGCCACACGAGAACAAAAAGAGCTATCTCAATGAAATTAACATATAATGTAGGAAACATGTTCACCTTTTTATTGTAGGTGATGTAGCAAACATGTTCACCGGTTTGACCGGCTAGCTACACAGACTTTATATGTAGCTCAAAATGTGAAATCATATCCAAAACATCAAATCGGGACATAATTTATTGTGTCCGCCATTTTTTTTAGGCTAAACTGGCAATTTTTTTCTCCATCAAATGTGTTGCAGTTTGACCGGTTAGCTACACAGACTTTATTCGTAGCTCAAAATGTGAAATCATATCAACAAAATTAAATCGGAACACATTTTATGGTGTCCGTCATTTTTAACACATAGCTCAAAATGTGAATTTATATCCAAAAAATCAAATCGGAACGCAACATTGTGTCCGTCATTGTTTAGTCTAAATTACTGGCAATTTTTTGTCCATCAAATGTGTTGCGGTTTGACCGGTTAGCTACACAGACTTTATACGTAGCTCAAAATGTGAAATCATATCCAAAAAATCAAAACGGGACACAATTAATGGTGTCCATCATTTTTTAGGCTAAATTGCTGGCAATATTTTTCTCCGTCAAATGTGTTGCGGTTTCACTGGCTAGCTACAAAGACTTTTTATGTAGCTCAAAAATGAAATCATATCAAAAAACCCAAATCGGGTCACATTTTATAGTGTCCGTCATTTTTTTAGGCTAAATTGCTAGCAATTTTTTTTCTCTGTCAAATGTGTTGCGGTTTGACCGGTAAACTACACAGACTTGATACGTAGTTCAAAATGTGAAATCATATAACAAAAATATCAAATCGGGACACATTTTATGTTGTCCATCATTTTGTACGCTAAATTGCTGGCAATTTTTTTCTCCGTCAAATGTGTTGCGGTTTGACCGGTTAGCTACACAGACTTTATACGTAGCTCAAAATGT
Organism: Ophiura sarsii; assembly: GCA_035610835.1. Lineage (NCBI taxonomy): Eukaryota > Metazoa > Echinodermata > Ophiuroidea > Amphilepidida > Ophiuridae > Ophiura > Ophiura sarsii. The sequence continues at coordinate 33,293,471 of CM069444.1, read as the reverse complement.
GAAATCATATCCAAAAAATTAAATCGGGACACATTTTATGGTGTCCGTCATTTTTTAGGCTAAATTGCTGGCAATTTTTTTCTCCGTCAAATGTGTTGCGGTTTGACCGGTTAGCTACACAGACTTTATACGTAGCTCAAAATGTGAAATCATATCCAAAAAATCAAATCGGGACACATTTTATGGTGTCCGTTATTTTTTAGGCTAAATTGCTGGCAATTTTTTTCTCCGTCAAATGTGTTGCGGTTTGACCGGTTAATTACACAGACTTCATACATAGCTCCAAATGTGAACCAACAAATCAAATCGGGACACATTTTATGGTGTCCGTCATTTTTTAGGCTAAACTGCCGGCAATTTTTTTCTCCATCAAATGTGTTGCAGTTTGACCGGTTAGCTACACAGACTTTATTCGTAGCTCAAAATGTGAAATCATATCAACAAAATTAAATCGGAACACATTTTATGGTGTCCGTCATTTTTAACACATAGCTCAAAATGTGAATTTATATCCAAAAAATCAAATCGGAACGCAACATTGTGTCCGTCATTGTTTAGTCTAAATTACTGGCAATTTTTTGTCCATCAAATGTGTTGCGGTTTGACCGGTTAGCTACACAGACTTTATACGTAGCTCAAAATGTGAAATCATATCCAAAAAATCAAAACGGGACACAATTAATGGTGTCCATCATTTTTTAGGCTAAATTGCTGGCAATATTTTTCTCCGTCAAATGTGTTGCGGTTTCACTGGCTAGCTACAAAGACTTTTTATGTAGCTCAAAAATGAAATCATATCAAAAAACCCAAATCGGGTCACATTTTATAGTGTCCGTCATTTTTTTAGGCTAAATTGCTAGCAATTTTTTTTCTCTGTCAAATGTGTTGCGGTTTGACCGGTAAACTACACAGACTTGATACGTAGTTCAAAATGTGAAATCATATAACAAAAATATCAAATCGGGACACATTTTATGTTGTCCATCATTTTGTACGCTAAATTGCTGGCAATTTTTTTCTCCGTCAAATGTGTTGCGGTTTGACCGGTTAGCTACACAGACTTTATACGTAGCTCAAAATGTGAAATCATATCCAAAAAATTAAATCGGGACACATTTTATGGTGTCCGTCATTTTTTAGGCTAAATTGCTGGCAATTTTTTTCTCCGTCAAATGTGTTGCGGTTTGACCGGTTAGCTACACAGACTTTATACGTAGCTCAAAATGTGAAATCATATCCAAAAAATCAAATCGGGACACATTTTATGGTGTCCGTTATTTTTTAGGCTAAATTGCTGGCAATTTTTTTCTCCGTCAAATGTGTTGCGGTTTGACCGGTTAATTACACAGACTTCATACATAGCTCCAAATGTGAACCAACAAATCAAATCGGGACACATTTTATGGTGTCCGTCATTTTTTAGGCTAAACTGCCGGCAATTTTTTTCTCCATCAAATGTGTTGTGGTTTGACCGGTTAGCTGCACAGACTTTATACGTAGCTCAAAATGTGAAATCATATCCAAAAAATCAAATCGGGACACATTTTATGGTGTCCGTCATTTTTTAGGCTCAATTGCCGGCAAGTTTTTTCTGCGTCAAATGTGTCGTGATTTTACCGGATAGCTACACAGACTTCATAGGTAATTCAAAATGAGAAATCATATCCAAAAAAATCAAATCGGGACACATTTTATGGTGTCCGCCATTTTTAGGATAAATTGCCGTCAATTTTGTCATCTTCTGATTTCAATGAGAACGTTATTTGTTCCGTCAAATGTGTTGCGTTTTGACCGGTTCATTACACTAACCTTATTCGTACCTCATAATATGAAATCATACCCAACAAATCAAATATGGTCACATTGCAAGGTATCCATCATCTTTTAGCCCAAATCAGCAGCGGGGAAAAATAATCCTTGGAATTTCAATACAAACATCATTTGTTCCATCAAATGTGTTACGGTTTTCCCGGTTAGTTACACCGACCTTATACTAGGCTTACGTAGCTCAAAATGTGAAATCATATCCAGAAATTCAAACTGGGGCACATTTATTGTATCCGTCCTTTTTATTTTACCCTAAATTCAAATTTAAATCAGCAGCGAAAAAAACAAAAACTAATTAGCTACTTAGCTCTGGAAATCCTTAGCTCTCTATGGTTCTTAAAAGTTATTGCCATTTATACTTCTGTAAATTGTTTGTATATAATTTTACTGCTGTTGTTTCTCATATCGTATTGTACGGACGCATTCGCCAAGTTAAGCTGACGGATGCCACTGTTCTAAAAAGTCCTATTGAGTAGTACACACACTGGTTGGTGGTTAACCACCTTTGGCAGTAATTCACCACATTTAAGCCTATAATTTCTAAATGGAACATTTCTGGATTTTACCGACATATTTGAGAAAAATAGGGAGATTCTTCTGATATCAAAATATCTTGATGTGAAAAAAAATCATAGCCCCAAAAAAGTTATCGGAACATACACCTTTAAATGGTAACTGTTGATGGAGAGTATAGGCTATTTAAAATATACAAATAAGCGATTATTTTACATTGTATGATTATGCTATTTCAACTATTTGATGTTTTTGATGTTCATATTTGTTTGCAAATTTAACATTATTGTGCGATTAAAGTATCGTTTACAACAAATAATGAAAATCATAATGGGACCCTCTTCTAAAACAGCCTATATATTGTATATTATTATTATTGTATATATTATATATATTGTATGTTAAACAGGAGATTGCATCAGTATCTCCATGCATCACCACCCTGTCTCTTCAATGTCACTTTGTCACGAAGCATTTGTTGATGCAATCTTTGTAGAGTCGTTGAATCTTTTTCTGAGTCATAGCGTACAGGAAGGGATTTAGAGCAGAGTTGATGAACGTCCAAAACAACAGGAAATACAGCGTGTTCAGGTCAGCACACTGTGGACAGAAGAATCCCACTACGATGATATAGGAAATGTATGGCATCACGCAGATGGCCATAGCAGAGACGAGAACCAAGAGAACCACGGCCGGTTTGATGTACTGCTTCTTCTGCTGTCTCATCATTTTCTGTTGCGCTGATTTCTGCTCCTCTAGCGACGAAGATATTGATGACATTTGCGTTCCAATTTGTGACTCTGCTCTCATACTCCAGCTCTGAGCCAACCTCTGACGCAATAAGTAAAAGAATGCTGCGCTGAATCCACACACTAACATGACAGGCAAGATATAACCAATCACCATAAATGTTCCAGCAATTGATTTCATTCGTCTTGGAGGAGACAGACAGTGCTGGGTGAAGTCTATAAGAGAAGCGGTTTCATCAAGTGTCTTGGCAACATCCCACATGGACATCTCCATTATGCCCAACGTCATAGACAAGATCCAAACGAAAGCAAGAGTTTTCTTAATACGACGGTGACTTTGTATTTTTACGTACTGGGGATACTCTTTGAACACAAGAAGAAATCTGTCGAAGCTGATAGCACAAAGATTGAAAAAGCCCGCTGCGGCGGAGAGATCTGCGATAAAAATAAGGCACCGACAGACAATTTCTCCATAAGCATGATAAGGCCAGTATTCTGGAGTGATCCAAACTGGGGAGTATAGTGGTAAGAAAATGAGTCCTTGTATTATATCTACGCAAGCAAGACTCAAGATGAGCAGTTCACTTGGTTTTTCTCGAAGGTCAGGCAGCTTCCAGAATGCAAATAGTGTTCCAAAGTTGCCAAATACAATCAGAATACACAAGATGGGAAAAGCCACTGCATATGCAATATTGATCTCTATCTTACCATTCTCATCTGATATCACAGGATTTACGGTATAGTCCATATCTGACGAAGAATTATTGACCAAGTCAGAAGAACTGTTATTCCATGCCATTATTACTTCGTAAGCTGACTGAATGATCTGATCAAAGCTTTGCGAGTTGATGATGTCCACCCGAATTCATCCTAGAGTTAAAATGCTGTGTTTGAAATATTGCGGACAAATCCTGACGAAGGCAGCTGTTCTTTAGTATCTGATACCTTTACATAACATTTCTTCTAATACAATACAATTATATAAGAGCGATGCAAGTTGTCTTGAACAATATCACATGTATATAGACATTATTTTAAAAGAAAGAAGTTTATTTAAGAAATAATTTGATTTTACAAAAATTTAAATGGAAAGATAGATTGGTAGTATTTTAAAAGGACTAAAGGAATGACCTTTTTTGGATAAATTGAAATTGAAAAGAAGAAAAAACTTTGCTCGAACGAATATACACACACTACACTCCGATGTTGATTAAAATTTGCGGCGAAGTAATTACATTATCCATTCCAGTCGATCCAGGCATGTTTCACAAAATATGATTATGAAAAAAATATGACAATGTCATGTAATAAATGTCTGCTCTTGATTTGTTCAAACGAATATGCACACCGGGAGACACAGAATACAGTACACTCTGATGTTAATTAGAATTCGCGGCGAAGTAATTACATTATCTGTTATCAAATAAAGTTTTTTCTTCTTTTCAATTTCAATTTATCCTTGAATCTACCAGGAAGTGTCTTTATCTGTGATCATCCCGTTTCTTACTTTCTTTCTTCCAAACGCTCCTTTCAATGCTTCTTCTCGTACAATTTGCATGCTACAATTGCCAGACTTGGTCAAATGATTCCTTATGACCATGTGCTTATAGGGTCTCTAGCGATTAATAATAATAGTGCCATGTCATTTGAGGTCACTTTGGTCATTGACCTTTACAGGGAAAAAGGTTAAGACATGGTCCGATTTGGACTGGACTTGTTTCATCTTGTTTATTTTGATAAGCCAAGACAAAAAGTCAATCATTGCAACAAGGTCAAAGGTCGTTAAGGGGTCACTAGAGGTAAATTTGTGAATTTTAGCCCATTTCACTTAAAGGTATATTATGTGATCTTTTCCAGGGGACGCCCTCAATCCTCGAAACAAATTGGAAGCAGATTTTCTTGCAGATTTACATTTATGATCATAAATCGTACATATATTCCAAGTAACAGGGCGATACGATTCTTAATTACTTCATAATCATTGCAAGAAATTGTATCTCATGATGTTAATTGCTAGCTACGTATACGTCACGAACTTGATAGAAAATCCCTCTTGTACAATGGAGCACCAGTTGAACTGATGAGTGTTTTCTTTATTTTTTATTAATATGACACTTCAAAAAAACATAAAACTACTTCAGAAAATGTTATTTATGTATAAATAACACACTAAGAGCAACTCTTTCGACCACGATAATTCTCCTTTAAGGACAAAAGATGCTTGTGGAATAAGTCATTTTTCTCCGGTAATAAACAGTATTTATTAATTGACGTTTAAATGAGCTTCAAGATGACCAAATTACCTTTTAAATACTGTTTCCTTTGTCTCATTTGCTTTTATCCTATATTTATAAATATGCTTGATTGAAATTGATCACAGAAAGTCAAATGTGTGCTAATTTTAAAGGAGAAATGCCCCAAAGCTTTAAACATAACATCAATTTATGGATTATTTCTTTTAAAAAACTGACACAGTGTTGATATTGTTTACTCAGTCATGGTCAATCAAACATATTTCTGATACTCAACAAACAAATTCGACAACACAAACAGCATACAAAAGCTTATTTAGTTATAAGTTCGTGTGAACATCAAATCCAAATACGAAATGTTTAAAGATAAAAATGGCACATTCCCCTAAAGGCATTTTTTTCTCAAAGATTTTGAGTGCTCGTTGTTGATCTGAAATTGAGAAATGGAAACACAATCAAATAAACGTCATTTGAAAGCCAATTAAATGTTCTTTGAAATTATATAAATATATTACAGTCCCGATTACAGTCACATACTGAGTAATCAATGAGGACAATGACGTGGAACACGCACCTTTTTAGGGACACCTGTATAGTGTATAGGGAAAATTTGCACACATCGCACAGATGCAACGCATGAGTGGTTTATTGTTAAATGCTCTATAGATGGGGTGACAGGTGACGTCACACCGGGCAAAACGTGGCGAGTTGCCATTGTTCTTTGCCCGGCAGTTTGCGCGCGCATCCTGTTTTGTTTAGGACCCGTGCTTTTAAAACTCGCGCCAAAGCATTATAAAGGGCAATACGGCATAGCGGACAGTGTTGTGGTCATATGCTGTTCCCTCAAGCGTGTATCGACAGTCCAGTCCCTTCGACCGTTGCGTTTGTTGATAAACATTGGATGTAAACAACGGTCACCTCATCTATTGAAAGCTTTGTATATCACGAAGTTGCCATTCGATGGGATTCACAGTTTCACCAATTAAGGTCAAGTATATTTACCATCGCATCCTAAAATACGAAGCAGCTACTATTCCTACTTTTTAAGTTATAAGCTCTACAGTTTTTGGACCCAGTTTTTTGGGACATGCTGTATGCGCTTCATGATATCAAAATAATTCTTCAAATTTTCAATTTCCAAATATACTGGAAATTATTTTACTGGAGATATACAGCTTTATAAAGGTATCGAAACTTTTGGGACACCCTGTACTTATATTTTCCCTGTATTGTATTAGACAAGAACAAAATGAGTCCGCGCCGATTAGGGACATTCGACAGCCCTTGCTATATGTTTATTTCCTTTTCAGTTGGGCGAGTTCTTCGGATATCCTTTTACAGTGTTTCAGTAGGGACTGCGGTTTCGTATATTGTATATTTATATAATATTGGATGGCTTTGAGGGTGATACAAGAAAATATTTTTTATAGCGAGTGCAATATTTTCTTGTATCACCCGAAAATAAGACATCCAATATTATTATTATTATTTATATCAGGCTTTTACCCATAGTTGCGTGTTGATTTAATTGTATTTGCAGAATCTTTGTTACGCAAAAGTTCGTTAAAATCATCATCACTTAGAGAAGCGAATCTCCCGGAAGTCTGCTGCGGTTCCGACATTTTGCAAACTTGTTGATTTGTTGTTTTCGTAGTGGTTCCCCACGTTGGCCTCCTTCATTAATCTGATAACACGTATTTGCGAAACACATGCAATCAGCGAAAATTAGTCTCGACTGCATGCTTAATAAACGCTAAAGTTGCGTGAGCTCCTTTGTATACAATAGTATAGACGAATATTCGTAACGAACAAATAATGGGTATGACACTAGAAAATATTGGACGGCAATATTTTTAGAATATTGGATGCATCCGGGTACTTTGGTTAAACAATATTGAATACACAGTTTTATTGTACCGTTAAAAAGCCTGATATAAATAATAATATTACTTGTATGGGTCTTCCAAACGGTACAATAAAAGTGCGTATTCAAGTTCCCGGATGTGCATCCAAGAAGATGTGCGCGTGAGTATGCGCAGAGAATGTCAGTTCGGGCTTATTTGAGTTTTTATCAAAACAGTCTATAATAATAATAATATTGAATGTCTTATTTTCGGGTGATGTTGATGCTCTACAGTAGTAAAATGTTATAGTAATTGATTGAGACATAACTTAGTTGGTATTATTCATAGATAAACAGGTCAAAAGAAAAAAGTCCCCCTGGGAAATTTGAATTTTTCTGGAAAAAAGTTAAGCTCCTCAACCTGTTACAAAAATGTAAAATGTATACTGAAATGTTCCACATTTAATGTGCAATAAAGTGTTACCCAACACTTAACCTTCGCCTTGAAATGCTGCCATTTATTAAATTTGATGACCAATAACAAATGACACTTTCTTGCATAGGGATTGGACAAATTGATGAAATTTTAAACCCATGAAAAATTGAAACACATGCTTGTCACCTTTTTGGTTAAAAATGTGAAGGACCTGTTCATGGTTGAATGAATAACATCAATTGAAAGTGTATATAATCCTTTTGAGTACACTTCAGGTCGATAAATGTCATCAATTTTTCCAATCCCTATGCAAGAAAGTGTTATTTTTTATTGGTCATCAAATTTAATAAATGGCTGCATTTCAAGGCGAAGGGTAACTGTTGGTGACATTTTTTTGCACATTAAATGTGTAACATTTCAGTCTACATTTTACATTTTTGTAACAGGTTAAGGAGCCTAAATGTTTTCCAGAAAAATTCACATTTCCTAGGGGGGGACCTATTTCTTTTGACCTGTTTAGCTCACTTATTAAAAAAGGATGGATCATAAATTAATGTCTGAGCAAAATAATCCAGATGCTGATGGGCACGATCCGTCCTAATAAGCCCAAACATTTGTTGTATTGGTAACATGCCATTGAAAATTAGGGTAGGGCACCTGGATTGAGAAAAATTGAATTGTACAGGGGGTCCCAAAAGTTTCGAAACCATTTTAAAGTTTTATATCTCCAGTCAAATAATTTGCAGTATGTCTTAAATCATGTTTGGATTAAGAAGACTTGTAGAATTATTTTGGTACCAAACTTAGAATAACAGCTATCTGTGTTGCCACAGTACAGGTGCAATTTGTCTTAACCTTTTAACTGGCACTTTCATACAAACTGAGCTAAACAATGTGAAGCGAACCAGAAAAGAAAGAGGTAGTGTAGATAAAAGAGGTTGTCCACAACGAATCCTTTTAATTTAAGATCGAAATAATCCGTAATATAAACACCAATGTTGTGTACAAAATATAATGAGTGAAAGCTTTTTCGGAAAACAATCTTCATGAGTAGAATGTAAGAAACAAGGACGTACGCTAGGAGTCCTGTAAAATGAACACATTTATGATTTTGTGAGTTATGTGACCGAACCTGTAGACGGGTGTTTTATATTAAGAGGTCCTCGAAAAAGGATCATGTTTGGTATCAAAATAATTCTACAAGTTTTCTTTATCTAAATAAGTTTCATTTTGGTATGGCAAACTATTTAAAGAAAGATAAAAGGTTTCGACACTTCTGGGACAGCCTGTATTATACTATAAATTACTAAATGTTATCTCACAGAATCAAATAAATCACAAAATATCACTTTATCATATTTGCATTCGTCAGATTTGATGTGTACTGTATTGATGAGGTGCACCAAAGATCGATTTTTTTGTTGTTGTACATGTAGTTTTGTTTGATTTTTGTTTTATTAGTATTTTTTACTGCAAAACAAAGGGGGGGGGGGGACAATCAGGGTCAGGCAGGCTACGCCCACACAACAATTTGTTGTTGTTGGCCTTATTGGTGTCACATAAGGCCCTTCACCATTTATTTTGAGTTGCCTGTTGCCGCCCACTTCAAAAATTGAGAACTAAAAAGTATTTAATTATTATATTTTTATTTGCTACTTTCTGACTTTAATCATATCAGCTATGATGATGTATAAACCAAGAACATTATTACTTGGGTGTCAAATTAATTATACTTGGAAAATAATTAAATGCAGAGTCATTGATGCAAGGGGTTGAAATTGGTTGTGACCACTTGTTTCAAAATGAAGAAAATAAAAGATAATTAATAATTACCAATTAAAAGTCACCTCGTCCCTTTTTTAAACCTCCAACAGGAAACTTAAAATCGATTGTGAAGGGCCTAATAGCTAGTTGATATCATATTGATAATATTGCAGATAAAGTAATTCCAAATATCACATTATAACCACACTCTTGTAAAATCAACTCCTTTTATTACAGGGCTGTCAACTTTTGGGATTAGCTGGGAGGGGAGATACAGTCTCCAAATAAAGTTCGTAAAACTTACAATTTTTCTTTCCGCAAGCAGCTGAAATCTTGATAAGTGGGGGTGGATGACATTTTCCTCAAAACCGCCCGAAAAAATTGCATGGTCAAAATCGCAAATGTACCGACGGAAACTCGTATTTATAAAAGGTGTTGATAATCATTTGTTAGGTGATACATTTGTTGAGGCGGGAGATTTTATATGCTAGGTGGGAGTGCGGGAGAAAGAGTGTCTAGGTGGGAGAGATGACAGCCCTGATATTATGTTCATATGCATTGCCAGGTTTTTTCAATCTAGCTACCGTTGTTTGAAACACCATGAAGATGTGATGATGCCTTCTATAGATGCTTGTAATGATTGACTGATCACTTTATCTGGCAGAGGGCGTCATCATCATCATCATCATCATTGTCCTCATCAAACGACAGTGATTATGATTGGGCTGTCAATTTCGAATCCCCGTTTGTTTCTAAAAGAAAAAATGAAACTTTGATTATATGATTCTGAATAAAATAATCACAAATTATTTCATCCTAAAACCGCTGGGGCTGAGTTGGGAAAATTTCACTGTAAGTATTATTTTTTGTGAATTTTATCCTTCACTAACAGTTCGGTTGATAGTGTATAAGGCTATATTAAAAAAAATCTTTTTTTTTTAATATAAAATATTGAAATCCTTGTAAAAGTGACCTTTTGTATTTAAGATGATGTGATCAATGAAAATCTGGAGACAAAAAATCGGTCAAATTTCTGGATTTTTTAAAAATAATAATAATTTTTTATTTATTTTTTTTAAAGATTTTTCTTCTTCTAATGCGCATCAATAAACTAACGCGCGCGGGAGCTTTGAGACAATTTTTTTTAAATATAGCCTAACCTTGTACGCATAATTTAACCCTGAATATATGTGAACTAGCCCATGTCCACCATCATCTGATCTTCATCATCAAAATTATCAAGAATAACAAACCATAAGATACCATCACCATACACACTGTTCTAGGGGCCCGACCCAAATAACAATGTTTGTAAATATTTCGTTTTTAAAAAATTGTTTTTAAAAAAAAACATTTACAAAAAAACACCTGACCATACCTGAGAGGTCTGTTTTCCCGTAAACAGGTTTCACCCCATCACAATTGATGGCTGTAGTCTGGTTACACTGTTAAAACACTGTTTAAAAATTTGTTGTTTAAAACAATTTATCCAACATTGTTTAAATGTTAAACAACATTGGTAAAATATGCTATGATTTTCATAAATTTAACCAATAATTGTTTAAAATTTAACCAACATTGTGCAAAAATATTATAAACAACGGTTGAGCGATTCACCGGTTAACTAACAATTGTTTAAAAGAACATATTTTACTCAACGTTGTTTAAAACATGCTCTTTTAAACAACTGTTAGTTAACTGGTGAATCGCTCAACAGTTGTTTACAATATTTGTGCACAATGTTGGTTAAATTTTAAACAACTATTGGTCAAATTTATGAAAATCAAAGTTTATTTAACCAATGTTGTTTAAAATTTACAAAATATTGGCTACATTTTTTAAACAACACATTTTTAAACAGTGTTTTAACAGTGTATGTCATGGAAAACGTTTATGCTACATCGAGACATCAAGTTAGCTTCACCATGTATTGCTAACAGATTGAAAACAGTGTTACCATATCTTATCAGTGACGACCAGTCTGGTTTTATGTCAGGAAGATTTATTGGAGAAAATATTAGACAAGTTTATGATATCATAGATTACATTGAATTAAACAATATTCCTGGTCTTCTTCTTTTAGTAAATTTTGAAAAGGCATTCGACTCTGTGTCACATAATTTTATATTCAAAACACTTGATTTGTTCAATTTCAGGGACAGTTTTTAAAGATGGATTCGTGTTTTTTATAACAATGCCGAATCTGCAGTACTAGTCAATAGTCATTTAACCCCCTTCTTTGAAATCAAAGCAGGTTGCCGGCAGGAGATGGTCTATCCCGGGGGTCTATCCCATACATTTTTCTATTATGTTCCCAGATCTTAAATATTGCTATTAATAACAATGATGATATTCATAGTATAAAAATAAACAACATGGAATAGAAAGTTTTGCAATATGCCGACGACACCACTATTATACTGGATGGGACTGAAAACACACTTTTGGAAACTCTTAAAGGGACATTAAGTGGTGTTGAAAATTTTAATTGTTTAAAAATTTACTTCAGAATTCAAGATGAACATTAAAATTTGCCATTATTGTTGTTTCTACTGGCAAAACCACAGCAAAACTTGATTAAAACAATATCATCGCTATTTATTGAAAAACGTCCTCTATGCAAATATGGTTCGCGTTATGTATCACGCGACTGCAGGGGGATAATGTCGGACGTAAAATGCTCGTCGCGGCTGTACGAGCATTTTTGAATCGACGTTTTCTTGTACAATGAGGGCTGATTTTTCATAATCCTTATAGGTGTAAGTTCATACATGTAATACAATTATAAAAATATACTAATCACAGTTTTTATCATAATTGAGGGCGCAGCCTCAAACACATCTCTTGCTTGCTTACTTGCTTAATTCGAGTTGTGTTCTCGATCAACAATGGCTCTCCACACTTTCCTGTCCTGCATTGCTGTCTTTAAGTCTCCTACATCCAAACCAGTGTCCTGTTTAAGCACATCGATGTAAGTTAGGGCAGGTCTTCCAGGTTTCCTTCTCCCATGCTTTGGTATCCAGTGAACCAGCTTTGACACACATTCTTGACTCCTAAAGCAGTGGCCTGAGAATCTTGTTCTTCTCTCCCTGATCTTTTGGGTGATTTTGGGGAGATTTCCATACAGCTCTGTGTTAGTTGTATGTTGCTTCCAGTGAATGTTGAGGACAGCCCTCAGCTCTTAGTGCCCCTTTAAGTGGTTATTATGATATTTCCGGTTTGAAAATTAATATTGATAAAACTAGTGCTATATGGATTGGTGCAAAGAAAGATTGTAAAGAAGTCCTTTGTAAAAAATATAAAATGAATTGGGTTGGTGAAAAACCATTCAATTACCTAGGTTTTACTTTATGTACAGATTTTAGTGTTATTGTTAATACTACCATGCAAGCTATACCAAAACAAATTCACCACTGGTCAAAAAGGTTCCTAACTGTATTGGGTAGAATTGTAGTGGTCAAATCACTTCTTTTATCAAAACTGATACTAATACTAATACTTTCCAAAACTAATAATGGAAGAATTACTGCGACCCCTGGTAGTACTTTTGAACCATTAGATGGTATATTGCAAAAACTTTCTTTTTAATACTTTCCTTACCATCCCCGGAGAATAATGTCATCAATGAGATAAATTCAACTTTTCATCATTTTATATGGGGAGGGAAGATTGACAGGATTAGTAGAAATCAGATGGCTCGTCCTTATGAGAAGGGATGCACCGGTATGGTTCAGTTTGATTCTTTTGCCTAAATAACATTCTTTGAAGTAACCTTTTGAAGTATAACTGCTCTGAGAAAGCTCTGAACGGTCATCAAAATTATCAAACAAGATTTAACCAGAAGTTCATATCATGACCTTTTTTATCATATTCATTGACAGTTAAGGCTGGAAGCTATAACCAATTTTCAGAACAATCACTTGGTCGCCAATGCCCATGTAATTCACTTGTAATGCTATGTGACATTGATGAGATATGTGATGCACTGTTGCCAAATGATATCGATGAACTATTGCGTAATGGAGATAGATTGTACAACATGACAGCTTCAGTCTTGGAAGCCAAGGGTGAACTCAATATGGTAGATAAATATCTGGAAATTGCAACAATTTCCTACCACTTTTGCCTCAGATAGCCCTATGTACAATATAAGACTGCTGTTAAATGGAAGAATTACTGCAACCCTCCTTTGGTGCATTCACTTGGTCGCCAATGCGCATGTAATTCACTTGTAATGCTATGTGACATTGATGAGATATGTGATGCACTGTTGCCAAATGATATCGATGAAGTATTGCGTAATGGAGATAGATTGTACAACATGACAGCTTCAGTCTTGGAAGCCAAGGGTGAACTCAATATGGTAGATAAATATCTGGAAATTGAACAACTTCCTACCACTTTTGCCTTAGATAGCCGTATGCACAATATGAGACTGCTGTTAATGGAATAATTACTGCAACCCCTGGTAGTACTTTTGAACCATTAGATGGTATATTGCAACAAGCATTTCTTGATTATACGAATAATATCTTAGTTTTGGGAACTTCATACATGATCATGATGATGGCTATGTACAAAGGTATATTGTACTCTAGGAATGACAATGACTTAGGTACTTCAGAAGGCTCGGCGGCAATAGCAGATATGACCGTAGCAGAGAGGACCGTAGCAGAGAGGACCGTAGCAGAGAGGACCGTAGCAGAGAGGACCGTGATTGTGGCATTGTATACGCACACTGAAAATGAAACTCGACTGTATAGTTTATTGAATGTACGTGACACTATGAGCGTGTTTCTGCTGGGCAAGTTACCGATAATAAACGCAAAGTTTGCCCAGTAGAAACAAGCAGAACCGGGCAATAATCGGTATTTTTGGTAAATACTAAAAACCTTCACAAAGCAGGTTTGGAACCAGCAATAATCGGCAAAAATCGGCAATAAACCCAGTAGAAACAGAAAGGTGATTCTTAGCGATTTGCGCCGTGAACCGTGTCACGCTGGGTTATAAATATTATTGTGAATCAATCTTTTCAGGTGCGGTGGCATTGTTTGGTATTACAAAAGGTCAAATTTTGTGGCCCATCGACTAGGATCGATAAACTTAGCGGTAACTTTTCGCGAGCAGAAACAGGGGGATTAAAAACTGACCGATTAAAACTTAGCGTTTATTAGCGCTAACTTTTTGCAGTGTCCCAGCAGAAACACGCTCTATGTCATGCAAAAGCGTAGTAAGCATTGTATTATCCATCTTTTACTTTGAACGTTGTGACAAACGAGACTGTGAACACATGCAGCCATGGCGTCGCTCTACGTACGTCTTAAACGAGCCGGCAAAACGTAGAGACACATTTAACTTTTATGCCTGTGACATCAAGGAAATATTACACGGTAAGAATCAGAATAATGACATGCAGCCATGGCGTCGCTCCACGTATCTTAAACGAGCCGGCAAAACGTAGAGACACATTTTTCAACTTTAATGTCTGTGACATCAATTCAAGGAAATATTACACGGTAAGAATCAGATTAATGATGATTTGAGTGATTCTTCCTATCTTGCTTCGAAATTTAAGCCTGATCCAAAAAATTCTTTCAAGCTATCGTTAAAAAAGGGCGGGGGGGGGGGGGGGGGGGGAATGTCAGGTGTGTTCAAAATAGCCATTAAGAGTGCAAGAGGAAGCCTTGTTCTAATTGACACAACAAAATGTAAAGACGGATTAGACTTATATGGGCACGAAAGGGCACATGTATAACAGACGTGGGGTGAAAACCAAAGAAGCTATTTTAAATTCATCTAAAAAATGTACAAAACAACCAATACATTTTAATAAAGGTACACGTACTGGCGCCATAGTGCAGAGGATGACTTTAGAAGAAGGACGTCCCCATCTGGCTACGCCACTGTTATATGTGAAATCATATCCAAACAATTAAATCGGGACACATTTTATGGTGTCCGTCATTTTGTAGGGTAAATTAACTGCATTTTTTCTCTCCATCAAATGTGTTGCGGTTTGACCGGCTAGCTACACAGACTTTATACGTAGCTCAAAATGTGAAATCGTGTCTACCAAAACAATCAGGACACATTTAATGGTGTCCGTCATTTTTAAGGCTAAATTGCCGGCAATTTTTTTCTATGTCAAATCTGTAGCGGTTTGACCGGTTAGCTACACATACTTTATATGTAGCTCAATATATGAAATCATATCCAAAAAATCAAATCGGAACACATTTTATGGTGTCCGTCATTTTAAAGGCTAAATTGCTGGCAATTTTTTTTCTCCGTCAAATGTGTTGCGGTTTGACCGGTTAGCTTCACAGACTTTATACGTAGCTCATATTAAATCATGTCCAAAAATTCAAAACCGGGACACATTTTTTAGGCTAAATTGCCGGCATTTTTTCTCCATCAATTGTGTTGCGATTTTACCGGTTAGCTACACAGACTTTATACGTAGCTCAAAATGTGAAATTATATCCATAAAATCCAATCGGAACACATTTTATAGTGTCCATCATTTTTAAGGCTAAATTGCTGGTATTTTTTTTATCCTTCAAATATGTTTTTCCGTGAAATGTGTTGCGGTTTGACCGGTTAGCTTCACAGACTTTATACGTAGCTCAAAATGTGAAATCATAGCCAAAAAATCAAATCGGGACACATTTTATAGTGTCCATCATTTTTTAGGCTAAATTGCTGGCAATTTTTGTCTCCATCAAATGTAAAACAGTTTGACCGGTTAGCTACACAGACTGTATATGTAGCTCAAAATGTGAAATCATATCCAAAAAATCAAATCGGAACATATGTTATGGTGTCCGTCATTTTTAGGCTAAATTGTAGGCAAATTTTTTCTCCGTCAAATGTGTTGCGCTTTGACCGATTGGCTACACAGACTTTATACGTCGCTCAAATAAGAAATGATATCTAAAAAATCAAATCGGGACACAATTTGTAGTGTCCATCATTTTTAGGCTAAGTTGCAGGCATTTTTTCTTATGTAGCTCAAAATGTAAAATCATATCCAAAAAATCAAATCGGGGCAGACTTGACGGTGTCCGTCATTTTTTAGGCTAAATTGGCGGCATTTTTTTTCTCTGTCAAATGTGTTGCGGTGTGACCGGTTAGCTACACAGACTTTATACGTAGCTCAAAATGTGAAATCATATCCAAAAAAATCAAATTGGGACAACATTTATTGTGTCCGTCATTTTTAGGCTTAATTCCTTGCAATTTTTTTCCCCATTGCGGTTTGACCGATTAACTACACAGACTTTATATGTAGCTCAAAATGTGAAATCATATCCCAAAAAATCATATCGGAACACATTTTATGGTGTCCGTCATTTTAAAGGCTAAATTGCTGGCAATTTTTTTTCTCCGTCAAATGTGTTGCGGTTTGACCGGTTAGCTTCACAGACTTTATACGTAGCTCATATGAAATCATGTCCAAAAATTCAAAACCGGGACACATTTTTTAGGCTAAATTGCCGGCATTTTTTCTTCATCAATTGTGTTGCGATTTTACCGGTTAGCTACACAGACTTTATACGTAGCTCAAAATGTGAAATTATATCCAAAAAATCCAATCGGAACATATTTTATGGTGTCCGTCATTTTTTAGGCTAAATTGCTGGCAATTTGTTTTTCCGTGAAATGTGTTGCGGTTTGACCGGTTAGCTACATAAACTTTATACGTAGCTCAAAATGTGAAATCATAGCCAAAAAATCAAATCGGGACACATTTTATAGTGTCCATCATTTTTAGGCTAAATTGCTGGCATTTTTTCTCCTTCAAATAGGTTGCGGCTTGACCGGTTAGCTACACAGACTTTATACGTAGCTCATGTGAAATCATATTCAAAAAATCAAATCGGGACACATTTTATGGTGTCCGTCATTTTTAATGCTAAATTGTTTTATGCTAGGTTTTTCTGATGAAATTCTTTCCCTTACTGCCAATATTTCATGTTTTTTGTAAGCCCGTTTGTAAATCATATTTGAAACGTGCAGCACGTAAAGCTATTAGCTCTGGACATTCTTAGCTCTCTATGATTCTTATAATATTAAGTTATAAGTTATTTCCATTTATACTTCTGTAAATTGTTTGTATATAATTTTACTGCTGCAGTTTTTCATATTGTATTGTATGGACGCATTCGCCAAGTTGACGGATGCCGCACTGTTCTAAAAGTGTATGTCCGAATAAATAAATAAAACATACAATAAATCAGGGAAAAACCAAACACAAACCAGATTTTTATTCCATGTACTTCTACACACAGAAAAAACTATGTAAAAAAATTACACAAATTATGTAAAAAATTATGTGTAAAAATAGAACTCCATAATACTATGTAAACAGTTGTGTTCAGCTTTTGCATAGGAATTTACACAAGCTTGGGTATATAATACATGTTTTATGTAAACTCTTACATAATAATTATGGAGTTCTATATTTACATAATTTTTTACATAGTGTTTTCTGTGTGTACTTCGGGGTCTGCTTCTTTTTGCGTATGGACTTTTTTTAGAGATGCATCACCGCACCAGACCGCACATTGACACATAAATTTGGGGCGTAAAATCATGGATATCGCGGGATAGGAGTCGCCCGCGACACCAACTTAGTTACCCTATGCGATTGGCCATTATTCGAGCCAATCAGGCCTGAAAATAAAATTTCTGCATGCGTCACCTTTAGGCAATCTCTGACACATGCTAATACTGGAGTTCTTGATGCACATTCGTAAACACGTAATAGTGTTACTCTAGCGGCTGTGTAAGAGATTATTGTGTACGAGAAAAATGATCGTATTATATGTCCATTTCCCGGACGTATAAATGCTTGTAACTATATTACCTTGATAGATAGAAAATAGTAACGTATACAGAAATGTAGGTATATCTCTAAGGAAAATATTTTGGCTGAAGACCATATGTCGAGGCTTACTCCTAAATCTACATGTTTAGTCCGAACGGTGACTACTGTATACAAGAAAATCGCCATTGCAATTAATGTACACGATTGCGCAGTAGTACACACTTGCGACCTATTTGCTCCATTGACGCAAAGCACTTCGGGATGATGAAAATGGTCAAAATTTGGATCCAAATTAATTTTAATTATGTGTACCCAGACGACGATGGTCACGCGAAACCTACATTTTGAATTCGTATTGGAATAACACGAAATCGCGAATGTTAATCTTATCATTTTGAAAAATTCATTATAGGTTAGGTTTTTACTATCCAAAACCGTTGGATTTGGCTAACCAACTCCATTGTAAATACTATTTTTAAAATTATTTTCATTGTTAACCGGGCGATGACTGTTAAAAATATTGCAAAATGGTGCACTCCCGTTGCCATATTGGGTCGTCCGAGGCGCGTGGCCATCGTTGTCTGTGTGTACCACGCTCAATTTAAAAAAAATTGTAGAGGGCGTCCACTTTAGCATGGTAATGGCGGAAATGATGGCACCCATGGGTGAACGAGTACGCAGTATTGGTTGCTTCGAGATTCTTAGCGTGAGACAATGTGAATCAGAAATGTGATGTTCCGATTGCTGGCCCAATTTTCAACTTGATGTTTTCTATTTTACATGAAAGGTCATCCTTAAAATTGTCGCATCCCAAAGTTTGAGTTGCATAACTCCAACGGTTTTTTTTTTAGATGAACAAGGTCACACAAAAATTGCCCATTGAGTAGTACACAAACTGGTTGGTGGTTATAAACCACCTTTGGCAGTAATTCACCACATTTTAGCCTATCATTTATAAATGGAACATTTCTGGATTTTACAGATATAATGAGAAAAATAGGGAGATTCTTCTGATATCAAAATATCTTGATGTGAAAACAAAACAAATCATAGCCCCCCAAAAAGTGATCGGAACATACACCTTTAAATGGTAACTGATGATGGAGAGTATAGGCTATTCAAAAATATACAAATAAGCGATTATTTTACATGGTATGATTATGCTATTTCAAATATTTGATGTTTTTGATGTTCATATTTGTTTGAAAATTTAACATTATTGTGCAATTAAAGTATCGTAACAAATAATGAAAATCATAATGGGACCCTCTTCTAAAACAGCCTATATATTATATGTTAAACAGGAGATTGCATCAGTATCTCCATGCATCACCACCCCGTCTCTTCAATGTCACTTTGTCACAAAGCATTTGTTGATGCAATCTTTGTAGAGTCGTTGAATCTCTTTCTGAGTCATAGCGTACAGGAATGGATCTAGAACAGCGTTGATGAACGTCCAAAACAACAGGAAATACAGCGTGTTCAGGTCAGCACACTGTGGACAGAAGAATCCCACTACTATGATATAGGAAATGTATGGCATCACGCAGATGGCCATAGCAGAGACGAGAACCAAGAGAACCACGGCCGGTTTGATGTACTGCTTCCTCTGCTGTCTCATCATTTTCTGTTGCGCTGATTTCTGCTCCTCTAGCGACGAAGATATTGATGACAATTGCGTTCCAATTTGAACCTCTGACGCAATAAGTAAAAGAATGCTGCGCTGAATCCACACACTAACATGACAGGCAAGATATAACCAATCAACATACATGTTCCAGCAAATGATTTCATTCGTCTTGGAGGAGACAGACAGTGCTGGGTGAAGTCTATAAGAGAAGCGGTTTCATCAAGTGTCTTGGCAACATCCCACATGGACATCTCCATTATGCCCAACGTCATAGACAAGATCCAAACGATAGCAAGAGTTTTCTTAATGCGACGGTGACTTTGTATTTTTACATACTGGGGATACTCTTTGAACACAAGAAGAAATCTGTCGAAGCTGATAGCACAAAGATTGAAAAAGCCCGCTGCGCCGGAGAGATCTGCGATAAAAATAAGGCACCGACAGACAATTTCTCCATAAGCATGATAAGGCCAGTATTTTGAAGTGATCCAAACTGGGGAGTATAGTGGTAAGAAAATGAGTCCTTGTATCATATCTACGCAAGCAAGACTCAAGATGAGCAGTTCACTTGGTTTTTCTCGAAGGTCAGGCAGTTTCCAGAATGCAAATAGTGTTCCAAAGTTGCCAACTACAATCAGAATGCACAAAATGGGAATAGCCACTGCGTAGGCAATATTGATCTCTATCTTGACATTCTCATCTGATATCACAGGATTTGCTGTATAGTCCATATCTGACGAAGAATTATTGACCAAGTCAGAAGAACTGTTTTTCCATGCCATTATTACTTCGTAAGCTGACTGAATGATCAAAGCTTTGCGAGTTGATAATGTCCACCCGACTTCCAGCTAGAGTTAAAATGCTGTGTTTGAAATTTTTGGACAAATTCTGACGAAGTCAGCTTTTCTTTAGTATCTAATACCTTTATATAACATTTCTTCTAATACAAAACAATTATATACGTGCAATGTAAGTTGTCTTGAACAATATCCTTTTGTGTAGTTTAATCATTAGATTGGATATGGCGGACAGGATTTCTTGACAAAGTCTTAAGCGTCATATATATATAGTGGTTATTTGTAATTTGTCTGTTATATTTTGTCCTTATCAAATAAGTTGTGAAACATGATTATGCGTATTCATTCATTCATTCATTTTATTATTTCCATCATAAAAAACAATCCATTAAAAAACATTAAAATACTCCTTGTGACCCCATATCACTTTTAATCGTTGATATGTGCATGGATCCAAGGAATATTTTCAAATTCTGATGGTCACAGTTATTTCCTCTGAGACAAGAAGAATTTTAAGTAAATGGATTGAAGATTTACATTTGACCCCTAGTGACCCCAAATAATTTTGCATTTTTAAAACTATTATATATGCATAAGTCATAAGGAATATGTTGACTGATTCTCACGATCCTGGGTCATTTCACTAAATTGCAAGGGCGTTTTGAGTGAACATCACATTTTTGCCGCTAGTGACCCCTGTGTGACCTTTGACCCCAAACTGAAAGACCCTATATCAGGGTTAGGTGGGGGGTTCTACAGACCAAGTCTGGTGATTGTAGCATGTTAGATGTAGGCGGAGATGCATTTTGTAGATGGGTTTGAGGAAAGAGTAAAAATTGACCCCTAGCGACCCCAAATAATTTTTGATTTTAAAAACCGAACTAGGATATATGCGTTCTGTCACAAGAAATATGTAGATGACCTGTCACTTTTAATCTCTAAAACCCTATGTGTGCATGGACATAAGGAATCTTTTGTCCAAATGTGAGCCAATATACACAGTTTGACCTCTAGTTACCCCTCAATGACCTTTGACCTCGTTGTAATGACTAACTTATTTTCTTGGGTCATCAAACCAAACAAGACGAAAAAAGTACGGTCCAAATCTGACCATGTCTTAACTTTTACCCCTGTATATGTCTATGACACCTAGTGACCCCATGTGACATGACACTTTTACTTGCTGGAGACCCTATATGCACATATTCCTAATGAATCTTTTGACTGTTTGTGAATGTCATCGGTCAATTCTTCTCAGACAAATTCACAATTTGACCTCTAGTGACCCCTCAATGACCTTTGACCTCAATGTAATGATTGACTTATTTTCTTGGCTCACCAAAAATGAAACAAGCCCGGTCCCAATCGGACCATGTCTTAACTTTTACCCCTGTATAGGTCAATGACCCTAGTGACCCTATACGACATGTCAATTTTAATCGCTGAATGAACATGGTCCTATCCTAAGGAATCTGGTGACCAATTGTGACGGTCAACAGTCAATTCCTCTCGGACAAGTAGCATTTTAAGTAAAATAGGCAACAAAATCACAATTTGAACTTTAGTGACCCCTCAATGACCTTTGACCTAGTTGTAATGATTGACTTATTTTCTTGGTTCATCACACCAAGCAAAATGAAACAAGTCCGTTCCCAATCGGACCATGTCTTAACTTTTACCCCTGTATAGGTCAATGACCCTAGTGACCCTATACGACATGTCAATTTTAATCGCTGAATGAACATGGTCCTATCCTTAGGAATCTGGTGACCAATTGTGACGGTCAACAGTCAATTCCTCTCGGACAAGTAGCATTTTAAGTAAAATAGGCAACAAAATCACAATTTGAACTTTAGTGACCCCTCAATGACCTTTGACCTAGTTGTAATGATTGACTTATTTTCTTGGTTCATCACACCAAGCAAAATGAAACAAGTCCGTTCCCAATCGGACCATGTCTTAACTTTTACCCCTGTATAGGTCAATAACCCCTAGTGACCCATTTGATATGACACTTTTAATCTCTGGAGATCCATATATGCACATGGTCCTAATGAAACTTCTGACGGATTGTGAATGTCATCAGTCAATTCCTTTCGGACAAGTAGCATCTTAAAGGTATATTATGTGATCTTTACCAGGGGACGCCCTCAATCCTCGAAAAAAATGGAAGCAGATTTTCTTGCAGATTTACATTTTTGATCATAAATCATGAATATATTCCAAGTTACAGAGCGATACGATTCCTCATAACCTCAAAATCATGGTTTTAGAGTGAATTTGGAGTAAAAAAATAAACTGTCCGTTACCCTGACAGTTAATTTTCAGTAATTAAGAATCGTATTGCCCTGTTACCTGGAATATATGTACGATTTATGATCAGAAATATATATATAAATCTGCAAGAAAATCTGCTTCCAATTTTTTGTCGAGGATTGAGGGCGTCCCCTGGAAAAGATCACATAATATACCTTTAAGTGAAATGGGCAAAAATTCACAATTTTACCTCTCAGTGACCCCTTAATGACCTTTGACCTTGTTGTAATGATTGACTTATTTTCTTGGCTTATCAAAATAAACAAGATGAAACAAGTCAAGTCCAAATCGGACCATGTCTTAACTTGTTCTCCTGTAAAGTTCAATGACTCTAGTGACCACAAATGACATGGCACTATTAATCGCTGGAGACCCTATAAGCACATGGTCATATAAGGAATCATTTGACCAAGTCTGGCAATTGTAGCATACAAACTGTACGAGAAGAAGCATTTTAAAGGAGCGTTTGGAAGAAAGAAAGTAAGAAACGGGATGATCGCAGATAAAGTAACTTCCTGGTAGATTCAAGGACTATCACATGTAGACATTTCTGAAAGTTTATTTTAAGAGAAAGAAGTTTATTTAAGGAATAATTGATTTTACACAAATTTAAATGGAAAAATAGTTTGGGAGTATTCTAAAAGGACTAGAGGAATTACTTTTTTTGATAAATTGAAATTGAAAAGAAGAAACAAATATTTTGATAATGGATAATGTAATTATTTCGCCGCGAATTCTAATCAGAGTGTACTGTAGTCTGTGCATCCTGGTGTGCATATTCGTTTGAAGAAATATCTTTGCATCAAGAGCAGGCATTTATTACATGACATTGTCATATTTTGTTCATAATCATATTTTGTGAAACATGCCTGGATCGACTAAATTGGATAATATAATTACTTCGCCGCAAATTTTAATCAACATCAGAGTGTAGTGTGTGTATATTCGTTGGAGCAAATAACTATTTTTTAAAATTTAATATAGCGTATTTTGAACATATACTTTTATTTGAAGTTCACTTTGCAATCAGTTGAATTGATTAAGATTGCAATTGCATCGTAACCATCTAACAGCCAGTGTTTCTATAACAAAAACTTTGAGCACTATCTAAACGTTATCAGTCATTTTGTTTATTTTGAGAAACATATAATTATTTAGCGAAATATAATTATTTAGCCAATTTTTTGATAATATTTCTAAATAATAATAATATTAGTATTTTGATTGCATGATTTGCTTCACATTGTATTCTTTGCATTTAAAATGGCATAATCAGTGTTTTTATCATATGTATATCATAACAATAAATTAAACTGGTTTGCTTATTTTAAAAACCATATTATTTATAAAAACTGTATTTTTTCATTTTCAAGAACAACTATGTAGCTTTACAAAAATATAATATAATTATAAAATAATACTTATTGCTGCGTCTTGTCACTCAATGGTTTCTAGAAAAAGGTAAAATGATGTGTAAAAAATCAATGGTATCTAGAAATAGGTAATATGTTGTGTAACAAATCAAATTTGAATTTCTTTTTATATTATAGAAACACTGCTGTAAACACTTTCAAAAATTGATTCGAAAAATTGCTGATTAGCTAAAACTGTAGTAGACCACTATACTCTATTTTGCTTCTTCTGGACAGTGACGTAACTTAAAGGCATATTATGTGATCTTTTCCAGAGAGCGCCCTCTATTCATGATTTTTTTTAGAAAGTAGATTTTCTTGCAGATTTACATTTCCGATCATAAATCATACATACATTCCAAGTTACAGAGCGATACGATTCCTAATTACCTCAAAATCATGGTTTTAGAATGAATTTAGAGTGAAAAATATAAACTGTCGGAATTCCGACAGTTTATTTTCACTCTAAAACCATGATTTTGAAGTAATTAAGAATCGTATCAGCCTGTAACTTGGAATGTATGCATGATTTATGATCAGAAATGTAAATCTGCAAGAAAATCTGCTTTCTATTTTTTTTTCGATGTTGAGGGCGTTCCCTGGAAAGATCACATAATATACCTTTAACAGGCGCAGCTTTTACGCACGCGTATGTGTCTTCCGTCTTTCAACCTCCGTGTGTATACGCCAGCGCCTCAAGCAGACGCGCGCATTATGTGCTGCGATTAGTAAAATACGCAGTTACGTCACTGTCCCGTGATGGCCAAATATACTATAGACACTCATATCCAGTACTTTTGCTTTGTTGACATACCTAAATCCAAGATGGCCGCCAAAATGGTAAAATTCCACAAATTGGCATATGAACCAACATGTATGATCAGAGTATAGTTATAACAATGGGATATATGTATTAGACCACTAGACACTCGTATCTAGTAGTTTTGCTTTGTTAACATACTTTAAAAACAATATAGCCGCCAAAATGATGGCCGAAAATGGTCGGAATTCCATAAAATGGCACAATATCAACCAAAATGTATGATGAACATATAAAGGGTTCAACAAAAGAAAGTATACACTTTGTTTCTGTCATTTTGAGTAACATTCAATTGTTTTTGACCAAACAGGCTAGATAGGCATTTAGATGAATCTTGTAAGCATAATTTGATACCAAATTTGCCCCCTAACAACAAAGATAAACCATGATTAGCACCATTTAAAGAAAATTAGTCACTTTTCAAAAGTCACATTTTCAATACACTACGCGGGAAGAAAAGACCACATGTTACCTGTCCATAATCAAATAGCCCGATCGTTCAGGCACAACCCAACGCATCCCCACTGTGTGATCAATATCCATTTCATTCCCGGCCATTCAAAGTGCCACGCACAGCATTTTCTCGCGGCTTGCGTACGTTGAAAATGTGACTTTTGAAAAGTGACCAATTTTCTTTAAATAGTGCTAATCATGGTTTATATTTGTTGTTAGGGGGAAAATTTGGTATCAAATGATGCCTAAAAGATTCATCTAAATGTCTATCTAGCCTGTGTTTGGTCAACAATTTTTTTGGAATGTTACTCAAAATGACATAAACATATGTATACTTTCTTTTGTTGAACCCTTTAGTTTTAACGATGGGATATATATGTATTAGACCACTAGTAACTCATATCCAGTATTTTTGCTTCATTAACATACTTAAAATCCAAAATGGCTGCCAAAATGGGTCCTAAAATGTCTGCAAAAATGGTCAAATTCCATAAAATGGGATAATATCAACCAAAATGTATGATGAACGTATACTTTTAACAATGGGATGTATATATTAGACCACTAGTAACCCATATCCAGTATTTTTGCATTGTAATAACATACCTTATGTGGACTTTGTTTTTCTTTTGGGCACATAACTGAGTTAATATTCATTCAAGCTTCACATACATACATACATACAATAGGCTTTTATATAGCGCCATTTCAAATGATCACAGCGCATTAAATACAACAATGCATGAAAAAATACAACAATAAAAAATATATAGATACAAGATGGTGTATGCAGGATTATGCAATATGATACAAGCACATTATATATTTGAAAACAAATATGTTTCAGCCCTTTTTTGAACACTGGCAAGGAAATGGAAGTGCGTAAAGAGGTTGGAAGTTTGTTCCATAACTTAGGGGCTACAAAGGAGAAAGCCTTGTCAGCAGCTGACTTGAGGGAGCGATACTGTAGTTTGGGCTCCTGTAAGCGTGTGGCATCGATAGCAGATCTAAGACCTTCCCTGCCTGGGATGTATAATGTGAGGCAGGACGCGAGATATTCTGGACCCAAACCGGCAGCAAGACACTTGTAAACATACACCATCACTTTGTAGTGTACTCTCTTCTTGACAGGCAGCCAGTGTAGTTGTTGAAGCAATGGAGATGCATGATCTTGCTTAGCTGCACAGAAAATGATCTTGGCTGCCCAGTTCTGTAGTCTTTGAAGGCGATTGATATCAGTGGCATTTGAACCCATAAGTAAGATGTTACCATAGTCAAGGCGAGACAGGATGAGTGAGCGAACAACATCATTGCAAGTGTCAAAGTCAAGATATCGGCGTATACGGGAGATGTTGCGGAGATGAAAGGTGATGCTGCGTGACAAAGAAGCGACTTGGGTGGACATGGACATTTGAGTATCAAAAACAACACCCAGGTTGCGCACAGTGTCAGCAGGTTCAATCAAGGTATTACCAACAAGAAGTTTTACAGCAGGCATGCGGCGTTTGTTGTATGATGATACAGCAACAAAGAACTCAGTTTTGTCATTGTTCAACTTCAGCATATTGCAAGTCATCCAACTTTCGATGTCACTGATGCACTTTGAAAGTGTGGAGAGAGCTGATTCAATCGACGTGTAACTGGACGGATCAACTGGACGGATCAACGTGTAATATATTCACGTGTAATATATAAAATAAAGAAAGACATTTCCCTACAACATTATAATTTTTAAAATATAAAATATTTTTACGTAGGAGCTATAGTTTTGGAGTTGAGAGCATATTAACTGTATAGTATTAAAATGTAGATGCTATTTAAACGTTAATATTTTTGCAATTTATTCAGCAGTTTGCTGTGGGAGTGTAGGTATTGTGCAATTATTTAGAAATAGACCGTTCTGCATCACCATACTGTCTCTTTAATGCCACTCTTTCATGCAGCATTTCAAGGTTGCGCAAGGTTTTATTTTTCCAAGACAATCTATGTAGAATCGTTGAATCTTTTTCTGAGTCATGGCGTACAGGAACGGATCGAGAGCAGGGTTGCAGATCTGAAAAAGTATCAGAAAATACAGGATGTTGTGGTCGCCACACTGCGAGCAAAATACCGTAACTACGATGACATAAGCTAAATAAGGCAATATACAGATGGCCATATTAAAGACGAGAACCAAAAGAACCACAGCTGGTTTAATGTACTGCTTCCTGTGCTGTCTTAATATTGCTAGCTGCGCTGATTTCTGCTGTTCTGTCTCTGATGACAATTGTGTTCCAATTTGTGACTGTGCTCTCATACCCCAGCTCTTTGCCAACCTCTGACGCAATAAGTAAAAGAACGCTGCGCTTAATCCACACACCAATATGACCGGCAATATCTGAGCAATCAACAAAAATGTTCCAGCAATCCATTTTAACCGTCTCGGAGGAGACAGACAGTCCTGGTTGTAGTCAATAAGAGAAGCAGTTTCATCAAGTGTCTTGGCAATATCCCAGATGCACATCTCAATTACGCCAAACATCATAGACAAGATCCAAACGATAGCAACAGTTTTCTTAATGCGACGCGTACTTTGTATTTTCATATACTGCGGATACTCTTTGAACACAAGTAGAAATCGGTCGAAGCTGATTGCACAAAGAGTATAATGGCCTGCTCCGACGGAGAGATCTCCTATAAACAACACACACCGACAGAAGATTTCACCATAAGGATGATAAGGCCAGTATTTTGGAGTAATCCAAGCTGGGGAGTATAGTGGTAAGAAAATGAGTCCTTGTATCAGATCTGCGCAGGCAAGACTCAATATGAGCAGTTCACTTGGTTTTTCCCAAAGTTCGGGCAGCTTCCAGAAGGCAAACAGTGTTCCAAAGTTGCCAACTATCATTATAATACTCAAGATGGGAATAGCCACCGCATAGGAAATACTGGTCTCTATGTTGCTATTCTTATCTGTATAATCCATATCTGACGAATTATTGACCAAGTCAGAAGAGCTGTTATTCCATGCCATTATAACTTCGTAAAGCTGACTGTGCTTAGCGATACTTTGTTAGTTGATGATGCCCTAGAGTAACCCTATAATCTGCCTTTGAAATAGCGTGACAAAATTCTGATGATGTTAGTTGGTTCGTGTCTTATTTTCGTTTGAGCAATTTATAAACAAAATCTATACTCATCATCATCAGCATATCGTCCTCTGCGCCAATATTCACATGTGTATCAGATCAATATCATACGATTTTATAAACGAAAAAAATATGCAATTGTAAAAACCTCATTAGAAATATTTTACATTATATTATTGTTTTGTGTTTTCTTACCAGGAGGCCTAATAGAATTTGTTTCGTTCATATTAGTAATGCCGGAGATGTGGCAAACAGTCTATAGAGTAGTCGCAAAACCACTTGGGTAGATAGCAATTATTAACCCGAACTAAATTGCTTTTGGGAACCAATTGTAAAATGAGTTGCATTTGCTCAAGCCATTGTGTCCTCTGTACAAAGATATAGAGCAAAACAACCTAAAATGACACTCTCCTCACTTCAACTCACTGTAATTATAAAACTACAAATGTGACAACAATTTGGAGCCTATTTTTGGAAAGCTTATTTCATTTGCTATTTTAACCGTACAAATCTGGAAAAGATAAATTTAATCTTAGATGTGCCTTTATTTTTCTAAAATGACCGAATTTGCCGGATTTTTGATCCCCTACGCATCTAAATTAGAATTTAGGTCTGACTTCGGCCACAAGAGGGCACTGTATCAAAACAACGTTGATAGACTCAATCATTTAGAACGTTAATTAATATTAATTAGGGTGTGAGGATTTACAAGGATATAAAACTTTCTCTGATTGGTGGTTATCTTGGATGTGCGTTTGGACATAATGTACAGAGACACATCCCGAGAATATCAAGGATTTGAGTCACCAGGGGCCAATATCAGGCTTGCAGTGCGTGCTTAGTGTATTGTGTGTGTGCGTTAGGGCATTCAAGCATAGGCTAAAGTGACCTTGGAGGCAAAGAGCAAATGCGACAAAACAGGGCAAAGTTTACAATATATATACACATGGAAAAAAGTATCGCACCACTTGTTGAAAAGTGCAAATGTGGCCTCGAATTTTGCCACCATGGTGTGATATTAAGGATCATTTGTTTGCGTAAGCTGTCCAACAAAATGTTATGCAATAAAAGGGCCTCATTTTTGGTTTGTGATGTAATCGATGTGATGTTTTTCAAGGCCAAAGTGAAAATGCATAAAACAAGTTTGGGTAAAACGCGATATTGAGAGGCCCAATGATTAATCTCTATAGTTGTAATCCTTGGTAACACATTCAAGTCTTCCAAGGTCAAAGGTCATCTGGGGTCAAATTTCAAAAGTTGCCCGATTGTCCTCAAACATGAAAAAACTCGTACGCCCAACGGTTATGGGGTCAAAGGTCAAAATAGGTCAAATTTTAAATGAATTCAAATGACAAAAGCAATATTGCGGAAGTGTTGACAAAAGCATGCATTTTCCCCTTGGCCTTGAAAAAACATCACATCGATTACGTCACAAACTAAAATGTGGCCCTTTTATTGCATAGCATTTTGTTGGACAGCTTACGCAAACAAATGATCCTTAATATCACACCATGGTGGCAAAATTCGAGGCCACATTTGCACTTTTCAAAACAAAAAAAGTGGTGCGATACTTTTTTCCATGTGTATATTATGTTTTTAGTATATACCAGGTCACAGCGGCGTTTATTCCTTTCTTGGACATAATGAATATTTTTTTTGTTACGGTCTGTAAAATGTGAGCCACGTAAGAACATTACGTACATAAGGCATAAATTCTGCACTAGGAAACAAGGTTAGAGGGGCGTGTACATCTCAAGTGTTTGTCCTGGACAAAAGTCACATGACTCCCTATGTATCTGAGTCTCCGTGTTTCCAAGTAATAATACCCATGGTGCAATAGATTTGCCGCGAATTTTAATCGATCAAACGTAATGGTGAAATTTATTTACGAACGAAATAGGTGTCTAGAATCGTTTCAAAAATAGTGTTATGCATTATAATGAAATCAGAATTACAATCTCCTTCAGCATATAATCAACTTTTGGGCGATAACCCATGTTAAAAATGCACACCAATCGAAATATAAAGCATTTTAGCCTCCGATTTAAGAGATATTTGTATTTTGAACTCTATGTAATGTTTTTCTTCAAAACGTTTATGTATAGCCTTCATTAGCTCAAACGTCAAAGCGCCGGCTTCACAATCATAAGGTCAGTGGTTCGAATCCTGCGGATGGGGATGGGGTTTTCTTTTCTGTTTTGTTATTACACTGTTTGTTTTTTATAAATTGACAGGATTGCTTATCGTTCACTATATTTATTGAATGTTGAATGATACTTTTTTCTTTTGCAATTTCACTGCGATAAAGAATGTCCTGTAAATATAATTGTGTTTACTACTCCGTAGGCCTACATTGAATGGCCCTAGCTAGTCTATGAACATGATCTGCAAAGGCCAATTGTTATGTAAATAAGAAGCCAGTCGGCTTTTCCTATTTCCTACACCACCGATATTTGTAATTTGCTTCAAAATTCAGAAAAGAGAGTTGTATCTTCAAAAGTACATTACGCGGTTCACGGCTTTCACGGCCTGATATGGGCGACAGTAGTTTGGCGTGGATTTGATACCGTGCTGAACTCGTCATGCTCATTGCTGCGAGAGCGTAATTATAAAATGCTGGCGTAACGTTTTAATGGAACTATTTTGAATTCGTGAAAATTATCAGATTTGCCTAAATTGACAATTTTTGCAACCAAGCTTAATTTCTTTTAGGATCACGTGAGCATAAAATAAATTTAAAAAATTAGACTTGACTTGAGTGTCAAATCGACTATAATCTAATTGAACGCAACTATACAGATATAGTCTCTTTTGTCAATTGTAATGGTACAAAGATCAGGAAAGATTGTAGGTTACGCTATTGTTCATTATTTGCCAACTACCTTTTCTATTATATTAGCCAGTTTTAACACTTTCAACGTGGCAGGCGTCTGCAGACGACATTCTAAAATGTCTCAAACTGTTGTCAAAATTGTTAAATTTCATAACCATACTTGGATTCAGCATGTGAAATGCATTGAAATAAGTACAAACATGCCTCGTATTGGTTCAGTAATCCTTGAGATAGATTGGGATGATTTCTGAACATCTGTTTTTATATGGTAAAACCAATAGCCGCGTGGAAGTGTTACGCAATATTCCGTAATTGTAGCTTTGAATCTCAGCTACAAGTGCATTGTACATTGATATCAGTACTGGGTGTTCAGTGAAAACCAAATTTCCATTTAGTGTGAATTTCTGTGAAATAAGGTCAAATATAACCGGTCAAAATTTCAGATATCTCTTTCACAGACTGCAAACAATAGAAATGGCTAATTTGATATTAAATTGCATTTTGATTATCCAGATCCAGGTCAAGACAACCATTAAGCTTTACCCTCCCCTATAAGAAATACTGCAAAAGTAGTTTGTTTTTGAACCGAGATATATCAATTACAGGACTAACTGAAGGGGATTCAAGTCTCTTCACGAATTAATTTTCTGTACGGTTGACTATCTGATTGGCTATTCTGAAGGTTGCACACAAAGAAACTCATAAAGTGACAATCATTCTAAAGATTTAACATAAGAGGCATCACTGTGGCATACATTTTAAAATGAATGTGACCGATTAGAAATATTCCAGTATGCTAAAAGCATAGTAATACATTGGAGTTCATATTATGCTATCTGCAAGTACAAAACCTTTAACTCTTGCAATATGATCGTTCCATATTATATTTAGATATAATCCAACAATAATTCCATTTTCTGTGTTGAAATCGTGCTCTTAGTCTTACATCTATCGATACAATACGGAGAAAAACAGCAAAATCATGACTGTATTCATTTTGAGGGTAATTTTCCGTTTTCGCTGTCCAAAATCTCTCTCTCGTAATCATAAAGATCATAAAGATCTTCTAAGTTACAGATCGATACGATTTCTAATTACTTCAAAATCATGTTTGAAAATAGATTGTACCGAGCGGCACAATCTTTTTTTTATTTTAAATTTTACTCTAAATTCACTCTAAAACTATGATTTTGAGGTTATTAGGAATCGTATCACTCTGTACCTCGGAATATATTTATGATTTATGATCAGAAAAGTAAATCTGCAAGAAAATCTGCTTCCAATTTTCCCAGGATTGAGGGCGTCCCCTGGAAAAGATCACAGGTGGGTCAGGCCCGTAAGACACTTTTTTCAAAACAAACAAAATGTGAGTCACGCGCGCAAAAATGTCAAATTTCGAATTTTCACCTATTTTTTGCACGATCGAGGTACATATAGGTTCCGAACAAGCTTGTAGCAAAGAATATTGCATTCTGGGAAGACAAATACGCGCGTAGCGCGCGAATTTTTTTCATCTGTGTACACATTTTCCGGGGAAGATTTTCAAAGGGGGGGGGGGGCGATCGCCACCGTCGCCCCCCCCCCCCCCCCCCCCCCCCCCCCCCCCCCATCTGACGGGCCTGTGGGTATGCCGACTAGTTTTATGTCTAGACTCAACATTATAGACATGATAGAGGCGACCGTCGTAGCGGGTGCGCCAAAAAGTGGCTCAATAAGTTGTAAAATAAGTTTTTAACATTAACAATTTCTGAGGCCCCATGAGCTATAAAATGTTTGATTGTATAACTCAAAACAATACATATTGATCAACTTTCAAACATGGTAAACACGTGCTCATTCTTCAGATTCCATTCATGTGGGTTTTTGCAAAAGAAATTGTCAAAACTTCAGTGTTATCCTAACATTACATAAATGAAACGTATTCCACAGTGTTCAGAGAACATTTAAGTCAAATGCGCAAAATTGTCTGTTTCCAATTTGGTGCATTTATTCATACACAGGCTGTCACAAAATGATATATACCCATCGATGCCCAAATTTCAAATACCAGGGTTTGAGTAAAACTAAGAATGTATCGCCATTTTATATGTTCATTCTGTTTTGAGACAAAATCGCAACATAACAGTGGACTAACTACACACCGTTGCTTCAATTGCTTGACAAATCTACCACTGTTTATTATATGGAAGTGACTATACGACCTATCATCGGGTAGCCAATTGCTTCACCAGACTATACAACCTATGGTACCAGACTGTACAACCTATGGTTAGGGTAAGGGTAATGGTTAGGTAGGGTTATGGTCAGGATAAGGATAAGGATAAGGATAAGGATAAGGATAAGGATAAGGATAAGGATAAGGATAAGGATAAGGGTAAGGGTAAGGGTAAGGGTAAGGGTAAGGGTAAGGGTAAGGGTAAGGGTAAGGGTAAGGGTAAGGGTAAGGGTAAGGGTAAGGGTAAGGGTAAGGGTAAGGGTAAGGGTAAGGGTAAGGGTAAGGGTAAGGGTAAGGGTAAGGGTAAGGGTAAGGGTAAGGGTAAGGGTAAGGGTAAGGGTAAGGGTAAGGGTAAGGGTAAGGGTAAGGGTAAGGGTAAGGGTAAGGGTTAGCCTTATGGTTAGTTAGGGTTAGGGTAAGGTAGGGTTAGGCCAAGAAAAATAAATAGTTTGTTTGTCCACGTCCGACCGACCGTGTACCATGGTGCCGACCGTATTCTTTTTTATTTTCGATTATTTTTTTAAAACAACATTTTTAGCAATTTGAACGGCCAAACGGACCGTTTTATTCCTGATTTCGTATGACATATTCAATCTGGTCTTTATAACACCATCCCCCAATGCGCAATCGCGTGTAACATGATGTTTATTGCGTGAACTTGGCACCCGCGGGGACTATTAGAAGGACTAAATGAAAATTGTTCGCACGTGCAAGTGATGTCATTTTTTATGCTGTAAGAAAATATGAAGAAATCTAGTTACGGTTAATTTTGTTCCCAAAATGTTGCTCAACGGCATGAATATTAATTTCAACATAGTATAAAAAGTTGGGGGTAGTTAGTACAGGAAAAATAGGTTAGTAATACTCTCACGTATATATTTCTTACAAAACTTCAACACAACGTTCTTTCGCTTTGCGACCTACACGGTATCTGCGCGTTGCAAACTTGGTACAAAAATTATATTTGACCGAGTTTGCAGTGTTGCAACCAATTCGACAATATTGGAGATCGAAATCAGCAGTGTGAAGGTGGCCGAGAGTAAAGCAGCAATGTCGCAAACTCATGAACAAGAGTTCTATACAGTCAAAGCGATGTGTTTTGTGTTTGGACTTTAATTCACAGTATCCATGCCGAATTTAAATTCCCAAATACAATATCCGTATAAAAAACCCCAAGATCTTTTAACAAATCCGACCTACCGACCCTACCTTTTGTTGGCCTTAGCGTTAGGGTAAGAGTTAGAGTTAGAGTTAGGGTTGGGGTTAGGATTAGGGTAGTACAACAAATCATACTTAGTGATATTTGTCATCAGTTGGTATTATTCATCATAGGGTATTTTGCATGTTTCACTATCTGTCCCCATCCTAAGTATGACTCCTTCTAAATATGATTTTTGTGGTAATTTCTGTATCGCTTACCAGAGCTCAAAAACACACTTCTTTGTGCTTGTTCTTATCTACTCTTTCTCATCTATCTTGCCATTCCTTTAACATTTTGTACAAATGCACTATTCCCTTGAAATTTAAGGTGAAATGCTAAGCCCATTCACTTAACGGCACTAACGATGTTTATCGAAATCGGCGCCATGTTTTAGTCTCATTTAATATTTTCGTTAGTTCGCAAGTGGTGTGCGTAGCGTACATAGACGTTTTAAATATATTACTCAGAAACTACAAATGGTGGTGTATAAAAATTATTTCAATAATAATAATACAGGCACATTGATTTGTATTAAAGGGTTCAACAAAAGAAAGTATACCACTTTGTTTATGTCATTTTTAGTAACTTTCAATCTGTTTTTGTCCAAACAGGCTAGATAGGCATTTAGATGAATCTTTTAGGCATAATTTGATACCACAGTTGCCCCCTAACAACAAAG
Organism: Ophiura sarsii; assembly: GCA_035610835.1. Lineage (NCBI taxonomy): Eukaryota > Metazoa > Echinodermata > Ophiuroidea > Amphilepidida > Ophiuridae > Ophiura > Ophiura sarsii. Next base: position 33,257,773 of record CM069444.1, on the reverse strand, counting down.
ATAAACCATGATTAGCACCATTTAAAGGAAAATATCACATTTTCAAAAGTCGCATTTCCAATACACAGCACGAGAAGAAAGGGCCAATTGTCAACACACACATATGCCGTATTTATCCCGTACTGATCACCGCGCATATCCCTCAATGCGCGGGCTAATTCAAATGTAAACTGATGCATGGGTGAAGGATTTGAATGTAAAGGAATTAAGGAATGTTATGGATGGGTAGAGCTTGGCTCTAACGCTTGATTTAGTAATGTATTTCTAGTATGATTTGATATTACACTATCTGGCGCGATGGTCGCTAGATGGCGTTCATATAAACAGGTGCGTTAGGTTATATAAGCGTGACTAATTTCTCCCGCGCTTTACGAAGGATTATTGTGATCGCGTTGTCAACAAAAATCATTCCCTTATGCGATGTCTTGGAGATAACTATATATTTTGGTTGCTTCCTAAAAACCAACATCTTTATCAGGGTAAGCTTGCGGTCATTGTGAGCCTGGTATATTTTGTTTCATGGGGTAAGTTTGCGTGTTTGCAAACCCATCGATTGGTCTAAGGTGTGGCAATCAAGTTATTACGTGAAAGTTAGCATCATTAATTTCGTCGGCTATGGTATCAGCACCCCGTTGGATGGACGAGTCATACAGAATTTCGTCCAGGGTGAACAACTGAAAGTAGTGCCATCATGTCGACGAATGTCTGGAGACACGAGACATCATATTTGGGAATCTAACGTAAGTTTGTAAATAAGTGTAAATAAATATTGTATTATTTTTCTATAGACGTGTACGTGCTGACGTCCCTTAAAATACGTCTAAATTATATTTCACGATATTACATGTTCCCAATCCGTGTATTCAAGTTGACTACATTGAAGGTATAAAATGAAGTTATTCTTTGCAATTCAAATATCAAAATTTACATCCGTGAAAATTACGGAAATTTCATTAATTGTTTTCGTAGAAATTAAGAAAACAAAATGTCTGTATCCGTTGTTTTATCTCATGAGCAAGGAAGTTTTGGATAAAGAAACATATAACAAAATGAAACTCCTTTTTAATATATTTTGGAATAGAGCTGAAATGGGATAATAGTAGGTTTCTTTCCGCATGCAATTAATATGTCTTGAATGTAAATATATTTGTAAATACAATTTTATCCGAATGAAATAAATGTTGTGTAATAGGGTGAAATCATGACTTCTTGATATTGTGTGGCTTTATGCGAATTAGCATAACAATCATGATTTTTCCCGCCCAAAATTATATATGTTTATAACAATGTATTGTGTATGGAGTGAACTCATGAACTTGCTAATATTATGTGACGTTATGCGAATTAGCATTTGATCATGATTTATCTCGCAAAATAAATATGGCTGGTGATTTATAAAAGTAAACTTTCATTTGTGTATGTTGTACCGATGTTGTGTGGTGGAAATAATACCCCAAGATTTCATGAGTACATCAGTTGAAATGTCAATTATAAATCTACTTTTGGACACGCCGTTTTAATACGGTATCAAAAGAATTGATGTGTGTTGAATTTGGTCTATTAATATATAGAAACAATTTTGACTTGTATCCGAAATGGATATAGCTTTATTTGCAAATACAAAATATTATTTGCAAGGTTTTGGTTTCAATTTATTGTTTCAGTGCGTTGGCTGTTATTGCTGTTACTGCTGTTACAGCTTGTTACTGTTTATGGAGGTTAATGGCTGCCGATATAATTAGCAGTTGTATCACCGATGATTAATGCATACCAAATGTGGGGTAATCCGATGAATCTGATGTTGTTGACATGGAAATCAACCAAGCATTAAAAACCTTGGCTACGACCGTTGAATGATCATCAAGAATATATAACAACCGCTATATTGATTAAATGACAGATGTAATCCAATAATCCCTAATGATGTCGCAGATTAAGTAAGATAACATTAAATTCTGCTAAATGGGTAAGCACTGGTTATTATTACGTCATATATATCAATAACACTTTCAATTGTCTGGGGACATAACAACACCATTGATTATTCGTCGAGGTTATTGCATTCACGGGAAACCCATCTACAACAACAAATGAGGCATAATTGAAGTGACAATATAATTTGATTTGAACTTTGTGAATATTATTGTTTATGTGAATGAGACCTATTGTATAGGTCATCCATATGTTAATGGATCTGAAGAAAGTCAGTGACGGAGATGATGAATTAAAATTATAGTTAAATATGGTAAATCTGATTTGTACGATGTGTTAATTGGCGTTCAAATGTATAGTACCTCACTTATGCGTAGTTAATTCATTGAACTTGGGCGTTACACCAAAGGTCAGGCGTAACACTAGATAGGCATTTAGATGAATCTTTTAGGCATAATTTGATACCACAGTTGCCCCCTAACAACAAAGATAAACCATGATTAGCACCATTTAAAGGAAAATATCACATTTTCAAAAGTCGCATTTCCAATACACAGCACGAGAAGAAAGGGCCAATTGTCAACACACACATATGCCGTATTTATCCCGTACTGATCACCGCGCATATCCCTCAATGCGCGGGCTAATTCAAATGTAAACTGATGCATGGGTGAAGGATTTGAATGTAAAGGAATTAAGGAATGTTATGGATGGGTAGAACATGGACAGATTAACCAAATCTTCTCGTGCTGTGTATTGGAAATGCGACTTTTGAAAATGGGATATTTTCCTTTAAATGGTGCTAATCATGATTTATCTTTGTAGTTAGGGGGCAAATTTGGTATCAAATTATGCCTAAAAGATTCATCTAAATGCCTACCTAGCCTGTTTGGTCATCAACAAATTAAAAATTACTCAAAATGACATAAACAAAGTGGTATACTGTCTTTTGTTGAACCCTTTACATAACGGCTGGCATTTACTTTACAAGTTTAGCTCAATCGATAATAACACACAACGAGTTTCTATTCTATTGTATTGGCCTGTTGCATACAGCATAGGAGTAGGACAGTGCGGTGGTATACCGCGGTACATGTCACCTTTCATGATGCCAATTGCCATGCATACTAAACAGTCAGTGGAAAATTAAAATGAAATCGTAAATAATTCCACATTCCAAAATAAACTATAATGGAACAATAATGAATAATTATACGAAATGATAAACAATATCGAAAACTAATAAAAAAAAATATATAAACGATTAAAATAAAATGTCAAGCCGTGATAGGATTCGAACCCAAGACCTCTGGTTTACTAGTCCAATGCTCTACCACTGAGCCAACTATGCGCTATGTGAACGCAATAACAAACAAAAGTAATATGGTTCAACATACCAATCTTCTCTAAATTAGATGTTTAAAATGCTTTATATTTCTTAATCTTTGCAGTTTTAAGATAGTTTCTCGCTCAAAAGTTGTTTATTTACTGTTAAAGAATGTAATTCTGATTTAAATGTAACAAATAACACTACTTTTTGAAACAATTCTAGATATATTATATTTCGTTCGTACAGCATTTTGTCGATTTATGTGCACATCTTTTACGACTTAGTATTGCATCATGGGCTTTTTGCCGGGCACGCGAGGACTTGGGAGCGAAGCGAGTCATGTGATTTTTGTCCAGGACAAACACTTGAGATGTACACGCCCCTTTAAGGAGAAATAGATCAATTTGTGACGGACATTAAAAACTTAGCAACAAGTTGTGAATTTTCCCAACTTGAAGAAGAGCTTACAAAAACATCTTGATTGACAATAATACTGGCAGAAATAGGCTGCTTAGAGTAGATGATCTAAAGCTTGACAGGGCTGTGGACATTTGCAGAGCCAGTGAAGTGGCTGCAACACAAATGCAGGCACTAAATCAAGACAGCAAGTCCATGTTTGAGTCACTCAATGCTGTAGGCCGAGAGAACTCGTTTTACCGAAGCAGTGCCCTGTTTCAAGGGCGTATCCAGGACTGTTTTGATGAGGGGCCAAATGTTGTATCCTTATGAGTGGAGTGAACGAACCGAGTGGAGCCACCAGCGGGTGGGGTCCAGAGGCTTCGCCCCTGGTAGCTCATGAGTTTTCGGCATTTTTAAGGCAAAGATTCAGCATTCTGAAGTAGTAATTTTTGCATTTTCTCACATGCTTACTAACTAAAAAACAACTATTCTTGCATATAGGTATTACTATTAGGTAACAGGAGTAAAATCCAATCACAAAATGTGCACATTCAACCATCAACCACATCAAGTAGGTGGGGTCCAAGGCCCGCGTTAGGGCCCCCTGGAAGCTCCTGGGTTTAAAGCATTTTAAGGAAACATTCAGCATTCTGAAGCAAAAAGAATTAGGCTGGTTCGAGATCCATTATAATGTTACGGTGGTTCGAGATCCATTATAATGTTGAACCCTGTCAAAAAGAATGTGCACAAAACGCGCACACATTTTCAGTTCATGAACTAAATTGGTCCAGAAGAATTTCCTGAAGCCATCTTGTTAAGCTTAAATGTTTAAACACTGAAACTAATGCGCGCGAAGCGCGCAAAAAATGTGATTTTTAACACTTAAAAGGTACAGTGTGACGTTTTAAACGTCCTCCACAAAATATTTCGAATATTTGGTGTGGTTCGAGACCATGTTGAAACCTGCAGAAATAATGTCAGCTTTTGAACTAAAATAGTCATGGAAAACTTTCCTGAAGCCGTCTTATTAAACTTGAATAATGAAACATTGAAACTACTACCATTGAGACCCTATACTCTCAAAAGGAGTAGTGTGTGAATGGACAGCTGAGCACAATAAGAGTTTTGAAAAACTAAAGAATGTATTGTGTCTACTATGATGTAAAGAAAGAATTAGGCTTGTCTGTAGATGCAAGTTCCACCAGGTCTAGGTGCAGCTTTGTTGCAAGAAGGGAGACCTATATAATAATAATAATAATAATAACCATATTTGTATAGCGCCTTACATCGAAATCCCTAAGCGCTTTAACATAAAAACATAATAACAAAAAGATACATGGATATGGACTACAATTAAAAAGCCTTTGTGAACAAATGAGTCTTTAAGGATTTCTTAAACTGAAATATAGTCTCTGCATTTTTCACATGAAGTGGAATATTATTCCAGAGTTCTGCAGCTGACCATACTGAGTGGACGTTGAAGAGCAGACAAGACGCGATAGAGATGAAGAACGAAGATTGCGTGAAGGTGTATTTTGTTTGATTAGATCTTGAAGATAGATTGGCGCAGTACCATGAAGACATTTATAAGTCAGAAGTAATATTTTATACACAATACGATACTTGATAGGCAGCCTATCAAGTATCTATTGCATATGGTTCAAGAGCGTTAACAGAAGCAGAATGCAGCTATAGTCAGATTGAAAAAGAATTACTGGCTATTGTGTGGGGTTGTCAGAAGTTTCGTGATTATGTAGCGTTCAGAAAGGTAAAATTTGAATTAGATCAGACCTTTGGAAAGTATCAGGAAAAAAACATTGTACAAAGCTCCATTGCGATTGCAAAAACTGCTCATTAGTATGCAACAATACGACCTAGAAGTGAAATACCAAAAGGGCAAGGAATTATACATTGCTGATACACTGACTAGAGCATACGGAGATGATCAAGGTATCGGGTCCCTCCCTTACGAAAATGCAATCACCAAAATGTGGTTGCAGCAAGGTGGTACCAGGTTGCGCAAGGTTGTCGCAAGGTTGCACAAGTTTGTCGCAAGGTTGTGGATGATTGCTGCAAGGTTGCACAACCTTCTCAGAAGAACCAAACTGATTGTGGATGGTTGCTGCAAGGTTGCGCAACCTTCTCAGAAGTACCAAACTGGTTGCGCAAGCTCCTGCAACCTCTTCAGAAGAACCAAACTGGTTGGGCAAGGTTGCGGATGGTTGCTACTGGTTGCGCAAGCTCCCTGCAACTTCTTCAGAAACACCAAACTGGTTGCGCAAGGTTTCTTCTTATGTTCAAAGGTCAGGTCAAAAGGTCAAACATGTGAAATAAACATTGCTGTCATTGTAACCTTTACTAAAACTGTAGTGGCTTTGATGATTAATTGTACCCATACTTTGTAATCCATTTCATAATGAAAATAAGGTATGCTAGAAAAATAAGTTGTGAATCATATTCTTATCTTTGAAGGAAACTGATGTTGCAGATAAAAATGATGAAAAATAGTAATTTTATAACATAAGCTTATTTTGGTATTGGTTCCGAATTTTTACCTCATTTTGACGGACGTTTTTGGTGGTTGCTAGCTGGTTGCAAACAGGTTGCGCAAGCTTTAGATGTTCTGCAAGGTTGCACAAGGTTATATTTCCAAATTAAACTTGCGCAACCTTGTGCTTGGTTGAGAATGCAAACTTAAGGGTACACCGCCAACTGACATTGCAAGGTTGCGCAAGGTTGTATTTTTCCAAATTTAACCTTGCGCAAGGTTGCAAAAGGATGCGCAAGGTTGCAGAATTGATTGTGATAAAGGTTGCGATTTTCATAAGGGGGGGGGGGGGGTGTCACATTGAAATTTTATGTAAAAACACATTACTGATGAACATGAAATGTACTCAAAGCACAACATACATTTTTACACACACCATTTTCTTAGAGAAAATATCTGGTTAAATTGTAATCTTCAAAGTAGTGTCACCCCCTAGCAAGACGGCTTGTCAAATCCGTTCAGAGAATTTTGACACCAGCCAAGCCTGACCTACGCTATTAGAAAATATTAATCACCCAACATAAGTTACGCTACGCTATTAGAAAATATTAATCACCCAATATATACGTGATCCAGAGCATACATCATTTTGAATGGACTTGTTCGATTCCTTTGTTAGACTAGAATCGATCACCCTTTTATAGCGCATTCTTAAATGAATATGAGTTGACCATTACAGTGATTACAATGTGAAAGATGGGGATATTGCCCAATTACAACACCTGGCAGTAAATTCGGGTTTGTTTAGTATGGTGGTATGCTGTTGGGCTATGTTGCTAACAAATGGCACAACTGATGTCGAAGATATATCGACTGACCTTCGCAAAAATGCACATGTTCATTGTATTACGGTGACTGGCTTGCATTCATGCAAATCCGATTGTCACGGTCATCTTAAAACCTGAGGGCTCTGTGCTGCCTCGTGTGAAATATCAGATGACACTGGACATGGGCGTATTCACAAATATTCAGGTTAAAATATGCGAACGAGGTTACGTGATCAAGTGAATGGGACGAATGCTAAACAACGATTTAAATTCAAAAAATGATACTGACACTGCAGATGGTTAGCCATCCACAGTGGTTTTAGGATGAAATCATTTAGTTCCAACATGTGATGAATTTTATGGGGTCATATAATCAAAATCCATTGTTACATTGAAACCAACGGAAATTCAAAATTAACGGCCATTCGTGTTCACCGTCGTCTGTGAAATATAGACTATCTGCATGGTTCTCTGTCGTGTATTGGAATAAATTTCAGGTTTTTCTTGAAAATTCAAATTACCTCCTCAGAAAGCTACCATGTTTTAGGCTTTTATAAGGACTGAGCATCTTTAATAGGATATTGCAGTTGTAAATATAGCAATTAATTATTAAAACTCTTGCATTTTTCAAAGAAGGTGTAGGTGAGAGGATATCCATAGCGCTATAACAGCGATAATGAGCTCATGAATATATAATGAGGCAAATGTCTATGGGATTTTACTGTGTAGATTTTGACTTGTCTCGATTTATCTGGTTTTGTATGAAATCTGGTGATCATAACATATGCAACAAACATGAATTTATGAAGAAGAACTATATAATGCACACATACACCCATCTTTACTGGTGAAAATAATCAATAGTCTGTTTATAGAAGATGGATTTTCTGGGATATAGTCACTGCGCAGGGACTTCTGGTCGGTAGTCTAAGTATGTGGGCCAACTTTCTGATATTCAAAGCTTTCAATAGAGCGTGGTCAGACCCCATTTTTTCCCAATTTAACAATAAACCACCCATGCGTTGCATCTGTGCGTTGTGTGCAAGTTGTCCCTTTAGTTTTTATTCTCCGAAATAACTTTGGAATAAAATGGTTACATAATTGGTATTTAGGATCTATATTCAACATTAGAAATACCCATTGCAGAAACCTTGTTATTGAGAATGTACTAAAACAGAGCCATTGATAGACTACATGTAGTTTTAGTCAGAACATTTTGCTTTTGTCAGAATCATTCCACAACCATAACTTGGAATTTTTTCTCGAAATATCAGCTTTTTTGGAAATTCCAGTAACCTTTCCAAAACATGAGCCATGTTTAGGTATTAACCCTAACCCTACTACACCACATGTGGGGGGGGGGGGGGGGGGGGGGGGGTTATAGAGTTAGGGAGCATTACAGATCCCTGGCATAATAATTATATGTAAGCTCATAATATTAATGAGGCAAATGTCTATGGGATTTTACATTTTACTGTGTAGATTTTGACTTGTCTCGGTTTATTGAGTTTTGTATGAAATCTGATGATCCTAACATGCAACAAACATGAATTTATGAAGAAGAACTATATAATGCAACATGCAACATTGTTACAACATGTAATGAAAATATTAAGGTCTTCTGGTCGATAGTGTATGTGCGCGGGGTATGTGACTGTGAGACCAATTTCTTTTTTCTTGGCCTTATTGTCATTTTACCCTCTGGTTGAGATGAGAGTGAATGTAGGTCTTTCCATAAAACAAATGCAATTGTAACAGCTAAGTCAATTACTGAAATAAAACTAGCAAGAAGCAAAGTTTTGACATAAAATCACCATTTATTATATCCTCAGTAATAAATAACATGCATATATCTTTTATAAATAGACAAAATACAAATCAATACATAACATTCACATTCTATAATTAAAACTAAGATTATTGTTTTAAATGCAACAATCGGAAAAAGTGTACTTTAAGGTCCCAGATTCTGGACTGTACTAGTATTGTCGTATTCCAGTATCGTTTGATACTGGTACAAACTGGGACATGTAAAATTTACCAGTATCGGGCAATACTGGAACAAAATTATGTACCAGGATCGTTCAATACTGGGACAAATTACACTGGTAGTATGTGTACCAGTATCGCCTGATTCTGGAACATAGAAACGGTCCAATAGCACTCGATACTGGAACACAATTTGGTGTTCCAGTATCAACCAATACTGAAACAGTAAAATTGTACCAGTATCGGGCGATACTGGCAACTTTTATGTTCCAGTATTGGATGATACTGGTATGGACGTAAAGTACACCTTTTCCCAACAATCATAATTCATTTGAAATAGTCAAATGTTATAGTAATTGATTGAGACATGAAGTCAGTTGGAATTGTTCACTTATTTAAAAGAATGGCACATTAATGTCTGAGCAAAACAAACCAGATATTATCAATCCGCCATAATAAGTAGGTGTAACACGTAATAGTGGATATCAAATTGATACTATAGCAGATAAAGTAATTCCAAAATCACATTATAACAACATGATCTCATCCTAAAACCCTTCAAGTTGTATAGTTGACACTATTTAGTGATACATGCATTTACAAGAAGGATAAATTAGACGACAGTGATCACGATTGGCTGTCAATTTTGTTTCAATGTGAAAAATGAATTTTGATTATAAATGTGATTCCAGAAAATTAATCATTGTTGGACCTAAATTTATTTCATCCTAAAACCGCTGGAGTTGGAACAACTCCATTATAATCATCATTTGTAGAATTTTATCTGTACCATAAAAAATTGCTGTATGCGCAAATAGTTCCTGTGCTTGTGAAGAAAAAGAAAAAATAGAGGTCAGATGTTCAACAAAATGCACATAAAGTGTCCCACCATGAATAGTATAGTATTACACCACCAGCACAACCTAGCGAACAAGTAACATTATCACAATCTTCAGGTTAGGCTGTAATTTGGTTAGGTCATGGAAAACGTTTATGCAACATTGAAACAACGTTTTAAGAAAACACTTATTCAGCACTTACATGCAACGTTTAAACATAACGTTGCATGAACGTCTTCAGCGCCTTCAATTATGTTGTAGGAACATTTTTGAAATGTTGGGGTACATCCACAAAATGTCATTTTAATAAACGTTCTTTCATAACATTTTCTAAACTAACTTAGAATTTTATTACAATGTTGCTACAATATAACATTCTAGAAAATTGTTGAAAGAATATCTTGCTGCTAGGTGCCCCACTTCAAACTGTTGGGATATCTCTTTTTGTTGTTGTGTGTTTCCATAGAGCAGTAACTCACTTCACAGTCACACCAACAATTTATAAATAAGATCAACTTTACAGATTCTGTAAGTTTTCAGAATTCAGCATAAAGTGGGTCATCCTATGAGGAAGCTGGGAGGGGGGAGGGGATAATTGTTTTGACACAAAACAGCAGTGGATCCAGTCCAGCCAAAAGCAGGCAACTTAGTTCACCAACTCATGATAAATACAATGTGAACTTGGTTTGTTTTACAGCTCTATTCATAATACATTCAAATAAATTAAATTCATGATCACATTGAAACAAATACAACAAGGAACAAATGGCACTGTGTATCATACATCATACCCATATATCACTGGGTCAATATCTCAGTACACTAGTGTATTGTTTATCCTTTAATTGGGGTATCATAAATAATTTGTAGAAACCATTGAATCGATCTCTGTACATTGCAGCATATGAGTTGCAAATGTGTATCACACATCACAGCCAGATACCACTTGGGTCAATCTCTCATCACATTGTGGATCAATGAACTATGAGTAGAAACCATTGATTCAGTAATTTCTCAGTACATTGCATCAATTTCTCAGTTCATTGCAGCATATGGGTCGCAACTGTATGTCATGTACCCTTTTTTAAAAATGCTAGGTATCACACGTCACAGCCAGATACCACTTGGGTCAATCTCTCATCACATTGTGGATCAATGAACTATGAGTAGAAACCATTGATTCAGTAACTTCTCAGTACATTGTATCAATTTCTCAGTACATTGCAGCGTATGGGTTGCAACTGTGTGTCATGTACCCTTTTTTAAATTCTATCTATGGCCCTGTGTCCCTATTCACCTCGTTTTACACAAACTGGCCGGGTGACATTTAAAAAACGTTTCCCAATTTTGTCCCTATTCACCCCGTTTTATGGTATCATAAATATTTGTTAGAAACCATTGAATCAATCTCTAAGTACACTGGTACTGAATTGGCAATTTTCCCCCCTTTTTCCGCCACCTTTTGCGGCAAGGTTTTGTGTGTGTTGGACAAAGTTGTTTTGTTTTTTTGGGGGGGGGGGGGGGGGGCAAAGGCGGCAAAGTGGTTTTTTTAGGTTTTAATGTTTTTCTTTACATTGAGTTGGGCGAGTCAGATTTTTTTTATACTCGGCAGTGGGTCAACTCTTTTTTTTCTCCCCTGGTTGGTGGGCAAAGTGGGTTTTTTTCCTGGTTGGTGGGCAAAGTGTTTTTTTTTAGAAAACTTCCATGCCCCCCTCTCCCTGAGTATCTAATGGTGCATCCCTAACATTCTTGGTATCACACATCATACCACTGGGTAAATTCCACCGGTACATGCGTGTATCAGGCGACGACACAAATATGAGTCCGATTAATATTCACAAGAATGAGTCCGCAGCGCTGGATGGGGATCAGGAAATTCCATTCTTCAAGCAGGGAAAAATGCTTCAAAGAAAGTCACTGATACTAAAATACTTTCAAGCTCATGATAAAGAGGAAAAAAAGGTCCGAAATGTTCAAAACGGCCATTAACACTAAACCTTCCATCACTACAGTGCCATGAAGCGTGTGCTTGAATAGTCTTTCTCGTGCCATGATTTCCTGGGCTATCAAATGGTCTCAACTTTTTCGAGGTGACCCGTTGGCAGAATCAGTTTTGGCGTTGCACAGGCGGCCCAGGTTCGATCACCTGCGCTGGCCAAGAACGATTTCCCCCAAAATGGTGACCTTATCCCCTGATAGTTTAATTGTCAAAATCAAGCCCAAGGAATTAGGGTTAAGAGTGCAAGAGGAAGCCTGTTCTTATGTGACACATAGATAAGACTTCTTTATCGATGATAATGGGTAATATATAAAGAATACAGGCACAAAAGGGCACATGTACTTTTCCTGTTGAAAAGCCATTGTCACAACAGATGACTCAGAGAATGTAAACATTGGCCTGACGGGAGGCACCTTCAAGAGCAGATACAACAATCACACAAAATCGTTCAGAAATGAAAAATACTCAAGAGAAACAGAACTCTCCAAGTACATCTGGTCACTCAAACACCGCAAACAGAACTTTGAAATAAAGTGGGCCATTGAGAAAAAGTCAAGCACCAATATGCGAACATCGGGATTATGCAACCTGTGTGCATGGACTAAAAGGTGGAAATACTCTTAAGAAAACAAAAATCAATCAATCGTAAATCCGAACTAATATCAACATGTCTCCATCGATACAAGCCACCGAACCATATGCTACAAGAAATAACTCAAGTATATTATGTCTGTGCAGTTGGCTGATGATCACCGTTTGTATACGTGCATAAAACCTCGGGTTCCAATACCATGAACGTCTAACGTATTTTGATATTTATATAATATATATTCCACAATATTTTATCTTTTCTAAGGCCCAAAGAAGATTTCTTCATCACCACAGTACTAAATCCCCCAACACAAATTAAGATGTTAACAGTGCCAAACATGTGTTGAATTGGTTGAAGTAATAGCTGATAGTGTCCTTAGGAAATCTACGCCACTGAATAAAGGAGGTGAAGGAAAGAGGCAGGTTGAAGAGAGTGGTGGATCTTTGAGCTGCATATATATAACTGATGAGAAATTACCTGAGGGATCATCAAGAATTCAACATTTTCTCAGGGCCCTTTTCAGACAATACTCTTCCATTTTTACTCGCCACTTTTTTCGGGTATAACATTTTTGCGCAAGATGCTGGCAAACGGCGTAACCTGTCAAAATTACCTAGCGTAATTTGGTATAAAAATAAGGTACATGTATTTCAGATCAATTTTGATCCGGAATTGTACACATAACCTAAGCTATAGGACGGCGAGGTCTTCAGAATTTTATAAACTATACAGCGAAAAGTAAGATTTACGCTGGGTGCCACATTATTCCCTCTACAGGGGCGTTCTACTCCGACCTACGTCATGTTAGCGCGTTTCTATTTCTCAGGATTAAATTGGGTCAGATTAAGGTCGGATTAGTTAACGCAAGTGCTGTCTACACGTTCACTACTCCGACCTTTGACACGACCAATTGCTGCTCCGACCTTACGCTGAACTTACTCCGACTCAAATTGAGCCTGTCAGAACCAAACTAATATAAAGAGTCAATCATGACCTCGGGTTAAAGGTCAGTAAGGGCCGGGGTACTGAGTCTGTAAGAGGTTACTGACAACTATTAATCAAGGTCAATAACATCTCGACTAAGGTGTGCATGGGCTCATTGACACTATAATAGGGTCAATGATGGACTCTGACCACAGTTTTTTAAGTTATATTATATTCTTGTCCTTTTTTTGTTTAAAGATCACAATTACTGCGGGTGTATCATTTGTGGAGGTATTATCCGTGGCCAAGGAGAAATTCAATGTGGATCACACCAACAACGCTGTATGTCTCCTCAAAACCCTTAGAGGACCAATACTAACAGAAGAATACTTACAAGCCTTCATTTCAGAAGGCAAACGGAGGCGACTCCATTTTTGCTGGGTGAGTTTTGTAGATTCTGAATTATCCAATAAATCAACATAACGTCTTTGAAGTAACCATTTGAAGTATAACTGCTCTGTCTATAGATAACTATTACCACTGGTGTTTCCCTTGTGGAGGTTTTATCCATGGCAAAGATGAAGTTCAATGTGGAACGGACCAACACTTATGCGGTATGCCTCACCAAAACTCTTAGGGGTCCAATCCTGAATAAAGAGAGCCGTCAATCATTCATCAGAGATGGCAAAGGGAGGCGACTCCATTTTTGCTGGGCGAGTTTTGTAGATTCTGAATTATCCAATAAATCAACATAACGTCTTTGAAGTAACCATTTGAAGTATAACTGCTCTGTCTAAAGATAACTATTACTATTAATATTTGAAAATTGTGCACTGAGATTTTAAGATATAAAATCCCAAAGTTGAGTACACTTTTCTTTTTTATTAACCCTTTATATTCTTATCATTTTTTATTTTTTTATCTAAAGATAACTGTTACCACTGACGTCTCGCTTGGGGATGTTCTATCCATGGCGATGGTAAAATTCAATGTTGCAGCCACAAGCACATACCCGGTGTGCCTTACCAAAACCCTTAGGGGACCGATTTTAAATGAACAGAGTCTCCAAGCCTTCATTAGAGATGGAAAAGAAGCACATACCCGGTGTGCCTTACCAAAACACTTAGGGGACCAATTTTAAATGAACAGAGTCTCCAAGCCTTTATTAGAGATGGAAAAGGGAGGCAACTCCATTTTTGCTGGGTGAGTTTTGTAGATTTTGAATTATCCAATAAATTAACATAACGTCTTTGAAGTAACCATTTGAAGTATAACTGCTCTGAGAAAGCTCTGAACGGTAAGTCATCAAAATTATCAATCAAGAATTTCAAAAAGTCCATATGACGTTTTTCATCATATTCATTGACAGGTAAGGCTGGAAGGGGTGGGGTAACTCACAAAAACTACATGCCCGTCACAATATTCGCGTTACCATACCATATATGGCGTTACCCAAGCGAGTGGGCGCTGGTGATATTTCCAGGCCTGATAACAGAACCCACAGGTACATGTAGTATAAAGAAGGGTACCGATAAATTATTTGATTGAGACTGTTAGGAATTGAAAATATGCTGGCAGCTCTGTAACAACACTCTTGAGACATAGTCCATCCATCTATTATCAGCAATTGGAATGAGGTCACCAGCAGATCTGCATTGATGAAGTGGTGTTTTCAAGTAAAAGGTTCTTGGACATTTTGACCAAGGTGACAACCAATTTTCAGAATAATCACTTGGTGGCCAATGTCCTTGTAGTTCACTTGTAATGTTATGTGAAATTGATGAGATATGTGATACACTGTTGCCAAATGATATCGATGAAGTATTGCGTAATGGAGATAGATTGTACAACATGACAGCTTCAGTCTTGGAAGCCAAGGGTGAACTCAATATGGTAGATAAATATCTGGAAATTGCAACAATTTCCTACCACTTTTGCCTCAGATAGCCCTATATGTACAATATAAGACTGCTGTTAAATGGAAGAATTACTGCAACCCCTTCTTTGGTGCATTCATTGATGGACGTGTGAAGTTGTACACAATTGATACATTATTGTAGCAAAGAAAATGTTTGAGCACCTTAAAACTCAGAACAAACCATGTTTAGTCATTGAAATATCTCTCTCTGTCTTTGTCATTACAGATTATCGAGCATGTGCATGCATGTACATTCAGGAAGATTTGGCAAAACTGTGCCCAAACATCGTGAGATAAAAACCAAGGGAGACCTCCAACTAGGTAGGCATGAACCTTGCAGCACAGATGTCGAACCACACTATTCCTTTGATTATGCGCAGCAGTGTCACTTCCCTTCAAACCCATTAAAGCCGGGACTTATGTATTTCTTACACCAAGGAAGTGCGGGATCTTTGGGATTTGTAGCGAGGCACACCCACAGCAAATCCACTAGATGATTGACGAAGGGATGTCAGCGTCAAAAGGCAGCAATGCAGTCATTAGCTATCTCAATCATTTTTTTGAAAACTGGCATGGGTGAGAAAACCGTACAGTTACACTGCAATAACTGTTTGGGACAGAACAAAAATAAATACCTTATGTGGTATTTTATGTGGAGGATAATGACCAGCCAGCATCAGACAATAATTATTAACTTTTTGGTGTCAGGGCACACTAAATTTGCCCCCGACTGGTGCTTCGGTCATGTAAACAATCCTACAGGAGAACCAATGTCTCCTACATGTCGGACATCGCACAAGCGTTTGTGGCCAGCACACCAGACTCCGGTGTCAACCAGGTTCAGTTGGTGGGAAACGAGGATGGAGAGGGCATGGTGCCAATAAGGAACTGGCAACACTATTTGAGCGCGTCCTTCAAGGACCAAGGTTTGGCCGGCATTAAGTCATGGCATCTTTTTAGGTGAGGTTTGATTTATCAAGATATTAAAATTTAACAATGGAAACTTTCACAATCCAAAGATGGATTTCAATATTTGGCTCGAAAAAAATCCATACAAGTTTGGTTGCTTTATAAGTTTGGATGGTTAAGTTAGTAACATTTCCAAACAATTTTGTAAAAGGGTGCCCAATGGTATACCAAAGGACGCCATTGATGACCAAGTCAGACACCAACGACACATACAGGAATATGGCAAAATCTGCCCATTATGCAGGAAGGAGTATCCCAAGAGAAAGCAAAAGTGTGCTGACTGTGGAGGTCAGCCATTACAAGTGCTCCCTGATCATAACGAACTCGATGAACCAGAACAACCAAAGCGGAAAAAGCTCCGAACAGAGCGGCACGAACTTAGAAAGGATGGTTCAAGTTCATGGTCAACACTTCAATCAGCCAGTGCATCATCCCTCTATAGTCACTTACCACACCATCATCCATCAAAACCAGTTCCTGTGGTGCCCAGAGATCCGGTCTTCTGCAATCAGAATGGGCATTCTCAAGGTGGGAAAAGTTGCTCTTAATTAGTTATTTATACATAGGGTAAAGTCACCAGTTTTCGGTCAGCGCCTACCCTACAACTTGTCATCAACAAGGGACTGGAAAGTCGCAACCGAATAAAGACCCTCATTGCTGCCAGTAGTAGATTGGTCAATCATTTCCGTCACAGCACCGTTGCTACGAAGACCTTGGAAACTGCACAAAGATCACAACGTGTAGAACGGGACCCTAATGCCAATCCTGCAGAAGATGAAGAGGGTCCACGTTTCTTGAAGTTAAAATCAGCCTGCAAGACGAGATGGAATTCCACATATCACATTGGCCTGTCTGTGCTGTCTAATCCGGAGTACACCAAGATCGCAGATGCGAGAACCTTGGAGCTGACTAACGAACAGTGGTCACTAATGACGGAGTTAATGCTCTGTCTGAAACGTCTGAAGGTAATTTTTAAACTTTACATTTTCAGAAGTTTTATAGTAAACTTTTAATTGAATTGAACTTTTAATGGAATTATTGGAATACTTGTATATATCACGCACAGAAAGTCATAATTATATATATAAATTACGCTGATATAGAAAATAGAATATCTTAAGAATAAACTGAAAATAAATGCTCAGCTGCCCAGTCTCGTTTGCTTAAATAAAATACCTATATATATTCCGTACGGCGCAAAACGTTATGATTACTAATACGTTTGCATGATATTTTCCATTTCAGATGACAACAACAGTGTTTTTGTATGAGAATAACACCAGCGCCTCATTCGTGCGAACAGTAGTGATGAGTATTATGGTCAATGATAAACTTGCAGTCGGGGAAGATGATTCGCCTCCCATCATCCAATTCAAACAAACTACCGCTGCTCAGATTTGCGAACGATTTTCTACTACAGGCGATGATGTGATGACAAATGCGAGGAAATAAATGGTTGACAAAAAAAGATTGAAATAGCAGATGTATAATGTGTTGCAAAGATATTACAGTACAAATAGTAGCAACAATGGCTTCCGTCGATTTCTAACTTCGTTGACAAAGTATGATGATGGCGAGGTTGATTCTACTTTACCATATTTGATACAATATTATTGGGAAGCACATATTTAGGCCGTCGAGAATTAGAAATAAAACCACACGGAAACTCAAAGAGTTTAACGCCATATGTACGACTGCAGCCAACACAGCATAAACTTTTAAAAGAAGCAGCAGGATCCATAACACCAGGAGACATTTATCGAGATGCATTCAAGACCTCTGGAGGGATCAATACCACTCATTTGTCAACTGTAGTGCGTAGCAAAGGACAGGTCCATAACCGCACGAAAAAACAAGAAGGTGATAGGGTTGACGAGTTGGCAGACATTTTCGAGGAGCAAGTACAGGATGCAAAAACAGAAACTCTGTACATACAACAAATTATAATATTATCAACTGGTCTAGTTGCCATCAATTATACGACACAGCAACTGACTGACATCGAACGTTTTTGCACATCAAGTAATCGATGTTACCTATAATTTGGGGACATTTTTGGTCACAAGTACGGCATACGAAAAAAGGACTTCTGAAATCAGATGGGAAACATCCTGTATTTGCAGGTCCCACACTGATCCACTTTTCAAGCACCAAAGACAAGTTCAAATTATTAGCGGAAACCCTCGTAGCAGAAAATCCTGCGTTACGAAATATAAACTTTGGGAGCGACGAGGTGAAAGCGATATACAGTGGCTTCGCAGACAGCCTTGGACAAAATCCTAAGGAAAACAAGCACCTTCTTTGCTTCGTTCATGTTAAGGATTCAATTAAAAGGAAACTATCGGACCTAAACTTTCCGAAAAGAGTAGCTCAGGAAATTGTAGATGACACATTTGGTTTCTACGACCCGACGAGCGACACAAAGAATGTTGGGATTGTCGATGCAAGTTCGCCCACAGAATTATGAAGCTAGGATCATGCCAGGATAGGTTGGACAACCTAGACGCCATCAACACAACAAACAACCCTCCTCGATTTTTTGACTATTTTGTTCAAAACAAGGCCCTGATTATACTCACATCCATGATCAAGCCAGTCATGCAGACAAGCAGTTGGCCTTGGGTAGAAACAATACACCCAAAACTCAGTTGAATCCCTCAACAGCCTCTGCAAGTGAGAAAGCGACTGGGTCAAGGAAAGCTGGGTCAATGATACAAAAATGCTGAAGAAAATCAGTGTGGGACAGCAAGAGGAAGCTATGAAGGCTTTGTATGGGGCTGGAATTTATCGCTTGAGTGATTAGTACATACAATAAAAAAAACCACCAACCTCGTGGATAACGATGTCCAAATTGGAGAGAGGCCGTGCTACTAAAGCCTTCTTTGAGTTTAGGCCTAGGCCTTCTGTAGCTACCAAGTCTAACAATGAACCTGTCTCCTTTCTCGGTACCGTGGCAACCTATTTCACATCATTTTCCACATTGGTGGCAAGCTAATAGAGTTCTATGACAATTTTCAAGACTTGCTGAAAACCGGTACATCATGTGAAGGGCCATCCTCAAAGACTTAACACAGGCTACAGCAAAATCAGAGCTCCAAATATTGGGCTTACTCGGCAAATATCTGACAGGGCCTTGGATGAAGAAGTTCTACACTTCAAAACATACACAGATCAACCATGTTGATGGCATCGAAGTGGTGAAAGGGGTGATCGCTGCATTAAAGGAGACAGTTACAAACCCAGAGTCCTTGATAATGGTAAAGGACGACTTCTTTGGTGATAAGATGGAGCTTGATGCCACAGTGATCAAGCTTCTCGAGCTTCCAGTAGATCCACAATTCGGTCCGATGATAAAGAACTGCCTTGAAGCGATCATCACTGATTTGGAAAGGCAGTACAGCAAATACTTTGAACTTGATGTAACAGAAAAGCTAAAGGAGGAGACAGCATCGGCAAGATCCCACAACATCGATGCAGAGGAGATCATGGGAATGTTCAGCTCATCAAAACAGAAGGCTCCCAATGCCACCATCTGCTATCACTCCAGTAGGATGCGGTCGTGCAAGAATAAAACAGTTGACTACCTTGATAATCTGGAGAATCAACCCAGAGAGGAGGTTCTAATAGTAAGGCAGTGAAGTTGGGACGCATGCGCAGAAACAGACAGAAGAAAAAACATAAGGAATTAACAGCAGAGATGATCAAGTGGCAGAAGGACAAGGAGCATGGACGGGACACGAAGGAAAGGAAGAAACTAGAAAAGAAACTGAAAAAGATGATTCCCGGGAATGAGTCATGCGATGACGATAGAGAAGTCATGGCAGTCACAAGAGATCAAGCGAATCAAGAAATTGAGAAAAAAAACCAAGGCAAAAGCTTCATGGCAAAACTAGCCCTGTCAACAGTGGGGTTATATGGAGTGGTGTTTATATCCTGTACTTTGTCAATGATGAGTACTTTCATGAAGACACAGGGGTCGCATTCATATTCAATGACCCTGAGACTACATCAGTGCAGGATCTCACTGCCTTTAAGAGTGCAATAAATCAGGTAACCTAACCATCAGTCTTTCCTATATTATTATTATTATTCAAATAAATGTTCAATGTGTTTATTGTTTTAACAATGGTTAGAACAGTCATTCAACATTAGGTAATTATTATATATTATGTTCTATTTAGGTGCAGTTCTGCAGTCAGTCCATACATGGACACAATTAAGAACAAGTACAACAGCACACCCATTGCCGTCGCTGTTGGGCCATCAGACACAGGCAAAAGTCTGATGGCCAAACTAGCCCTGTCCACAGTGGGGCTAGATAAGGCTGTGTTCATATCTTGCACTGCCAGCACTATGAGCAGCTTTATGAAGACAGGAGTCGCCTTTGTATTTAACGATCCAGAAACGACATCCATACAAGATTTGACTGCATTTAAAAGTGCAATAAACCAGGTAACCTAACCATCAGTCTTTCCTATATTATTATTATTATTATTCAAATAAATGTTCAATGTGTTTATTGTTTTAACAATGGTTAGAACAGTCATTCAACTTAAGGGTTACAATATACCCCACTATTTTGATGTGAAGACGCAATCATTTCGTCACTGAAGTTCGCCTTACAAGGATGTGTGTATTCACATCAAAGTATTGAGGTAAATCTCAATTCCTACTGTTTTTACCATCTCTTATGTTGCTAATGTTGTTGATTTATGTTTTTGTTTTTTAAAAATTATGTTTCTGTGACAGTGAATATTACTCTGGCCAAGTGAGTTATGGAATAAACTTAAACAAGGTGTCTAGCAAGCACTGCATAATATGTTAGATAAAGAATTATAGAGCCCAAATTGCATACTTTTAGAACAAAAAACATCATACTTACGATGATGTTTAGTTATAATCTACACAATTACATAATTTGGGTTCACTAATTATTTTTCTAAAATATAAAATGCACGATGTTGTGGCGCTTGCTGGACGTCCCCTATAATTGCGATGTGTAAGTTTTGGGAATGGCTGTTACATCAGCATGTTAAAATGATCCTCATTAATTGAAGTGGCACAACTATTTGTGGGCTGCTTTCATTATCAAAAGCTTAATTGTGGTTTAGGCTATAATAACAAATCATTGGTCTCAAAGCTACTGTATAACGTGACTCTATTATGATAATCCAGACGTGTTGGGCGTTATATCAATTCCTATAGTTATTAACCCTTTCCACGCGGCACGTAAGATTCAATAATGAACAAGTGTTCAAAAATAATTTTCTACATTGCAGGGTCACATAGAAGCTCATTTTCATCTCTTTTTTTTAGGATTCGGAGACTGGGTGCAAGGTCAGATAGTTAACGATCATGGGCCTGACCATTACGCCATGGCCTTGTTGTCCGGGTTCGGCGAGAAGGTTGCTGCTTCCACATTCCAGCACAACAAGGATACTTGGATTGACGACGCCACCATTCTGTACAGCATGATCCACGTGGCTACCGATCTTCAGTCGGACTTGCCGGATCATTATGTGATAGCATCCGATTTGAAAGCTGGGCATAGCAACCAGTGTTTTTATAATGATACGATGGATGGAATAAGAGTACAGCCAAACATTTAACATTGCATAAATAAATATAATAACTAACTCCAGTGTTTCATTTGTAATTATCTGTAGATGGTTGAACTCGTGCCAGGCACATCTGTCTTTGTGATGCCCTATATGCTCGATCGCATCAGAAAGATCCAGGCATACACTAAAATGGGAAAGGCCTTACTCTCATGTTTCTTCACTGGAGAGGAACTTGTTGAACTGGGAAGCCTGAAGAGCGTGGACAAGGTTCTTGTCAATGCCATGATTGGTAGGTTGGTTTGCCATATTATCACGCTCAAGACTACTAGTTATTAAAAATATCAAATAGTAAAGCTAGAAAAGGAAACCTAGATGGTATTGTCCTTTTTAAAAGCCTTTTCTTTTCTTTTCTTTTATATATAAAGAAAATGAGCCTGGTCTTGGTGACTCCATGTTGGTGCTTTCTTAAGCCATATTAAGGGATTTATTTAGCAGCTGTGAATGACAACACAACACATTCTCTATTTCATAAAGCAGGTTTATTTTTCCCGGAATATTTAGAACTCCTTTGGTGGTTAATATTGATATGTAAAAACATCACAAGATTAATCAACATAATGACCGACCGAGCCAAGCTTTAAGGGCAAATGGGCAAAGCAACTTGTTGTTGCCTAACATCTGTTCAGATTAATTGATTCAGAGTTTTCTTATGTTATGTTCTTACAGCTTTTGTGCACAATGTATTTTTTGATGACCCAAAGGCGACAGAGCCAAACATACGGCAAGCGCTTCATATGAAGATCCAGGGAAAGCTTACGTACAAAAAGAATGCTGAGGTGAGAATCTTGAAACAAGACCCACAATATAATAGTGATAAAATTGTGGTGCGCTATACAGGGTGTCCCAGAAATAATGATTTCCACAGATAATCAAGAAGAAAAGCCAGGAAAAGAAATGTTTTGGCACCGACGGGGAAATGGCCATAGTTTCCGCAGCTCAGAAACACTTCCCTTATGCTGCACATTTACGCTGCTCAAATCACATCAAACAAGATCTGGAACGCAGATTTCGCGATGTGAGCATCCCACCAACCAAAGGGGCAACTATAACAAAGGATATATTTGGATCATCCTCTAGCACAGGATTAGTGCACGGTTAAATAAATCATGGATGAATTTATATCGAAAGTGTTGTTATTACAGGAGAAATGGACAGCATTGGAAGAATGTTTAGGAAAAAAGGAACCTAAATTTGTCAAGTATTTCAATAAGAATGTTTTAGAATAACAAACACATTTTGTCTACATTTACACCCATTATCTATAGTAGTTTTTACTATAAAATTGAGAATATACTACTTTCTGTTACAGGTACTATTGATGGACAAGGTGAAGACGAAGCAGTCGAAGGTAAATTTTCAAAGAATACTGATGATGCAATCAAGGATGCTGTGCCTTTGTTGAATAGTATCTGATTGTGTATACTGATGATGCAATCAAGGATGCTGTGCCTTATTGAATAGTATCTGATTGTGTATACTGATGATGCAATCAAGGATGCTGTGCCTTATTGAATAGTATCTGATTGTGTATACTGATGATGCAATCAAGGATGCTGTGCCTTATTGAATAGTATCTGATTGTTATGGGGATCAAATCTCCAATGTACGCGGTGGTTTATACAAAACTGAAAA
Source organism: Ophiura sarsii (assembly GCA_035610835.1). NCBI lineage: Eukaryota > Metazoa > Echinodermata > Ophiuroidea > Amphilepidida > Ophiuridae > Ophiura > Ophiura sarsii. Next base: position 33,234,314 of record CM069444.1, on the reverse strand, counting down.
AACTTAGACACTGGATTAATTCTTTAGGATCAAATTTCCTGCTCTGTAGTAGAAGGATATAAACAAATGTGATAAAAGTCATTGTTTTCTGAGATGACAAGCTTATCATATTACAAATGTCAGCCAAATCTCTTACCTTCAGATCAGAGTCTCATAGTGTGAATTTGGTCTGAATTGTAAAAAAACACACCTCAAAACAAAAACAGAAATATTTAAGGCATGGGGATTCTGTGGATAATGTGGCATCACATACTTTGCTGATCAGATGGTAATATTTGTAAAGTTGCATCCCAAGTTACAAACACATTTTGTCTACATTGTATTCACCAATTATCTGTACTAGTTATAAAATTGAGAATATACTCCTTTTTGTTACAGATACATGTATGACTTATGGACAACAGTCGTCAGGTGAAGATGAAGCAGTCGAAGGTAAATGTTCAAAGAATACTGATGATGCAATCAAGGATGGGCTGCCGATAGTGTTATCATTTTGTTGACACTATAAACCACCACAATGGTAATTCAATGGAAGTAATAGTGTGGGGTATACACCAAACAAAACTCCATACAACCTAAAGTCCGATGGAATTGTGGAACAGTACAATCGCACCATAATGAACACTGTGTCACTTATGATGTAGCCATACCAGCATCAACCAAATTGGGACGAGTACCTTCCTTATGTAGGTAGCTTACCGTTCCTGTCATCAAGCTTCAACGGGGGAAAACACCAAATATGATGATGTTGGGGCGTGAGGTGAAACTGCCATTGGATTTGACGATCGAAGGACCTCCGGATGAAGAAGTAATTATACAAGTTGACTTCATATAGGACATGCGTGATCGACTCCGTGGAGTATACGCTTGAGCCCGACATGCCCTAAGTTTGAGTGCGACTTGACAGAAAAGGACCTACGACAAAAGGACATCCAATATAACTGTAGTCCTGGGGTGGCTGTACCAGGTGCAGCTGTGACCGGGAGTGGCCAAGAAATTTCACCTGCCACCTGCCAAGGCTCTTTCCGATGTAGTATTCTGCATACAATGCACCCAGCGGAGTAAACCAAAAGTGGTACATGTTGACCTACTTAAACCGTACCAAGGACCACCACTGGGAAGCCTGGGAAGCTCCCCAGGACAAGGCTATGGAAGTACAGCCACCCCAGGACTTGACAAAACAAGACGAAACCAGACCCGCCCTAGACGAAAACCTGCACGTTATGCAGGCGATGACTTTCACACCTAACTCCTTGGGACATAACCTTATATGAACTTCTTTTCATTCTTTCCTATACTCCTCCAGATACCATCCCTGCAACCATGGAGGACAAAAGGCCACCAAAGTCAGAAGTAACCATCAAAATAAAGACAATGGCCGAAATAAAACAGGCTCAGAGGGACATGAAATGTAGAAGAGAAGAATGGGCATGGATGAGGACACTTTCCATGGAACGGTGTTATAGGAAAATGGGGTGGACAGCAGAAAGAAGTCGAGCTCGGTGGCAGAGAGACAGACCAAACACCAAAGGGAAGAGGACAAGACCCCAAATCGTAAGGACCATGCCAAAACTGAGAGGACAGGAATGTCAAAGAAGATGAAGAATATCCTGCATGCGCTTACATTGATATGACTTTCATTCACCAAATAACACTCGCCCCATTGTTATACGGATCGGATTCAAGGTATGGGTTGGAAAGGAATTTAGGGACCAGTGGTTGAATACCCGGGCAATTAAGATTGAGGAATTGGTAAGTGGCTACAATCTGATGAATTATTTAATGACCTGTTTAATGTTGATTGCAAAACTCCCAACTCTCCCCAGGATATTCCATACGACTGTTCGGACAATGATATTCATGACAGCAAGGGAACAAAGATAAGTTGTCTGACTCCCGAAACGTGTGCCCATCAAATGGCCCTGCAAATTGCAGTTTCGATTACGTCCAAGAAACTTGCTTTCTTTGCGGTGATTCCATGTTCATTGATGCGGCTATCAGTGAGAGAGGGGAATTTTCCACCCTAATTCGCAATCAGGATTCAATATGTACATTCAATATCCAAAAAATGAGCCATATTATACACTCATTGACCAAAAATCAGGTTTTAGGTCTGGGCTTGGGAATAACCAAACAAAAACCGTCCAAATACACCCAAGTTCCAGGGTGTTCATTTTTGTCACACATATTAGGCCGTATTCATAAAAATAAGTAATTACTAACTAGTAAATGCTATATGTAAAAGCAACAGCTAGGTAAGTAAAAGGTCTAGTTTAAGCAATTGCTAAAAATGTTATTCATAACCATTTGCTAAATGATTACAGGTGTTACTTGCCACAGCTAGTAAGTTCTCAAGTACATGTAGTTACTATTGTACTACAGTACCATCCACAAAAGGCCAATTATAAAAAGCTAGAAAGCATGGTATAGGTCCATAATAAAATTGTGGTGGTACCGATTCACTACCTTTCAACTATTTCCATCTCATCTTCTGTGGTTTGATATACAAGTACGCTACGTGCTATAGGCCTTTTGGTTATATTGTAATTATACAGCATGGAGTCTAACGATGCAACCACCGACTCTCGTTGGTGTTAGTGTCAATTATTAGGGACTACACACCGATTTTCCCTCTCCGATTTGCCTCTCATGTTTGTACGCATGCGTAAGAAAGACGCTAGAAAAAAAAATCTTGTGAAAAACGGGATTTAGATTTCCGTTTATATTTGTAGACTTTTTTTAGAATATATCATCGATACTACCAGATTACTTTCGCGCATGTGTGTTACGATTAAAATATACATCATGGCGGACAGTTAGAATTTTATTCGGTGAGAATCTTTTTTGTCCGTACATCATGTCTTTTGTTAGTAAAACTACGTCTTGCCCCCCCCCTGTTTCAAAAAGCTGGCTACCTCCTCCCCCCCCCCCCCTCATCCCCGGCCACCTCTATCCCCGGCCACCCCATCATTGGATATAACTATTTCTGACAAAGTATGAAACCATCTCTCAAGATTGACATTAAATTTATTTATCTTCAGTTTTGTGGTAGGCTTGCCACACGGGACAGGACCTTCCAGTGAACATTCATCAACATTCATCACAACGAAAAGACGGCAATTTTTGTATACCACTACGCCATCACCACCACGCTACTAGGGCTGCCCGCTGCGCTGTGCTCTCATTGCCACTGACGCCACCAGCACGCCTCCGCCGTCCATGGTAAGCTAACAGAAAAAACACCCAAGAAAAAAGAAAAGCTCACCGACGACCATGAGGAACTACTTGAGAAGCATGCCAAGTTGGAAGATCAGCAAGCAGCTAAACAGGACTCATGCGTAGCTAGTCTAACCATTGTGGGTATTGTAATGGTAGTTAGCATGTGTGTGCTTGGGCAGGACATAAAAAACATTCTAATGAAGTGCTGGCCAGTCAAAGATTACCAATTCCACAGTGATGTATTAATAACTTTGCCTATGAACAGACTCTTGGAAAAGACCACTATAAATGTAACCCGACAACAAGTTACGTCCATTAACAAAATGAGGAATGAGCGGATGGAGGCGTTCTATACTTTTATGGAGTCTGCGTCAGCTTTCATCCAACAGAAATGGCGTCAGATCCAGCTGGCAAAACGACTTTCAGTGTAGTTGAAGAAGGCCTTCAGAAGCCAAACCCGAATATATCGGGTCAACCTTGGTCTTGTGTCAGCAGCTACCGACCAAGGAACCTTTGGCCTAGGGTTTAGGAAGAAGAAGGTCTTCTTTAACTACCGGGATAACACGATTCATCTTATAGACTCGATTCTTTGGCCATCCTGGGACCTATTTTGCAAGGACAATGGCTCCTTCGTATTTGTCACGGAACTGTCTTCAGATGACAGTTTGATTGTGTTAATCAAGACATCGACATTTTCAGGTGTTTGTAACAAGGCCAGTTACAGGCATGATTTGCTGGCCCATATCACAGGTAATATTTGAAATTAAATTAAAAACATGCATGTAATGAGTATTCAATTTTTGGGGGATTGTAGCCAAGCAGTAGTACTACCAATATATGCAGAGTTATGCACTGATTATACTTGTATGACTTGGATACAGCCTTCCCAAAAATATTTTAAAGTGTTTTTGACCCTAACTTGACCACTAACTATTACTAACTCATGTTCAATGTTTCATTTCATTGCTTTTCAGAATCATTCGACCTTTTATCCACAGTTTCTAATGACGGGACCACCGTCCAGATAATGGAATTCTACAAAACCATTGGGGGTATTGTAATGGTAGTTAGCATGTGTGCGCTTGGGCAGGACATAAAAAACATTCTAATGAAGTGCTGGCCAGTCAAAGATTACCAATTCCACAGTGATGTATTAATAACTTTGCCTATGAACCGACTCTTGGAAAAGACCACTATAAATGTACCCCGACAACAAGTTACGGCCATTAACAAAATGAGGAATGAGCGGATGGAGGCGTTCTATACTTTTATGGAGTCTGCGTCAGCTACCACCCAACAGAAATGGTGTCAGATCCAGCTGGCAAAACGACTTTCAGTGGAGTTGGAAGAAGGCCTTCAGAAGCCAAACCCGAATATATCGGGTCAACCTTGGTCTTGTGTCAGCATCTACCGACCAAGGAACCTTTGGCCTAGTGTTTAGGAAGAAGAAGGTCTTCTTTAACTACCGGGATAACACGATTCATCTTCTAGACTCGCTGCTTTGGTCATCCTGGGACCTATTTTGCAAGGACAATGGCTCCTTCGTATTTGTCACGGAACTGTCAGTGTGTTGGTCTTCAGATGACAATTTGATTGTGTTAATCAAGACATCAACATTTTCAGGTGTTTGTAACAAGGCCAGTTACAGGCATGATTTGCTGGCCCATATCACAGGTAATATTTAAAATTAAATTAAAAACATGCACGTAATGAGTATTCAATTTTTTTGGGAATGTAGCCATTGTAACAAGCTTGTTATAAGTTCGTTCTGTTTCAAAATAGGGCTCGTAACAAGCTTGTAACGAGCATGTTTCAAGCTTGTAACGAGCATGTTTCGAGCTTGTAACGAGCATGTTTCGAGCTCAAAATGTGCTCGCCATTTTCGTAAGGGATACTATTAACTTACTAACGCGCGCGGGAGCTTTGAGACAATTTTTTTTTTAATGTAGCCTAAGCTTCCTCAGCTTGCTTGCGTTAATACATGTTAATCAAAAATACAGTTCCGTTACAAAAATAAGAAAACGGCACGAAATATGAAATCCAGGTACGTTACTGTTATATTATTTACCATAACTAAACCTTGCATACAATTCGTAAGGATGTGTCCTTTTTGGTCATATGTTTCCAGTGAGAAATGGCAAAACCTTCCTTGTTTTCTTTCCATCACAAGTGCAGCAACGCATTGTTGCTGCTGCAATGTACCTGAAAAGACCGATCAGACAGTTCACTGCAGATGGCAAGGAGAGGAGCTACTTATAAAGGATGTGTCCTTTTCTGATCATGTTTCCAGTGAGAAATGGCTAAACCTCCCTGTTTTCCAGCTCTAACAGATGGACAAGTGTTGAGGAGTGAAAATGAAGGCTCACAAGGTAAGTGTTTTGGCTCTTAAATTTTATTCTAACATCAAATATTGGATCATCAATTAAAATTAATGTGGGAAAAGTTGCCAAACCCCTTGGGTCGGACATACTCACACGGAATGATTTTTTCAGACATGCTTCGAAAGATTTAATTTTTTAATGATAAGGGTTTGTAGAGGCATGAGACCATCCATCACTTATTTAAAGATCTAGGGTTCTTATAAACCATGACCTAATCCCTGTCCTACTTATACCTTTGTAGATAATCTACCAGGGCTTTATAAGTAATAACTGTAAACAGTTAGATCTTCTGGGGATAATCTATACAACTATATGTAAATGAGGCCAAATCTACCTTGCGCATTATAATCTGTACCATACCGTTATATAACAGGTAAATATGCAAATGATGTAAACACTGTGAGCCTATAAAGGCATGAGTTTGAGATTGAGAGGGATTCTTGGCTCAGAACTGAACGGAACCACACTATCTGGCAAACCATGGATAGTGATGCACCACGAAAGTACCTACATGCACACAACTTGGAAAACGAGCCGGTATCGTGATTGGTGCTGGAATGACATTTAAGGATGTAAATTGTAATCCAGGGATAGGAAAGTCTATGGATAGTATGAGGTGTCGACGGCATCTGGAAAAAAGCGACCACGACCCTAAATAAAGCATCACAAAAAAAGGATTGAATTTGATGATTCAAGGAGACATAGGCCCAATATTAGACATACTTGAACTCTTACATCATTGGTATGGTATGGACATAACTAAAGGGGGAGGTAATGGGGTGTATGGAATGCTGGAGTTCAAGCTGTACCCAATGATAAAAATCCAGTCATTAATCTGCAGCTTTTTATATCTTCTAGATGTCCATTTATTTAATACAAATGAGGACTAAATGTATACATGCAATGTGGATAAATTGATACATTTTACATGTACTCTTCGTTTATTTTTAAATTGCAGTTAGGCGGACCGTAGTACATCAGTTTACTGATGACCAAAGGTATGCTACTCACAAACTTGACGATTTGGAGTATCTCGACGATGAGATGGAGATGAATCGTGATCTTCAGGTGGGCCAGGGATGCCAGGCATACTGGACAAATGGCTTTCTTTATGAAGCAGTTATTATATCAATACATGGTAAATAAGCATAGTAATTTTATGTGCCTTGAATTATGGGGGAGCTGGGAGTTATTTTACCCTGGTTGCCATGTTTTACCTTGGTGTTTTCAAACTTTGCATAGTAAGCATGAATGTATGGACTTTCATCTATGTCACGGACGATGTAAGGTGGTCCTCGGTTAAACAAGTTTACAGATGTTGACATTCATAAGCATAAGAAATTCTACTCCAAGTACAGAAGACTGTTGCATGAAGATGTTCTCAACAGCAAGCCGATTATTGACATTTTATTTTACTTTCTTTTTAATTATAACATTGATTGCTTTGACTTTTTGGCAGCCAGCTGTAGAACGGGGCCCCGTTTCAATTGAGGGCGCTCTATTTAGTGACTGACTGCCGTCATTTTTTAGAGACAAAACTGACTGGATATAGAAAATAGGGAAAAGTTTCACAGATTTGCGTGCAAAACATCGACGCCTTCAAAGCAACAAGTCGTAAGATCCACAAGCATTCGAAGATTGGGAGGAAGCACTTTATATGCTACCTGGTGTATCAGGTTATATGAGGAATAGGAAACTTTATGATGACTAGGGTCCAGGACCATGAAATGTTCAACCAATTGATTATAAAACTGAATATGAAAATCTCACACAGGAAAATAAACACATGAATGAAGAAATTGAGAGACTCAAACTGGAAGTAAGTAATCGCCAATCTCCACATAACAAGCATTGCAAGATCGACGAGAAAAACGAAAATCTGTCGACATTTAAAACACACTTGTCACATATCGGACAAGAAGAGGGCAAGAATGATAGAATAAAATCACGTCTTGCACAAACAAGACAAGAAAAAAGAAAGCTCACCGACGACCATGAGCAACTACTTGAGAAGCATGCGAAGTTGGAAGATCAGCAAGCAGCTAAACTGGAAGGAGCCAGTAAGTGCTCCTCTGTTTATGTAGTATTAGTTTTATACTCACCTCTACAGCTTGGAAACGCTTGCATTTATCCCTAAGATGAACTGCTGCCCAAATATATGCCTTTATTAAAAATCTACATAATTATTTAATTAAGAAAAATCACTTCGGACACCTATATCTCTACATTTAGCCCGATTGGGCTACATATTCCCACTTTGGCAACATGGTATTAGCCCAAACCAGGCAACACCATTACCCATAATGCACCCTCTTTAACCTTTGGGCGAAATAATGGTGGATGTGTTTTTCTAGTCCTCCTGAGGATAACCTAACAATCTTACAGTGGATATAAAAACAGAAGGTTCATATCAAGTAGGTTTCGCCCTGTATAGATAGCGCATACATAGCTAGTCTGGAGAATGATAGAGTAAACTTGGCTAAAGCAAAATTTGACAGAATACCAGCAGCAAGCACAGTGAGGAATATGTCTAATGAAATGCTTGCAGTTTCACAAGCCCACCTCAAAGATTTGACAGCCGCCAAAAAAAATTAATTTGCAAACTGATGAAACACCAAAATACGGTGAATGTTACGAGGCTTACATCGCTAGTGATGATTCTCAGAACTCATACTTATTGGGAATGCGACATATGGCAGACAAGAGTGCACAGACTTCTCTTGACACACTCAAGGAAATTCTGGAGGACATCGATGCAACAAACGAACAAATAAATAACACAGGGCATGAAATACTAACAAAGGTTACATCAACGATGAGCGATGGAGCCAAAACGGAACATAAATTCTACAGAATTCTTAATGAATACAGAGAGAACTGTTTACCGCTATCCCTTCCAAACTGGGACAATATGGGCCAGATGGCAAGGACAAAGCCAGTCCTTCAATTACACAAGTTTTTTTGTGACTAAATGTATACATGCAATGTGAATAAATTGATACATTTTACATGTACTCTTCGTTTATTTTTAAATTGCAGTTAGGTGGACCGTAGTACAGTTTACTGATGACCAAAGATATGCTGCTCCCAAACTCGGCAATTTAGAGTACCTAGATGATGAAATAGAGATGAATCGCGATCTTCAGGTGGGCCAGGGATGCCAGGCAAACTAGACAAATGGCTTTCTTTATGAAGCAAGGATGTGTCCATTAGAACCGGTAACGAAAAGGATAGCTGAAACACATCCAGTTGTGCTCAGTCGGCCCTTACGCGCAACAGCACGATGGACGATAAACCCTCGACCCAATAATATTGGACATGTTGAAGCCAGCTTTCGTTAGGCTTTAAAATCCAGAACTCCTTGCCAGATGTCTCAATGGATATATACATGTATAATTCAGAATGAGTTGTCCAATGCACTAATATGTAGAAAGTGCCCAAAACACATGTGGCGAGGACCAAATAAGAGATCGCTGTTAATCTCGCTGTGATACACTGGAACAGCGGTTGTGAAATTACATGAAGAGATACAATCTCAAAAATTTGAACTGTTGGCACACACTGTCAGAAGGGTGGCTGTAAAAGATCAGAGGTACGTCACTGTGTCGATCCACAGATCACCTGAACAGCGGAAGAAGAATAGAGCTACAATGACAAAGCAGAATCTTTATTTTGAAGGTCTATCATCAGAATGTGAAAAGAAGTGGACATTGGAACACATTTCTCATATATCCTAAAAAAAGAGGACAGAGGAAACGCATCTGGTTTGTTAAGAACCTAAAAAGAGTAGGATGCCTGATTTGCTGTGATTTTGAAGCTAAAATACGTTGATTGTAGCGTAAATCTAGCCATGACGAATAAGAACATTCAGAATATTTGATTTGTGCAAACTAACAGATGACATAGGTGTTTCTTTGGACTCTTGGAGAGCACGGATTGGCCGGTTTAAACAGCCAATGTCTTGGCGTGGAGTTCAATCACGACCCTGGCGGCAAGTACGAACCTAGAGATTTCTGTTATGGTCTCATTGTGACCGTATTTGTAATTGCGCTGACAACCTATGGAGCAAATGGATTGATGGTTTGTGTCAACGCTTTTCCTGACACGAAAAGGACAGTGGAACCACGTCCACTTGTGTCTATTGTATCTTGAATTTGAAGGTCCATCAAAATCTAAAAAGAAGAGGACAGAGGAACAAGTTGTTATAGGAACCAAAAAAAAGGAGGATAGAGGAAACACATCGAGTTGTTAAGATGACCACTGACCAGCAGTTCAACAATAGTGGGGTTATATATACAAATAGACATGTCAGTGGGCAGGTTACAAAACATGCTGATGCTATGATCAAGGGATATACATGGGAGCTGGGAATAAAGAAACGTTGAAAAGAAGTCTGGTATATCTTTTTTAAGCATACAAGACCAAATGAACGCATCGAATGGAAGCTAAATCTAGATGATTTGTATGATATCATAAAAATGGTTGGCGATGAAAAAGGAGATGATTAATTTTAATTCATTAGTTGCATGAAAAATTAATTTTAGTGCTGATGAAATCATGAGGATTTCCGATAACTTTCAGGGCAGAACGATTTTAGATGAACTTTGAAAAGAAAAAGCACAATCAAACCAATGTTTATTTTATCCTACTAACGATATATTTAAAATCATATTTCACTCGCTTTCATACAGCTCGAGGACATCTCTGACTACAACCCCGGATCAGGAGGACCAGTGCAATGCAGAAACGGTATCTTCTCAGACCACTCTGGCCATCTCCACTTCTGCTTTTGGCGTCAGCTGGCGATATTCCCATTTGCATTGGACCAGTGTGTTCGGATAACCAAAGGGTCCATATCAACCACTACAGCTGGTGAGCCCAAAATCACTGGCCGTTATGGGACAACCATTGAGGTGCGCCAGTGTGTAGTTGGAAATCTTAGACATGATTTATAGCCAAAACGACTCGTGGAGACTTAACGTTTCCTTTATGACTTCTTGCCTGATGAGGAATGGTGGCGTCTTTGGGGTGATGGTAGAGAAATACAAAGAAAAAAGCAATTCACTATTGAAATATCTTGCAAGCGCTTACATGGATATGACTTTCATTCACCAAATAACACTCACCCATTATTATTTATTATGGATCGGATTCAAGGTATGGATTGGAAAGAAACTTAGGAGCCAGTGGTTAAAAATCTGGCACTGTATATGCTATTGACCGAAAAATGACCTGTGGAGACTTTACGTTTCCTGTATTACTTCTTGCCTGATGAGGAATTTGACATGCTAGTTTCAATAGCATGAGTATGAACTTTCTAAAATTCTCAACACTTAGCTAAGTATAGTATAGTGATAATGACAACAACCCCTTCCAAATTTGCAGACAACCCATGCATAAACTCATTATATTTTAACTTGATTTTGGCGTATTAAATAGTAGTATGTGAATTTGTAGTTCTCAGGATATGCAGTGCTTCCATGTTACATTTGGTTTTTATGATCTATTTATTTGCAGTTACTAATGATGGGGCCCCAGTGGTTCAAAAGACTGACAGTGTCCCACCAGAAGTCATCACGGAACTTGACGAGTTGCAACGAGTGGGAGGGTATACTTTACATGAGGCACTGGAGTATACAAGAAACAAGATGGTCCCCGAGGGATACCAGCCACAGCCTTGGCGGAAGCATATCCCAGAGTCTACTGCTGACATGATGCGATCAATAATTGCAACACATCGCTTCCGTAATCGCATAAAGGAACTAGCTGAGACACAACACGCAGATTTCACCAAATATCATTACATACCGGAAATCGATAAGGCCACTGGTTGCTTGCACCACCATCGTGAAGACCACAACCACATGCTCAAACGCATAGCCAAGCATGTGCGGGATGGGAAAGTGCCAGGATTAAGCCTGAAGAGATTTGAAGAGGCGCTGCATTCACCCCAAACTGGTCTAAACCACACCGTGCTGGTGGGAACCAGGAAGCAGAATGTTAAAGACGCAGAAGTTCTGCTGTCCTTCTCCATGGCCGATTGGTTTAAAGAAAAGCAATACCATGAAGAGGCGAAATTTGTGAGAATGGTGGCGGATTGGCACGCTGCGTCGGATGGACGAGGGCCGAGTCAAGCTGAGAGGGCAGCTGCCAACTCATGCATGCTTCATTGGGTGTTGGACAACTGAATGCCATGGCATAGAAAAGACAGTGACCTCAGCAAGATTGACATCAATTATTTGTATGATATCATCAAAATGGTTGGTGATGAAAAAGGAGATGATTATTTTAATTCAGTAGTTGCACTAAGTTTCATTTTAGTGCTGATGAAATCATGCGGATTTCAGATAACTTTCCTGGCGAGATTGAGGAATTTGTAAAGTGGCTGCAATCTGATGAATTATTTAATGACCTGTGTAATGTTGATTGCAAAACTCCCAACTCTCCCCAGAATATTTCATGGGAACAGAATATGTGGAACAAATAGCGGAAGATGTCTTAGCTTTGTGGAATCATCTTGCAGACATCATTAAATGCCTTAGATCATCAGATCCTGTCCCTGACTGAAATGATTCGCATTCTGATACTATATGGGGCTGACTTGTAAACAACTTGCTGATCTGAATGGTCATATGGACATATTTCATAAAATTGTATTATTATATCCCTATTGACCCCTTATATGATGAAGTTAACAGATGTTCTGTATCCACTTATTGAGGAATTACCAATTCCTGCCCCAATGAGGTTCTCACTGAGGGGTTTGAACATAGAAATTCCAAAGAATGTGGATTTATAGAACATCACACAGCAAAAAAAAAAGGTGGGGGGCGGTCAAATGTTCTTGATCCAATTCAGTTACTTTTCTTTTGGCATGACAATGGAAACCCTAACAATCAATGAGAAGAATCATACTGATCGTATCAGAGGGGATGATGCAAAGAAGAACTGGGAAGAAAAATTTCATCGGTCAACATTTACAAGAGAAGATAAGGAGGCAAAAGGAACTTCTACATAGTTTGTTAACTAAGAAGAGACATAATTCAAAAAACCAATTAATCAAGATGACATAGAGACAGGGCCAATTACAGATGATGACATGATAATTCAGTTAATGAATTTCTGTAGCTTAGAATGGAGTAAACTTTATGCTGGCGTAAAGGAACCGATTGGCTACATCTCGTTTATATGCCTTCCTAAAATAATTGAAATGGCCATGCTAATTTCTTGCCAACTCGATACAGAGGATGCCAAATGGTGGTTTGGAATTGGCCCATGTTTAAATGCCATTACAATTGAGGTAAAAAAAAGGAACAGATGATGAATGCAGTATTTGTGGCGCTAAGGGCATGACAATGGAAACCCTAACAATCCATGAGAAGAATCATACTGATCGTATCAGAGGGGATGATGCAAAGAAGAACTGGGAAGAAAAGTTTCATCCGTCAACATTTACAAGAGAAGATAAGGAGGCAAAAGATGTTAAGCATGCTTTACGAAGAGCCAATGGGCTCGATTACATCATGGCCAATATGGACCAGTATGCCATTACAGACTTGCAATTAAAAACTGCTTCAAAGTGGGATCGGATAAACACTACGATCCTGGAAATGATGGTAATGGCCATTCTCAGAAAGTACAAATCAAGACATAGTGCTGTTTTGATTTCTACTGCGATATATAAGGCCAAAACAAAACAAAAAAAGTTGTGTTGCCCTCACAAGCCTAAAATCGGGAAGGACGGCCGGACGGATTTTTTTTTTTTTTTTTTTTTAATTTAAATTTTAAATTTTACCAAATCAATGATTTTATACCTATTATTTCAGTCAACATGTGTGAAGATACTAAGGAAAACGCTTACTGGATGTAATTTCAACCCAATGGTGAATATTTCGGTTTCTTGCCCATCTCTTTTCACAGATTGGAAGATCTTGAGAAAAAAATCGTGAAAAAAAATCTTGACTAAAAAAAAAATCTTGAAAAAAAATCTTGAAAAAAAAGGGAAAATCTTGAAAAAAATCTTGAAAAAAAAAATATTAAAAAAAAATACCCGGCCCACATTCTCAGAATTTTGACCCGGCCGGATGAGGGCAACACAACTTCTTTTTTGTTGGCCTAATGAGGTGATGGAGGCTTATGTTGAATACACAGATTCAACACCGGTGAAAGAAAAGATTGATATATTATCACATGGAAAAGATATGGCTGTGGGGATTGTCCCCTATATGGTACTGATAAATGGGGTCTTGTGATTCGTAACAACAAACATAAGGAGATTTATGTGGCATGCCCAGATGATGAGATCTCAAGAATGGAAGACAGAGACAATGCAATTGTGTACACCCGTTCGCACCAGTCATTTTCGCAAGTATGGAAGCACATTTTTTTCAGACGGGACAGAGTCTATTACAAAGCATGGCAGCAGAAAAGCGAATCTCAGTAGACATAACATTGTAGGCACGTCATGCAGTTGTGGTCAACTGCTTCACCAGGCCTGGTGCGATAAGAATTTTCCTTGGACAATTTCATTTACAACTTTGACATAGAGAATCTTCAAGACCCCCCTGTTGTTTTACTTCATGTTGGGACCAACAGCCTGGCAAGGTCTGGTCTTATGACCAAATTCTTACGAGAATACAACGACTTGTTGAACACTTTGGAATCTAGATTCCCTAACTCAGTCATCGCGATTTCAGAACTTTTAGTCCGCAAAGACTTTGATGTAGCATTTTACAATGCTAAGCTTTCTGAGCTTTGTCATCGGCGTGGTTTTGTTATTTAACGTTTTTATGTCTCTGAACAAGACCTTTCATGGGATGGCCTACATCTATACCGTGAAGGCTATAGAACATTTGCAGATGATATTGGAGCTGGTGTGCGGCGAATCCTGGGCATGACAACCCCAGTGATTTACCCGCAGTCCATGATACCTCCACTTCATAAACGGCCGCGTCGAAAGAAAAAGGCACCTGCCTGTCCTTCACCGGCACCACCTCGCAAAGACTATCAACCAAAGAGGAAGCTTTGTATACCAAAGAGGAAGCCAAGGCATGCCTTGCACATTTTCAGCGGTGGTGGATTCAAGCAACTGGGGTGGAAGGTTCTTAAAGGTCCAGTGAAATGCTCATAAAACTTATTTTCAAAGGTTAAACAATGTATTACTTTGATCATTTAACATGTTCTTTATTACAAAAAAGTGAATAAATGTATAAAATAAATTTTAAAATATGTTCGCGCGTATACCAATATCCAACCCTCGCCAAGAACGAGGTTTTGGGCGACTTTCGTGTGACTATAGAAGAGACTATAGAAACAGCTCGGTGCTGCTCATCAGCGTCCATCAATACACACAGTACTACGAGTCTACAACCATTGATTGAATACCGACACGCTGAGATTTTCCGATACATCGACCTATAAAATCACTGAAATCAACCTTATTTTAAAGTTATACTCTCCAGGAATTCTCTGAAATGTCAGATTATGAGAGTGATGATTCTGAGGCAGAATATGAAGATCAAGTAGATCTTGATTGTTGTAGTTCGAGCTCATCTGACGACAGTAATAACGATGGGATTGATGAAGATGCAGCTGTAGCGATTCCCATTTTAGCCGGGCACATCGCAGTTCGCGGCCGTGTTCCCCATCTTTTTGAACCGATACGACGCGTGAGAAATCAGGAGGGAGTTGTTGAACGAGTACCGGTGGTGAATATTTATGAAGGGAGAAAAGAAAATACAGATTGGTATGCTTTTGCAGTTTGCAGTCCTAATGTGATTCTCCTAGTTTTTGATTAGGTTTAACCTGTTCTAATTTGAATCTAATTATATAGACTGTGGCATTTAGATAACATTTAATAATTTTCTTATAAAAATTAAATGTCTGATATATCTTACTTTCATTTACAGTATAACGTCGCAACAGAGCATGCAATTCATCTGTTTCAACTGCAGCAGAACCTGAGCCGAACTACTCGACAGGATCCGCACCAATCATTTGAAGACAGCACATCCACAACTCCGTTCCATTCAACGATCTTGCCTTTCCACAACTCAGTGTCAGTCATCTCAGAACAGAACCGCATCATTGAGGAGGAAGCAGCGTTAGGGTATTTCATCATCATTCTGATTCATTTTATATTATCATCGCATCATTTACAGGGGTAAAACCTGGGGTTGGGGGTAAATGTAAGTCACCAGGGGTTGGGGTAAATCATTTGTTATTGTCGCCACATACATCGCCACGTCTTGTTTCTCCACGCAGATCCCCTCACGTGCACAAGCCATCTCCTGAGTCACCGTCTAAGCGAGGACGATGCCGTACAACTTGCTGTTGCAGCTTCTACGGCAGAAGATAAAAAGAGGCGGGCTAAAGAGCAGAAATACATGAAGCGTCTACAACGAAATATAACAAAAATTAAGTTGCAGCTTCGACCTGATGTAGAAGCAGACGGCAAATTGTTTTTTTTCACTGCCTGACAGACCTGAGACAGAAACATGTCAAGTTCCTGTCTAATTTAGTAAGATTACTCCCAAAATTGTACTTTCATGTTCAGGAACATGGGTGTTCCATGTGCAGAGGGAATTCTGCCCCCTCCGTATACTAAAGTTGTCACGGAAGCTCTCATGGTGTATCGTCTAAACCATAACAATTTGTGTGCAATGTCTATTAAGTGATCTACGTTCCAACATGAACATTTCTGGAAAAAGGTTGAATATTATGATATGCTCATCGGTGTATATAGAGCACTAGAAACCGACTCGCCAAACATTAGGTCATGTCAACCTCAAACTTCTAGCGTAGCCTGCAGATAACCGTTTTGCTCGCGGTAGGTGATTTGACGATGTTCTTTTAACCTCTCCTTTATCACATGATACTGATTGTCAAAAGTGTCTTAAAAACATACTTTGCATCACACACTACACACTGCAAATTATGAGCATTTACTTTTGGACAAACTAAAAGTAAACTCAAAAGTAACCAAATTCTAAACACAAAAGTAAACTTAAAAGTAAACGTGTCTTGCATTTTGCACCAATTGACCTCAAAGCACGCTCCAAGTGAGTGAATTTAAGCACAGATGTTTCCACCATCTGTGATATAATGGGACAGTTGTTGATTAGAGGCTGGGTGGAAAACAGCTTAGTTGTTGGGCTCACATAAGTGTTTAGTATTACGTTTACTTTTGTGTCTACTTTTAGTTTGTCCAAAAGTAAACGCTCATAAATTGCAGTGACAGTAATGGCAGCATGAATGTGTATTCAGATTTCCCATTTTGACTTCTTTACAGGACGAATCTGATCCACTGAAGGCCATGTGACGCCAGGCATACTTGAGGATTTAGCCTCAACTGTTTTTGGGTAGGCACTAAATCCGCGGTACGCTGCCCGAAAGTGTGCATGTGGTGACGTAGTTAGTATTCATGTCGAAACGGCAATGAAACTCCTAAATGAAGTAGGGATGTCCGAGAATAAGTTCAGATACATGATCACGAGTACCGAGATGGGATGTAACGGTATGAAAATTAATGTTGCCGACCCGGTGTGCCGCCCAGGGTCTCAAAAAGGGGGGCTACAGAACTGAACTGAGTCGATTTTATGGCGAAAAATAGGGTCTTAGGAACTGATTTTTTTCAAAAAAGTAGGTCTTGAGAACTGGCCTAAATTTCAATTTTGATAAACAAGAACGCAAATTTTGGTGTTAGAACGTAAAATGTTCGAAGAATTGGGGCTTTGGAACGCAAAATTTTGTGATCTTTTAAATTTTCAATAAAATTGGGGGTCATAAGAACTGATGCAGGCTCAAAAAGGGGGTCATAAGAGCTAGCAACAGAGGGTGAAAAAGGGGTCTTCAGCGCGGCACATACCTATACCCTTTTCTAATGTCAGTGCCCCCCCCCCCTCCCCCCCGACAATAGCTATTAGGCCGGGGACATACAATATTGTAGGCTACTCATAGGCCTATACCATTGAGTATATAAACTACAAATAACACTCTATCACCGGCTGAGACATAATGTGCCTGTACATAATGTATTTTATATGCACCAAAAAGTTATTTTTGGGGCAGTGATATTACATTGGTTCCAGGTTTGAATTGTTTTTATAATTACAGACAGGTACAGCACGAAAAGCACACAAGCCTGCACAAAGTACACCCAAGCGCGCCAAACGTGCGAAGTTGGTGTTGACCAAAAATGTAAGTTAATCCAATAATTATACAGCATTCTAGATTTACAAGCAAATGGTAATTTCAACCCGATTTGTTAATACTGCTCTTAACAAATCGTAAATGCTTAACAATATAGTCGGCCAACTTCTCTTTCAATCATTATTGTTGGTTTGTGCTTTTTGATACATATAGATCTCAAAATTCAATTTGACACTT
The DNA here is from genome assembly GCA_035610835.1 of Ophiura sarsii. Classification (NCBI taxonomy): domain Eukaryota; kingdom Metazoa; phylum Echinodermata; class Ophiuroidea; order Amphilepidida; family Ophiuridae; genus Ophiura; species Ophiura sarsii. Next base: position 33,216,327 of record CM069444.1, on the reverse strand, counting down.
TTCAAACAGTATTTTCAAGTATTGCTCCAGTGCCGTCAACAAACAATGGTGTATGACGGTGGGGCGAGTCATTTGAGGCAGTCAGAATCCGACAACGGTGTGGCACAAAATTGACTAAAGGTACCGACATCGTATGGCAAGGGTCTGCCACTTAAGTGGCATAGGGTGCGTCATGATAGAAAAAGACGCATCTAGTTTTGTCATATAGTGCTTCATACAACAGACGGGTGAATTAATACCTACAGCTTTCACACAAACGTACAACAGAATTATATTACCAGAGAATGTTTACAGGCAGCTGCCGTCAAATGTCGTGGAAGACCAAACCAGGACACACCGTACGTCTCTAGTGGAGCCGATCGTGAATACGAGCTTCATGGACATGAAACGGTAGCTACTTTACTGGAGGTGGCCGACAGGCATGCTGCAGATTTAAATGTGGCTCTCGAAAAGAAAAAGGCCAACACACTAGCCAAGAAAGCGACGGACAAGGCAATTGCGACATTGTGTAACTCTGAAAGGCGCAAGCAAGCGCAGCAGTGCAGCGTCACCCCCGACAAGACAACAGACACCAACAGCCTGAGCGTGGATGGAGGATGCGAACCCGGTGACCATGATTACCCGCCACTAGACGTCGTGGATGGAGGAAGCGGACCCGCTAATCAAGGTATATTTGGTTTCCCTTCTGACCTGTCACATATTGGTACGGAATCCCCGAACATGCCATCTGCCGCGCCATCTGCTGTCGCTAATTCCGAGACATGTGTTTTCAATTTCACAATAGGGAATGAATCCACTGAATGTCTCGGAGTTTGTGACGGATGCAGCTGCCAAAGGGTGCAGCTTCTAGAGATTCAACTACGGCAGCAACAGGATGAGATTGCAGCGCTAAAGCAGCGGGTCGACTCATTAATCACCACTTCTAGGCAAACACCAACCAGGAGGACGCCTTCAAGGGTCCTCAGGCGGCCCGCTGTGGATCCGTACGATAATTTGGAGGTAACGAAAGACAGTGACGGCTTCATCGTCAAGGTAGCTTTTAAACGCGAGGACCTGTATATTAACCAAGTAAACGAGGGTTTACCAAAGAAGACACTCACAAGTAATATCGTCGTCAACATTTTTACCAAAACAGAGAGAAAAACCTGTAATTGTAATGGGGTCAATAAGCCCAAACTTGACCCTGTAAGAATGTCGGCGGTGAAGGGTCTTTAAGCTACACCCATCGCCACCCTCATTGGTCGAGGCCGAGTGGAAGGAATGTGTTAAGAAAATAGACACATGCAACCGGCAGTTAAATAGAGGACCCAGAATGCCCACGACCAGGAGGCAGCTTATGTCTTTAGATCAGACCTTCGTTTAACCCTTACAGCCCCGGATCCCATGAAATCCCATTTCCCAGCCTCCTGGTTCCACCTGGCGCTGAGGTTTTTGTCTGAAATAATGGCCCCGGGCTATATAGCTGGGCGAATACACTCGCCCAGCACAGCTTCCCCCGTGGCGCAGTTGGTAGAGTGTCCGCCCGCCAACCGAGAGGTCGTGGGTTCAAACCCCGGGGCGTGGCACCTCTTGTCGTGTGTGCTTTTTTCGCTTGAAAAAAAATTTGTTGGAAAATCCACCGGGTGGGTTAGGGTTAAGGAACGATTTTTTTTTCTTCTTTTTAATTTTCACTTTTTTTCTCTAATTTTACCCTGATTAACCCTTACAGCCCCGGATCCCATGAAATCCCATTTCCCAGCCTCCTGGTTCCACCTGGCGCTGAGGTTTTTGTCTGAAATAATGGCCCCGGGCTATATAGCTGGGCGAATACACTCGCCCAGCACAGCTTCCCCCGTTGCGCAGTTGGTAGAGTGTCCGCCCGCCAACCGAGAGGTCGTGGGTTCAAACCCCAGGGCGTGGCACCTCTTGTTGTGTGTGCTTTTTTCGCTTGAAAAAAAATTCATTGGAAAATCCACCGGGTGGGTTAGGGTTAAAGTCCACTCTCTAAATGTAACAGAAAGAGTGAAAATCCAAAGGGTGCAGCTGCTAGAGATACAACAACGGCAGCAACAGGAGGAGATTGCAACGCCAAAGCAGCGGGTCGACTCATTAATCACCACTTCTAGGCAAACACCAACCAGGAGGACGCCTTCAAGGGTCCTCAGGCGGCCCGCTGCGGATCCGTACGATAATTTGGAGGTAACGAAAGACAGTGACGGCTTCATCGTCAAGGTAGCTTTTAAACGGGAGGACCTGTATATTAACCAAGTCAACGAGGGCTTACCAAAGAAGACACTCGCAAGTAATATCGTTGTCAACATTTTTACCAAAACAGAAAGAAAAACCTGTAATTGTAATGGGGTCAATAAGCCCTAACTTGACCCTGTAAGAATGTCGGCGGTGAAGGATCTCGTCTTTAAGCTACACCCATCGCCACCCTCACTGGTCGAGGCCGAGTGGAAGGCATGTGATAAGAAAATAGACACATACAACTGGCAGTTAAATAGAGGACCCAGAATGCCCACGACCAGGAGGCAGCTTATGTCTTAGATCGGACCTTCGCTAGTAAGTCCACTCTCTAAATGTAACAGAAAGAGTGAAAATTCACTTGAAAAGTAACGAAAGACAGGGACGGCTTCATCGTCAAGGTAGCTTTTAAACGCGAGGACCTGTATATTAACCAAGTCAACGAGGGCTTACCAAAGAAGACACTCGCAAGTAATATCGTCGTCGACATTTTTACCAAAACAGAGAGACAAACCTGTAATTGTAATGGGGTCACTAAGCCCAAACTTGACCCTGTAAGAATGTCGACGGTGAAGGATCTCGTCTTAAAGCTACACCCGTTGCCACCCTCACTGGTCGAGGCCGAGTGGAAGGCATGTGATAAGAAAATAGACACATGCAACCGGCAGTTAAATAGAGGACCCAGAATGCCCACGACCAGGAGGCAGCTTATGTCTTAGATCGGACCTTCGCTAGTAAGTCCACTCTCTAAATGTAACAGAAAGAGTGAAAATTCACTTGAAAAAGTAACGTAAGACAGGGACGGCTTCATCGTCAAAGTAGCTTTTAAACGCGAGGACCTGTATATTAACCAAGTCAAAGAGGGCTTACCAAAGAAGACACTCGCAAGTAATATCGTCGTCGACATTTTTACCAAAACAGAGAGAAAAACCTGTAATTGTAATGGGGTCAATAAGCCCAAACTTGACCCTGTAAGAATGTCGGCGGTGAAGGATCTCGTCTTTAAGCTACACCCATCGCCACCCTCACTGGTCGAGGCCGAGTGGAAGGCATGTGATAAGAAAATAGACCTATGCAACCGGCAGTTAAATAGAGGACCCAGAATGCCCACGACCAGGAGGCAGCTTATGTCTTAGATCGGACCTTCGCTAGTAAGTCCACTCTCTAAATGTAACAGAAAGAGTGAAAATTCACTTGAAAAGTAACGAAAGACAGGGACGGCTTCATCGTCAAGGTAGCTTTTAAACGCGAGGACCTGTATATTAACCAAGTCAACGAGGGCTTACCAAAGAAGACACTCGCAAGAGTCGCAAGTAATATCGTTGTCGACATTTTTACCAAAACAGAGAGAAAAACCTGTAATTGTAATGGGGTCAATAAGCCCAAACTTGACCCTGTAAGAATGTCGGCGGTGAAGGATCTCGTCTTTAAGCTACACCCATCGCCACGCCACCATCACTGGTCGAGGCCGAGTGGAAGGCATGTGTTAAGAAAATAGACACATGCAACCGACAGTTAAATAGAGGACCCAGAATCGGGGAATCTAACTTGGTAGGGGAGTATGTAACGACCCTGCTATTTGGTTGTATTAACTAATTATGAGAGTATTAATTCAGGTATATTTCAGGCCATATTCCGTTCTGAGAATACAATTTATATTTCGTAGGCCTATGCATTGAATCATTTCAAGGCCATGATGTTTTGATCAACTCTCCGTGTTCTATAAATAGCTCAAGAGTCCTATAAATAGATCTATAATCCAAGGTCGTACAAGTACCATTCGGTTCTAGGTGCCGCGTGGCACCAGGGATCTCCACGTTCGGGCCACACTATAACATGTGAATTTAATTAATCGATAGACCTTGAATTATACAAGAGATACATGTGATAGCCATATCACAGACATGACACAGGTGCACATCAAAAGTGTATGTGGCAGAATTGGGAGGTACAACCCGAGTGGGTCAAGTCCACACATGGACATAACCACCTCCTTGCATTGAAACTACATGGACATGACCACTTTCTTGCATTGAAACTACATGGACATGACCACTTTCTTGCATTGAAACTACATGGACATGACCACTTTCTTGCATTGAAACTACATATTCCCAGATGGCGTCCTGTATTAAGACATCAGACGAAACCTCTGCTAAACCCAGGCGAATATCACAAGAATCAGTCATTAAAAAGTCCCAAATAGGTAAGTAAGCTATCTCTAAAGAAAGATTATTGTTTCAAGACAAGTTTTCATTGTGACTAGGATATTTTAAAGGCATTATAAATTCTGGACTTGACTCCCTTTTAGTATTAACACTATTTATAAGAGACTACATGTACATGTAAACTGCGCCAATAAAGTATCTAAACACTTACAAATGGTCAGATTATCGGAACCTGAAATAGTATGTAAAACAATAATTAATTAATTCGATTCAGTTATCTTCTGCGCATTTTGACACCTCTTTTAAGGTCGAATTTCAAAGTTGCAAAAGCTCCTATTCACCCCAATTCCAGAAAGGAACTCACACAAGCATCACACACAGTAACCAAGACAAAATACACCAATTTGATTTATGCCTCCCATCTCTGACCCTTTTGTTTTGCAACTTGAGGCTGTGTATTTTTAAGGTCTTTGTTAATTTAATTCTCGTCAGTTTGTCCGAGTCTATATATTATTTATTCATTTCAATTACTCGGCTGGTATAATTTGCTTGATCCTCGCGTTTATTTAATTAAGTTTCGCTCGTCATAGATTCTGCTAGAACCATGCTTATAGGCCATCATCAATTGTTATTATTTCCTTTTGTTTTGTTATTGACAATTAATATGCCTCCCATCTCTGACCCTTTTGTTTTATTATTGACAAATAATGCTGATGTTCATTGCAATCGATTTATCCAACACGCGACAAACAAATCATTTATAAAAGCCGGGCAAAATTAATGCTGATCTTATTCGTCACAGTACAACGCTTTTGCTTTGCGAGAATAGGGGCTTTGGCAACTTTGAAATTCGACCACTCAAGTGCTCATAAACCCGCCAAACAACATCGTAGCGCAACAAAAGAGGTGTCAAAATGCGCAGAAGATAACTGAATCGAATTAATTAATTATTTTTAACCAGTACTAAAGCTATTATTATTAAAAACTTGAAAATAAAGATAGTACTATGCTAAACATACTGTGTTAATCTAAGAAGGAGGTCAAGTCCATTTGGACTTAACCCTCTTCTTAGATTAACAGTATTTGAAAATGGCAAAAACAACTACTTTACAATTATTTTCATAACAACAACTATTTTAAAGTTAGTCTCTGTAATGCAAGAAATAATAATGCATCCATTATGGGCACTGCATCAGGAAAAACAATGAAACCCAGTTTTTGCCATTTTTCTCAAAATGCACTCCATGTGACTTAACCCCCTTTTAGATCTAGGGTCCTCAATTGACGAAGAAATAGATGTAGGTTCGTTAGAAATTGAGATACAAGGTAAACCAGACGAAGTTAAGAGTGAAGTAGATGCATGGGAAGACCTGGCTGACTGCCATGACAGTCAAATTCAATCAAATCATGATTTACCTCAAGACATCCTAACACAAGATAATGTACAGACTGAAGATGTAGAGGAAAATGACTTACCCAATGACGAGATGATACATCCCGCAATTATAAACAGTAGTGATCTAAGAAGACAGGAGATAGTCAAGTTCTACAACCATGTGAAAGCTTAGTTGGGAATAGGGATAGATTAGTCCCAATAGGAGAAGCAGGCCAATTTAGGCATGATGAACAAGACGTTGTAGGAATTTGAAATCAGAACTAGTTGTGATTAGGCCTAATAATCAAATGACTGGGCAATGTGAACTTAATCAACAAATTGTTGTTCCCACTCAACATAAGGAAGATAATCTAAAAGTTGATCAAGATGCAAGTATTGCAGTGCACATGGGTGTCCGTAAAGATAGTAGTTTAGTCACATTCGCTTTGCAATCTTTGAAGAACTTAAAAAGAAGAAGACAGTGGAAACACATCCACTTGTGTCTATGTATCTATATTTTGAAGGTCCATCAGAACCTGACAAGAAGAGGAGAAAAGACCAGGTTGATCAAAACACAACCTAAAAGGAAGAGGACAGAGGAAACACATCCAGTTGTTAAGAACCTAAAAGGAGGAGGATAGAGGAAACACATCCAGTTGTTAAGAACCTAAAAGGAGGAGGATAGAGGAAACACATCCAGTTGTTAAGAACCTAAAAGGAGGAGGATAGAGGAAACACATCTGGTTGTTAAGAACCTAAAAGGAGGAGGACAGAGGAAACACATCCAGTTGTTAAGAACCTAAAAGGAGGAGGATAGAGGAAACACATCCGGTTGTTAAGAACCTAAAAGGAGGAGGATAGAGGCAACACATCCGGTTGTTAAGAACCTAAAAGGAGGAGGATAGAGGAAACACATCTGGTTGTTAAGAACCTAAAAGGAGGAGGATAGAGAAAACATATCTGGTTGTTAAGAACCTAAAAGGAGGAGGATAGAGGAAACACAGCTGGTTGTTAAGAACCTAAAAGGAGGAGGATAGAGAAAACATATCTGGTTGTTAAGAACCTAAAAGGAGGAGGATAGAGGAAACACATCTGGTTGTTAAGAACCTAAAAGGAGGAGGATAGAGGCAACACATCCGGTTGTTAAGAACCTAAAAGGAGGAGGATAGAGGAAACACATCTGGTTGTTAAGAACCTAAAAGGAGGAGGACAGAGAAAACATATCTGGTTGTTAAGAACCTAAAAGGAGGAGGATAGAGGAAACACAGCTGGTTGTTAAGAACCTAAAAGGAGGAGGATAGAGAAAACATGTCTGGTTGTTAAGAACCTAAAAGGAGGAGGATAGAGAAAACATATCTGGTTGTTAAGAACCTAAAAGGAGGAGGATAGAGGAAACACATCTGGTTGTTAAGAACCTAAAAGGAGGAGGATAGAGAAAACATATCTGGTTGTTAAGAACCTAAAAGGAGGAGGATAGAGGAAACACATCTGGTTGTTAAGAACCTAAAAGGAGGAGGATAGAGGCAACACATCCGGTTGTTAAGAACCTAAGAGGAGGATAGAGGCAACACATCTGGTTGTTAAGAACCTAAAAGGAGGAGGATAGAGGAAACACATCTGGTTGTTAAGAACCTAAAAGGAGGAGGATAGAGGCAACACATCCGGTTGTTAAGAACCTAAAAGGAGGAGGATAGTGGAAACACATCTGGTTGTTATTTAAGAACCTAAAAGGAGGAGGACAGAGGAAACATATCCAGTTGTTAAGAACCTAAAAAGAGGAGGATAGAGGAAACATATTCGGAGGAGGATAGAGGAAACACATCTGGTTGTTATTTAAGAACCTAAAAGGAGGAGGATAGAGGAAACACATCTGGTTGTTAAGAACCTAAAAAGAAGAAGACAGTGGAAACACATCCACTTTTGTCTATGTATCTTTATATTTATGGTCCATCAGAACCTGACAAGAAGAGGATAGCTGAAACACATCCAGTTGTGCTCAGCTTTGGCTGCAATACAACTTCTAGCATGTGTGGACCACTATGAGAAGAAGAAAAATAGTTGAGGAGGATACATCTGATATGTGTGATTGAGTGATTTCTATAGTTGCATGTTTACTATCTTATCATGTTTGTATTTTGTATGATATCTTACTGCTTTTCGTGCTATACACAAGAGGAAATGACGGCTCTGGCTGTAATAGTGAAGGCGGGTCGTCAGGATGATGGGACATATGTTGTCAATAGTGACATGGAAATTGACAAATGTGGAATCATAGTGGAACATAGGAGCTAGTTTTGTGTTTACTTTCATGTTTACTTTTGTGTTTAGAATTGCGTTTACTTTTGAGTTTACTTTTAGTTTGTCCAAAAGTAAACGCTCATAATTTGCAGTGAATCAGAGCTGTTATTCAGCCTTTAACGCAATACCAAATATAACGCCGTTGTAGGAACAGCTGACTACAACGCAATACCAAATATATTGCGTTGTAGGAACAATACAACTATATATGGCGTAGTTGCTAAATGGCTATACCAATCAGATTACAGCATTTGTATCTATTTATAGCTACTAAGTGATAATGTATGCCTGATGGAATACATATTATAACTATTATACCATTTTACAGCAACATGTAATGTAGCTTGCACCAATGGAGGAGATTGTATTGTCCCAATACGTGTTCATGTGATGGCACTGGATACGAAGGACCTCTATGTGAAACTATGACCTTACAAGAGGAGGACAGTGGAAACACATCCAGTTGTTCAGAACCTAAAAGGAGGAAGACCGTGGAAACACATCCACTTGTATCTATGTATCTTTATATTTATGGTCCATCAGAACCTGACAAGAAGAGGATAGCTGAAACACATCCAGTTGTGCTCGGCCCTTATTACGCGCAATAGCAAGATGGATGATAAATCGCATCACCTTGACCCAATATATAGTTTTGGACATGTAAAAGCCAGCCTTTATAAGGCTTTAAAATCAAGAACTCCTAGCCAGATGTCTCAATGGATATATACGCAAATTCAGAATGAGTTTTCCGATGCGCTAATATGGAAAGAAATGCCCAAAACATATGTGGCGAGGACCAAATAAAGAGATTGTTGTGAATATCACTGAAACAGCGGATCACACAACGATAGACACTCTCAAAAACTTTAAAAAGTTGTTAAAAGTTTATTCTAACAAAGTTATATAGACATCATAGACTAGGATGTAAATTTAACAAGTGATTATTCAAGCCTTTGAAGTTAGTAGAACATTTCCTGTGCAAGAGATTTCAAAATATTTAGATCGCACAAACGATGTTGGTGGAACAGAAAGTGAATTATTCATAAGTTACCTCAAGCCACACAAGAAAGTGGAATCTTCAAGGAGGAGAGTGTATTGGTTCTAATACGTATTCATGTGATGGCACTGGCTACGAAGGATCTCTATGTGAAACAAAAGTTGTTCACAAAAGAAGAGGACAGTGGAAACACATTCAGTTATTCAGAACCTAAAAAGAGGAAGACAGTGGAAACACATCCACTTGTATCTATATGTATCTTTATATTTATGGTCCATCAGAACCTGACAAGAAGACGATAGCTGAAACACATCTAGTTGTGCTTAGCCCTTATTATGCGCAATAGCAAGATGGACGATAAATCGCATCACCTCGACCCAATATATAGTTTTGGACATGGAAAAGCCAGGCTTTAAAAGGCTTTAAAATCAAGAACTCCTAGCCAGATGTCTCAATGGATATATACGTAAATTCAGAATGAGTTATCCAATGCGCTGTGGAAAGATATGCCCAAAACAAATGTGGCAGCAACGTGTAATGTAGCTTGCACCAATGGAGGAGATTGTATTGGTCCCAATACGTGTTCATGTGTTGGCACTGGCTACGATGGACCTCTATGTGAAACTAGTTGTCCATGACCTAAAAAGAGGAGGACAGTGGAAACACATCCAGTTGTTCAGAACCTAAAAAGAGGAAGACAGTGGAAACACATCCACTTGTGTCTCCTTGGTCCATCAGAACCTGACATCTAGTTGTGCTTGGCCCTTATTCCGCGCAATAACAAGATTCTAACAAAACAATTAACAATGATGTTTAAAGGGAACATGAAAAGGAACATGTTTTTTGGTTTTATTATCAAAAAAATTTTTGCTTCTTCATTTTTCAGATGATTGAGTTGGCTCCTTCGTCAGGAGTTTTTGTTTATCCATATATCATGCATATGATTCACAAAAAAGCATACACTAGAATGGCCAAGGATTTGCTTTGCCATTTTTTCACCAGTCCAGAACTTGGAGAGATGGGAACACTGAAAAATGTAGACATTCGAGTGCAGGGAGCTATAAAAGGTATGTGTTCCAAATTTGATTGTGGTAAAAGTTTAAGGCGTATGTTCCGATCACTTTTTGGGGGCTATGATTTTTTTTCACATCAAGATAGTTTGATATCAGAAGAATCCCCAATTTTTTTCTTGAGCTTCTAAAATAATAAGCATACAAGTTATGCAGCTCAAAGTTAGTTATTAGATAAAGTATCATTTAGATAAACTAGAAATAGGATACAATAACAGGTTCAAATATAGGAGGTCAATATGGCCGTATACGGCCTACTGGCTAGTTATGCACCCTCTGTCTACATTGACTGAACGGGGTTATACCTGTCAGTGTTTAGTTTGTATAAAGCGCACCAAGGCTATAGTTTTTTAATCACATTTGCAACCGGCAAGGAGCTGATGGATTATGGCCCGCTGATGATGTAAATCGACCATTAAATTGTCTTGCCGCCACGCACAAATGATTTGCGCATTTAATATATGTGCATGTTGAATTGTTAAACGCGTCAGTTTGCGTCAAAAGTACGCTCGTCAAAATGCGCGTGCTTGCAAGCGCATACAGCAGAATTCTCTAGCATTTTCAAGTTGTTGAAAACAAGGTGAAAACGGCACGCGCGTGCTCTATGTGTCATGAAACCTCTTGAAAGAAGTTAACCTAATTATAATAAAACGTGAAAACCCTATTTTATCCCATTTCAGTATGCACTTGCAGGACCACCAAACCTTAAAATACTTAAACAAATCTTCCTCCATGTTATTTCAGCCACACAGACAGGCCCATGCAATAACGTGAATTGTCAGTGCTGTAGCAATTTGGCAGTACCACCACCACCGATGCTGGCCCAGAAGTAATTACAAAGTCAACATATTTATTTTATTGTTCAGGTTTACTGAGGCTAAGTTAATTTGGTAACAATATCATATATGACTTTTTTCTTCTTTCAGTGATGAAGATATACCAGCAGAGCAGCAGAAGAAGTATTTTGTATTTGAGAGGAACCTACTTTAACTTTTCAAGACCTGCCCAAAGTGTGAGGGCAGTTGTGTAATCACAAAGGTGCACAGTCGGAGCCTGGGATCTTGTGTACACATAAAGCAAGAATGTGTCAACCCACTGTGTTTATTTAAGTGAGACTGGCAGTCACAACCAAGAATTGCAAATGTGCCAGCTGGAAACCTACTGCTTTCAGCAGCGACTCTTTTTTTTGGCGCTAGTCCTACTCAGGTTTTACGAGTGCTTCGTCACATGAAGGTCAAGTCAAGCGGTGCACTGGTAGAACATTCCTTAACCATCAGTTTATACCTGCAACCGTCAGTGATCCAGAGTTGGAAGGAGTCGCAGGCAGCACTGATCCAAGAATTGAAGGACAAAGGGGAGCCCTTGGTGCTTGGTGGGGATGGAAGGGATGATAGCCCATCCATCCCCCAAACATCAATTAATTTGTGGAGGAACCAGTGACCACATCCTTAAATCAGTGGAGGTTCCAGCGACCACGTACTACGGTTATTGGGTACTACACCGCCCTCTACGTTAGGTAGCTATTATTCAGCCTCTCTACATACTGCTAGTTATTCTGATGAATTAATTGATATTTGGTGTATTGAATCTTCTCCAATCTAGTCAGTTCACCATCAATCACTTAACATTCTACTATGTTGGTTAGTGATAGTTATACCTTCTTCTGAGTTGCTTTGCTTTAAGCACCGAGTTCTATTTAGTGAGTTTATGTTTTAAATTTCTGTTTGATGTTTACTAAATTGCTTGTTAAGCTTGTTGCATCATCTGTACAATGTCATGGCTCAGGTACATGAACAGTGCGTAGACGCTAGGACTAATGTCATGTTGATCGGCCATTCCTTTTGTTTGCCGATTTGGTGAGTATTTAAAGAACCCTCCTCACCCATTTAGGAGTGATTTCAATTTGCAAAATGTTCATTTTCGTCATGAGGTAGGTGGGCGCATTGTGCCTAGTTTGGTGGAGCAGGATCTGTTTGCCGTTGCAGAGGCACATCCAGAGGTCGTAATGTTGGAGATAGGGTCCAAAGACCTGTGTAGACCCGAGGTGAGTGTTTTAACCATAGGTTCTGCAATAGATGAAGTTTGTGGACTTCTTCTCGACAGATTCAAGGGGAGGTATGTTATTGTCTGCCGAGTGCTACGATGTATTGACCCCCCCCCCCCCCCCCCCCTTTCCTGATTACAAAAACCGGGTCTTTGCTTTGAATAAGTATTTGGAAGCCGTAATCGGTGACCCTTTACGTGCAACCTTTTGGAAGCATCGTGGATTTTGGCACAACACATCTCGCCTGTTTTACCCTGTCGTGCAGGTCTAGGTAGGCTTTATTGTAGTTATAGAGTTGCAATTCTCCATGTTTTGCCACAGCTGGAGTAGCTTGTGCATGTAGGTGCATAACTTTTCAATTGAAATGTTTTGACATTTGATGTTGAATAAATTAAGTGTCAGCCTTGTTGTTTAAATTGCATTTTGTGTTGGATGGAAGTCGTGTTACACGCTGGCACAAACTCTCTGAACAATTGTTCTACCAGAAAAGCCAGCATCCAATTCCACCAGCTCGCTGAATGCGCAAGGACAGTATTTCAGTGTAGCTTTGCAAAGATCGTCTTCAGCCCAGTTCTACCCAGGTGGGATTCAGAATTCTTGTAAAGTAAGAGCCGAGAATTTAACATTTGCCTATCTGACTTATGCAAGAAAATAGGATATCATTCACTGATTTTAGTGACAATCTTGTTGAAGAAAAGCTTTTTCAAATGATGGCCTTCACTTCACAAGATGGGGTTACAGGGAGCTTACCCGTGAACTTCAGGTATCATTGCAGGACAAACCATTTCACACCGGCAACCAAGCCACCGTAGATGATCCCACTACTCAACCGTCAGTGGACATTGAAAGAAATGAAAAAAGGGGAAAAGAAAGCATGACAGCAGCTACCTCTGCAACCACCTTCGCAGTGTTGCCTTCCTTCACTTTGCCACCCAGTCAAGTGTACCAGACTGTTTAGTGTGGCAAACTATTGCTCATGGTCCACCTCGGATTCTGACCAAAATGTTTGATTTGTTATGTGTTGGTAAAGAGCTTAATTATAGACAAAAGTGCAGGCCAAGGGAAATCAAGCCTATTTCATGAAGCACCCCTGGATATTGATTCCATTGATATTTTAAATATGAGAGGAAGTTGTGTTACAAGTTGGCACAAACTCTCTGAACAATTACTCTACCAGAAAAGCCAGCATCCAATTCCACCAGCTCGCTGAATGCGCAAGGACAGTATTTCAGTGCAGCTTTGAAAATATCATCTTCAGCCCAGGTCTACTCAGGTGGGATTCGGAATTCTTGTTTGTACAATTCTTGTACAATTCTTTAACATTTGCCTAGCTATCTGACTTAAATGAATTACAGGTGATCCGAAAGCATACATGCATACAAGTTTTTAAAAAAAAGTGGGTTGCCACTATCTGGTAATATGTGACCTGCTCCCACAAAATGAGCGTAAAGTCGTGGCGAAGATGTTGCTGAAATCAGGCAGCATAGCATGTTATTGATTTGCCGTTTAAATTGTTGTTGGTATGGACCCAAGGTCCCTTCTATTATATTATAGGGGAATTCTAAAATGACAGATGTATACTTATTTTAAGAGTATTACCAGCGATGCCAGGCTATTTATTTTATAATCCTACTATAAATAGAAGGGATTGGTCCATACTAAGGCCAAAAAAAAGAAAGAAGTTTGTCTCAAAAAAAAGAAAGAAGTCTGTCTCAAAGCTTGCGAAGGCTTCATAATCGGGCGACGCGCGCGGTTTTTTGTCTTCCATTTTTTTTCTTTTTTTAACTTTTTTTTTATCTGTGTGTCAATTTTTACTCTTACTATTTGCAACCGTTGACACTTTCTGATATTGTTTTTTCTATTTGAAATGAATATTGTGATGTAGTTGTGTAAAGAACAATTGTGCAGCGTTTTATGAACAACTGAGTCATGTAAAAGTTTGAGAAAAGGAAAATCTGCCGATATTTTTAATAAAAACTCGAAATAAAAATTTGTATGGAAAAAAAAAAATGATTTTACAATTTCCTGCATTTCAGACGCGGTATTTTGACATTTCAAAACCAATGCACGCGCAAGCTTTGAGACAAACCTATTTTTTTTGTTTGGCCTAACAACAAACGGCAAAAATCAATTACATGCTATCCTAAACTCAATTCATCAACATCTTCGCCGCGACTTTACGCTCATTTTGTGGGAGCAGGTCACATATGATTATTGAATCCATGGTCAGGTTTAGCATAAAAGCAAGGAGGTAGCTTTGATGTGAATTCACCTAATGTGCATGAAGGCCCTTGTCATTACCATGCATGGCTATGTTGTTATTTTCTTGTTTTCATTTTTCAGGGGAAAAAAGAAAAACACCCACTGCAAGAGATGCAACAACTCCTGCAACTACCACAACTAATCCACCCAAAGCAAGAAGAACAGGTACAGTTTTGATTTTTGTTGTTGAATATATTTAAATTTAGATATTGATCAGTATAATATTTTGGTGTGCGAGGCTCAAATTAAGTAGGGTTTGTACCCACAGTTTGCCAAACTTTAGCTCCTTGTGTTTTTCAGGTGTTTGCACAGGTAAGTATATGAAAAGAAGCTATTTTTATCACAAAACTAAAAAAGGAAAGTCACTCTTGGTACATACACGCTTATTTGCAAGCATCTTCATGTGTATTATTTATTTATTCCATCATACCCCCATTGGTCTGGATATTGCAGATGGAAACTTGGCTTAATCCATTGCTTTTGAATTGGATTCTTCAAAGCTGGAAGTTACACAAAAGTAGCTCAACAAAACATTGTTTGCCACAAATTGTGATAGCTTGAATTGGTATGTTCATGGCTTTTGTGTTATTATTTTATTTGATATATAGGTCCCAAGAAAAGGCCACCACAAGTGTACACCAAGAGCCAGGCAATCACAGATTCCTGCACTGAAACACTGAAAGTTCTAGAGGCAGTACCCTTTGACGATTTTTTTAAAGATGATTTTTA
Source organism: Ophiura sarsii (assembly GCA_035610835.1). Taxonomy (NCBI): domain Eukaryota; kingdom Metazoa; phylum Echinodermata; class Ophiuroidea; order Amphilepidida; family Ophiuridae; genus Ophiura; species Ophiura sarsii. The sequence goes on along the minus strand of CM069444.1, from coordinate 33,201,158 downwards.
TCAATACTCAGAACCAATATGTGCTTTATTGGCTGCCAAACTCATCAACATTGAAGGTAATGGTATAACAACATTTGCCACACACCTCGGAGACAAAATCTGGGGCATTCTGATAGCAGGGAAAGGCACCATTGCACCACAGGCACAGATAGCCATGTGCAAAGCACTGAAGGATGTGCAACTGAATAATGATTTGTACACAGAGTGGTCAGCCCTTGCTGACCTGAGTTTTGCATGTGCTGAGGAAGGTTTTTGCATCAATTCAAAGACTGCGTAACAACACGGACCTTCCTCTGACACCTTCGGTTGCCCCCAATGACCCATTGGAGGAACATGATGAACAAGTTTTGCGATATGCAGCAGGGTATATCCCATTTGCTTTGATTAAAAGTTACAGGAAACAACACAATGCCAAGGCTAGATTATTTGCCGCTTTTTTATCTGCTTGGAAGGTGCCAAACGACAATCTTACAGAAGAATGTGGAACATTTTTGGCATACACAAGGAAATGGATTGAAAGAGTTAATAAGAGTTAATATGTAGAAGATTGAAGAATCCCAAGTCTGTTGACAAACCAACCGGTTGTCTGTTACTTCCATGGTATACCGATTATTTTCAAGAAATGATGAATATGGTGACTTGTTAGTTTCTAAAATTCTTTTACGTGGCAAAAAATTGAGCTATCTAAACAAAACTGAAATAATTCTGATAACAAAGTACTTCATTATACCTGAACAACAATTCAAACACACAAATAATTTGAAAATGTACTTGGGCCATTGACACAGCCGCAAAAAGGAATGTTACAAAAAAATGATTTGCAACCGAGAAAGCAATCTTGACGAAGATGGTTGCATCACAATATCACATGTAGGACGAGGAAAGCCAACAAGATATTTGAAAGTCCCGAAATGCCAAACAAATAGCAAGGATGCAGCTAAATCAACAAAATAAAACGCTCAAAAATAGCCGAGCAAATGGAGAAGATACTCTCCGGTGCTACTCCAGGTTCCAGTCCTGTTACTTAGACAAACACCAAAAACAATATTCAGTGTCATCTAGTAAATAATATAAAGAGAGATAAGGATAGCTATTTAGCAGCAGCAGGAGAAGCCCTTCTCAAGATTGTGGCTAAATTTAGCAAAAATACCATCCTTTCATTACGGAGCATAATGACACTGCGCATGTGGCAACTGCTGAAAAGGGATTTTACAGATGAAGTGGGCTGGGACATATTTGGATCTGTGGACAAAATGAAAAAGGAGCAGGACGAATACAAGTTAGAATATGAGTGTGTAGTTGTAACCTGAAGTACCCAGGAGAGTGAGTGGGTCACGTCCAAAAGAGGATCGGTAAAAAAGTATGTGATCTTACAAAGAAACACACCAAAAACGCTAGCCCCCTATCAGATGGGAAGGGATTAGGCGGCAAGGGCAGACTAACACAAGACGTTACATTTTATGGTCGTGTGATTAGAAAAACAGTTTAAAAAGATATAACGGATGATGACAAAATCAAAGAAATGCAGTCTGGAATAATGGCCATCCCGCACCACCGTGCATATCATGGGATCAGATAAACCGCAGCACCAGTTCTGTGTTCCACCGTGTAAACATTTTTCTAGAAGCTCTGTTTTGGAAAGATGGACAAATACTGGCAAAATGCACTGCAAAACTGGATCTGGCAATATCATGATGTTCATAATCATTAGTATTGTTTGCCAAGTCTCATTGATATATCCACACCATGATTTATCACCAGGTGGGCAGTACAGAAACGAAAGTCTCCACAATGTCGTCTGGGCTCTCACGTCGAAAGGTGCATTACCAAAAATATGCTACGAGAGTAAGAGTAGTATAACAGTATGTCGTTCAACATAGACAATTTCATGAAAGATGTGATGTGGGAAATATTTGATGAGTTGAAGAAATCTGATTTGTTAACATTATTTACTTACAATGAAATGGGCTGCAAGCAAAATACCACAAAGCAAGTGATTAAGAATGCAATGATTGATGTTTTGGTTGAGGATGATATTTTGGAACGGAAGTGTTTAGAAGAGAACGAGGAGGTACAAATGCAATTTGAGGGAGATGCTCTTAAGATAAAAGAAATGGAACTTAAGATGCAAGTGGAAATGGAAAAACTCAAAATTGAGCAGCAAAGAGAAATGGAAAAGCTCACTCAAAATTGATGAACAAGAAAGAATGGTTAAGACTTGAAATAGAAAAACAAAAAAGAACAAAAACAGTTAAGATGGAAGAAAGATTGAAAGAAACTTGTCTTTTAATATGTTCCATTTGTCTCTAATCTTTATTGCTTAAGGTCCATCAGATCAGAGGACAGAGAAAACAGTTGTTGATGAGCCTTGTAAGTTTATTATCTTTACAAATCGCAAACTGTATGAGCCAAACTTAGAAACCTGTTTGCTATGTTGGGACGAAAATCATGATTAAGTTTGGATGCACTCAAAAACATGAACTCCTTAGATATATCCGGTGCTCTACACAGGTTTCACACTAAGACTTGGTAGCCAATATCCTAATTATGCTGAATAAATTAACAGAATGGTGGCGTTTTATTTACTGTTTTGAAGAATATGTCACATTTATAAATCATAACATATTTTATATTTGATCATTATCTATCAACAATGCAACTCATTGTGAGCTAGATGGAAATGCACCTTTGCATGTGGAGGATTTTCCTGGCAGGTAAATTTTTCTTTGTAGTTTTATATTTTGAAATTCATTACCATACTTAATGGTGCTGCACGCTCATGGCATTATTGCTCATTTGTGGTATAACATGTCATACCAAATTGACAAAAAGGATTTAAATTTTATGAATCAATATGTATCAATATGTTTTTCCTCTTGCAATAGAATACCCTCTAAAACTAAAAGAGATGGAAGAGCATAGAAATCCATAAATCCACCATCAGACAAGCCACCGTCCGGTAATTTACCATCAAAAGCATCATCAGACAAGCCACCGGCCGGTAATTGACCATCAAAAGCATCATCAGACAAGCCACCGTCTGGTAATTGACCATCAAAAGCATCATCAGACAAGCCACCGTCGGGTAATTGACCATCAAAAGCATCATCAGACAAGCCACCGTCGGGTAATTTACCATCAAAAGCATCATCAGACAAGCCGGCTGCACCACCGTCTACCAGAAAATCACGTAGCGATCTAGGAAGTCAACGGGTCGAATATGTTCATGATTATGCCCAGCGTGCTGATTCTTCAGGTAATTTGATGTAGATCCATTAACAAAATAGATATTGAGGAGATAAACCCTAAACAACAAACATGTGTTGACATGTTTTGTCAGTGTTCCTATTATTATCCACTTTCCTTATGAAATTTTATGAATCAATATGTATCAATATGTTTTCCCTCTTGCAATAGAATACCCTCTAAAACTAAAAGAGATGGAAAAGCCTGGAAATCCATAAATCCACCATCAGACAAGCCAAAGCCGGCTGCACCACCATCAGACAAGCCAAAGCCGGCTGCACCACCATCAGACAAGCCAAAGCCGGCTGCACCACCATCAGACAAGCCTAAGCCGGCTGCACCTCCGTCTACCAGAAAATCACGTAGCAATCTAGGAAGTCAACGGGTCGAAGGTGTATGAAAGCGAACTGGTATATGTCGCTACTTTATCCACTGAGGAACTTATTCACGATGTCACACGTTCTAACACCCGGTCTGTAACTGATACAACAGACACTGAAACTGACACAACAGATTCCGAAGATGACAAAGGAGTGAAAGCAACCTCAGAAATAAACCAGTTTACCAGTAATGTGTCATGTAGCACATTACGAGAAAGGTATATTTCTGCTTTGGAAATATGACAGGACATCGAGCACATCCAAGGTAAAACCCTCCCATGGCCTCCAACAGCAGGTGACTTAACAAGTGAGAGGGTGCAGCAGTTGGTACCGGAAAGGTTATTTAACTTCCTTGCATGGGGGGGGGGGGGGGGGTGGGGGGGGGGGGGGGGGGTAGGGGCATCAGATCTACCCATTGAAGAATGATGGAAGCAACTAAGCTGCTTCTTATTTCAGATTCATCTTCTGATTCCTCTGAAGATTTGCAGCCACAGATGAGGAAGCGCAAGATTGATGGTAATTATTTATTGAAGGTGGCCATGTATCTGTCACCGAAACCGACAGAAGACGGATTCTTACCATATCACAAGATGTTCTTTACTTGGCCTCAAAGGGGAAGAAATTAATGCCAAAGCACTCATCCTTGGCAATGGCAGTTAGACACATGAGTGGCTTGGATGAAGGTAAAATTCGAAATCTGCATGAGGCAGCAATTATAGAAAATTATATATATATTTAAAATGCCATCTCTTCAGAATGTTTGAATTTCACACACATTGTATGATCAAAATGGAATACAACTGAATATTTTCCATCATGCAAGTTACCAGTGTACTGAGATATGGACCACTATGGGATGATGAAATTATGACCAAATTAAATGCAACCAAATATTTACCTGTGTACTCAGAAATTGACCCACATGGCTGTGGGACTATATAACTTGACTACACAAATGGCCAGAATACAAATATATTATCACCAGTGAGTGCATTAAGATACAGACCTCATCAAAATTGGATATAACAAGATTTGAACAAGTGTCTCCATTCATATCCTGTAAAATGGAAACCTAGAATATATATACTGTAGAATTAAACATGGAATCCATCAGGGTTATAGCTAGGCCAGATTGAATGCCAGGCCAGCTGTTTTACTGACGGCGAATGGAGTAAGTGTAGCGAACGAAGTGCAGTTGATCATGGCATGGGGTCCAGAGGACTTCTTATTGTTTTTTTAATGCACTTGTGAGGGTTCCTGCCACATAATTTCTTACTTTAAGAGGCAGATTAATGATTCTATCCATAATATTAAAAAATTAAAAGTGCCTGTCGGCCAGCGTGAGTGCTGGCTATACACCCAACTGGCGTAGCTATAACTCTGGAATCCATATATTATATATAATAATGGCAATTTTCTATGAAAAGTAATATCGTCGTTGTTCTGCCAAAACCTTGCATGTTTTCTCCTGACCCTTCAGCATTATAAAGTAAAACTGCCCAACGGTTATGCATAGGAAGTGTTGCTATAATAATGTTTAGGGGTAAGAGCATATATGTGACCCGTCACATCAAAATGGACATGTTAGTGGCATGAGTCAATTTTGAGTTATTGTCATGAATTGGAAGAATACATTTTAAGCTTGAAAATGATACCATGTTGAAGGTGATCGGACTTTTTAATCACAAGATATGATTTGAAGAATAATATTTTTTTCTATTATTTCCTTTATAATTTCACCAAATATTAATATCAAAACTGTGTTTGCCGACAACATGTCCTTTTTGACACGACTGGTCACATATACAAGTCGTTGATAGATGTGTTTCCTTTGAACATGTTTAGAGTAGACTGCCCAAATATTCTAAAAAAAGGAATTTCTTTATACATGCTGAATACCAAATTTGACAGAACACGGACAACATCTTAAAAACATTGTTACTTAACCTTCCCCGTGAAAGTTTGAGAAATGCCAATGTCCCCCATGGGCCCCAAAAATCCCCTATAATTACATTTCTTAATCTTAGTAGCAATTTAAGTTGACATATGACAATGTACTCTTTCATGCCGTTCAATTACATACATGAGGGTATGTCGACCACTAAGACAACATTCCAAGATCATTCATGTCAATTATAGCAACATTTCATACAATGAGCTCAAAATGGATTTTGACCCACCCAAAAAAAGAATTATTAAAGATATTCAATATCTGCACACAAAAATAACACAAAATAATACAAATAGCAGAAGGTGACAAAAAAAGTGTCCTACAAGCCAAACTGACCAGTAATTTTAAATATTCTTAAGATTCACAACAAGAATATTTGAAATCATCTTGTCTGCCTGTATAGAACTGGGATGTTCCTTTTGTCACCTTATGCTATTTTACATCTCTTTGAGACTACTTTTCACAGTACATAAATTACTACATTGCTTATCCCCATCCTAACATACGGCAATAGTTACATATCAGCTATAGTTACAGTGTAGCTATAGTTACATGGCAAGATGGCATCCTTGTACCGCATGCTATCCCATGATCCTTTGGTGTTACCTGCTGCCATCTTGATCCTCAAACAATAGTTACATGGCAAGATGGCATCCTTGTACTGCATGCTATCCCACGATCCTTCGGTGTTACCTGCTGTCATCTTGATCCTCAAACAGGAGATCTGCCGAGTTGCATAACGATGTGAGTCCTACCACAGCAACTAGAAGACATACGCATATCAATGCGGTGCTCCAATACCCAGAGTATTGCTGCACATGGAAGGCCACAAACCTAAATAAATAAATAACATAAGATTGGAATTGATTAAATATTACACTTAGTGTTGTCATTATACTAAAAGCAGTGATGAACCGGACCATTAAGTGGTACTATCCAAACGAGGACACTCAAACCTGGATACACATCGACACACCGAGGACAAAATGGTGATTATTAGTTTGTGTTTTTGTATCAATACGCCAACCACACAGTGATACTATCCAACTGAGGTATGTGAGGGGGTATGACATGCGAGGACCTCATTTAGATAGTGTTTTTTAATATCAGGAATATTTTGAACATATCAGGTAACCGAGGACTGTCCGCAGTTCCAATTTGTGTCTGCAGTTTGAAGGTGTGTATTCATACGGGTGTCCACAATTAGATAATGAACATGTACCCCCCCCCCCCCCCCCACACCGGATTTTCCCCTTAAAATTCAGGATTTTTGTTGTTGATACATGTGAATGTATGAAGAAATGCTAGTCAGAATAGTCATGATACAGACTACAATGGGCAATTAGTCTCTGCCGGAGGACTGTGGATCGGACAATGATTGGTTGATCATGAGTGAAGTACCTGTGTATTTGCAGTCTGGTACATATTCTAGCCAAACAGCGACAAGAACAAGTTGGGCAAGTATTTGTAGTAGTGAATCTGTGCTCTTTGGGCTCAAGTAAATATTTGAGCCTAAATCAGAAATGCTCAATCTTCAAATACGTAACATTATGAACTCATTTTAGAGCAGAGGTAAGCATATATTAATGAGGTTTAAAAAAAAAGATAAGGCTGCTCATTATTGCCAGTCTAATTGGAACAAGAATTGTGGCCATTTAATTTTAAATTGCTCATTACTCAGGCTTGCTTTAATATAAACTACTTACCCATTAGGACACTGTACAATATAGTCATTATAGCCGTCATTATTCAAGTCTCCTACCACTACAGGAGCATCTGGTTGACATGGTAATGAGTGTTCTGCCAACCAGCGGCCATCAACCAATGATATCAAGACAATAGACTCCCATCCAGCTAAAATGGCGGCATCCTATAAACAAAAGCACACAAAATATAATCATTTCAATGTGAAATATTGAAAATAACAAAGAAATATTCTTTTAAATACAAACGTGACACCAGTCCTTTACATGTACTCTCTTGACTATTATCTAGTCTTGAAACTTGGTTACCATATAGGAGGGAAGCAATCTGACGACCCCTTACTTTCTTGTTTGAAGCTTCAAGTTACACCTTGAAAATTGACCAAGTAGTCAGGATCAAAGTTGCATGGAACCCTTTAATTTCATGATGCATGAAAATGGAAACCTTAGGAAGCACTTAAGAAGTGTTGTCCATCCTTCACTTACATCACAAACCCCTTAAAATCTTTTTGGATCCCGTACTCTTTTTGGAACCTGTAAATTTGCAGTCCTTTAGGGTCCAGAAAAATTCAAAATTGGATCCCTGACATATACTTGTAGTGATACTTGGAACTGTTGGCATGACGGCATCATTGTAACGCTCCGCACGATTTTGGGGGCAAAGCAATGCTTGTTTTTAAACATTGTATAACTTTGGTATATTACACTGGTAGTGATATTGCTTGTATAATTTGCATTGACGCTAATCCTACTACTAAAACTTGTTATTTAAATACTGCATGACTTACTTGTTTACTATAAACTTGTAGCAATGTTGCTTGTATGGTTGGCATGAAAGCATTGTTGTAACGCTCCACAAGTTCTTAGACAAAGTAAAACTTGGTTTTTAATGCTGCATGACTTACTTGTTTACCATTAACTTGTAGTGATGTTACTTGAATTGTTAGCAAAATGCTCCACAAGTTCTTAAACAAAGTAATACTGCATGACTTACCTGTTTACCATAAACTTGTAGTGATGTTGCTTGTATGGTTGGCATGAAAGCATTGTTGTAACGCTCCACAAGTTCTGGGGCAAAGTAATGCTTGTTTTTAAATACTGTTACTGTATCGGCCCATTTGGCTTGTGTATCAACCTATAAGGAAGAAAAGAGAAAGCTGTGATTATTTGGTTTCCTAAATCCTACACTGAAAGAATTTATCATGTTTTAGCATTGGATCATGAGTGAATGATGCATATATGTCGTCTAGAGGGTATATCTCACAGTAGCTACCGAGTCTACCATAGGGCAACTTTATCATGTTTTTACTGTACTGTGAATGGGACTTTAAAATTCAAATATTTTTGAAAGAGATTGAGTAATTACGCTAGGTGTTATATATAATTTGAATGATTTGGGTATTATTTGAACACACATTGGACCAAATTACGTTAAAAAAGTACCACATTTCTTTGCCACACTGAAGTGACTATATGGAATATGGGACCTATTTCCTACCTGCCAATTACAGTGTCCTGTTGGCCCATAACTGGTCACTTTCCCATTGCTAACCAGAAAGATACTATCCATGCCTTGACGGGCCCATTGTAGATGATTGAACCCTAGGAGATGGTTGACTATACCACGTTTCTGTGCCACACTGAAGATAAACAAAACACATGTTAAAAAAATAAATGTTTTGCAGCATATGAAATCCTAAGAAATGACTGACTCAAAAAAAATCCAAACAAAAAACGTGTCATGATATCACACCAACATTTCTATAGTTTGATCAGCTCCAAATTGGCAAGAAATATTCATTTTTTATCTCTCTGCGCGCAAAAGTAATCAAAGCATGATCGCGCGGTTATAGCTGCATACACGCAAATTTTGTAGGATGCACATGTCACACATAATGCACAGTGCATTTGTTTTAATGTGCGCTTGTGTCCTTCTGTATTCATTCGCTGTTGTAAGGAGGCTTTGCTAATTTAGAACTGATCAAACTATAGATATAATGTATGTTTAAATATAGGGCCAGGTAAATTGAAAATATAATATGATAAAAAGAAAACACTGATCAATTCATCTTCAAACGAATAGATTTTAATTTCCCAAACAAGTTATATTTTATCTGTTATACTTTATTAATCTTTCTTCTATAGTGGGCCTGGTATTGGATGTCAACAGGCAATTTGGTTTACGCTGAATTTCAGCCGATACGCACTATATATTATGAGACTGGTAATATATAGTTTGGGGCGGGGCGTGATACATACCGTAAAGTGCCTGTGGCGTATGCATTGTGCATATGACAAAGCGTCGCGGCTAACGATAAACAGGACCTTTAAGGCATTCTTACCTTTTCATCACTAGTGGGGAAGCTGTCAGTTTCATATTTTCCACAACGTTTAAAGTTGTTCCAAAAAAAGACCCTGAGAACAAGAATCATAAACATCTTTTCAATAATATGTAATACTGATAATAAAAATATCAATATTGCTTTCCATGAATTTCCCTTCCAAAAATGATATTGAGAAGAGAAAAATCTGAGCCAATACAGGTCAGCACCCACTGATTCCCCTACCTGCCATCTATGACAATCTAATGTCACATGATCGCCTAAAAGGTGGTCATGTGACAGGATATAGACAGTATCACAATGCTCGTGATATCTATGTCCATGAAACTTTGTTTTCACTTCACTTCAACTCAAATATCTATCCCTTAAAGGTAGATGACCCGATCACATTTTCGTAACACAGAATTATTTCAAACAAACGGAGATTTTCATATCATATGAAAGCTCGTATTTTTCTCATCATCACACTGACATTTGACGGCCTAAATCGGTATAATTACGGAGAAATCGATGAAATAACGTCGAATTACCGCGAATGGTGGTAACCACCGATATAGTTTGTGTACTACTCAATGGGTACAGTTCACAGCATCTTGGGCGTCTAAAATAAGAACCATTAGAGCTATGCAATTAAAACTTTGGAACACAACTTTTTTAAGGATGACCTTTCATGTAGAATAGAAAACTTCAAGTTGAAAATCGGAACATCTACCTTTAAATGGCATTGAATATTAAATTAAGTGTTTGTAACATATGTGCGATTTCAACTTCTTGTTGGCTGAACTTTGAACTTCCGCTGGTAATAGAACATTTAAACAAAAAATTAAAACATAACAACATAACAATTTTTCTTCTTCTTTGGCCTAATCAAATTATGCATTTGGCTCAGCCAAGGCATGCAGAATATGAAAATCAAAATTAGTCTCCACCCAACCATGCTCAGTCCAAATCCTTCCCAAAATATGTATTGTTCCCTTATGGCCTACATAGAATATGTACAGCATTCCTTTTTCTAACTACATACCGAAACATCTAATCACATATTGTCTTTGTTTATCAAATTGTTATTTCCCCCCCCCCCCCCCCACTTTTTTCCTTTCCCCCCAAACTCTTCCCAAAAAGGATGATATTATCCCTCTGGGTCAATTAACAGAAGAATATAAACCCTCTCTGCAACCCCAACCAGTGCTGACATTTTCTCATATTCTTGAGGTGTAAAATTGCATCTTTACTTTTGATGTCAAGGTGCAATTCCTTCAAGTCGAGGTGCAATTTTAGGTGAATCGCGATAGCAACTTGATTTAGGGCTGCAAAAACTTGTATCGCAATTTTCCACCAGTCTTTGAAAGTTGTATCGCAGTTGATGATTTTTTAAGGTGCAAATTGCTATGCGATTTGGAAAAATGTGCAGGTCTGACTCCAACCCTGCCTTGCTCTCAAATGAAAGGTAAATACACATACAAATCTTACCAAACGACATGTCCCACACCCTGGGTGCGTGGCATATTGAACCATTGAAAAGCTGCTTATGAGGAGGGAGTCCACTACGTGCAACAGCCATGCAGTTCTCTTCATCGTCTGCCTCCTTTGTAAAATGACCTGCACATTAATGGTTAAACAGACTTTTAAGATTGCAGTTACATATAGAAATAGAAACCAGCCTGGTATTACTGAAATAGTGTGCCCAGTAAATTATTGCAAGAAATCTTTGAACAAATTGACATAAAGCAAAGAATCATTCAATAGTTTGTTCATTTATAACTGCTTAGAAGTTGGTTTTTGGTCATCACAAATTCTGAGGCTTTCAAATGTCATGGTATTTGATTTTCTTCAAGTCAAAGTTCTTATATCATCAAGTGGAAGTGATTTTGAAAAACTATCTTTCCCTTGTGGAGGTCAAGTAATGCCAAATTCATTCCTCGACAGGGAATTGAACCCATTACCTCCCAATTTACTAGTTAGGTGTTCTTCCTTAGCTGGGTTAAGGGGCTGTACACCTTCAGCGCAGCCTCCGTAAAACTACCGTAAGCGCTATGAAAAGTTTGAACATTGAATTCCCTGGCAAGGATTTATTTTTTACTATCAAGGGAAAAGAATATTTATCAAACGATTCATATTATCGTTGGTCTTACCTTTGACTTGGTCAATGATATTGTCCTGATTGATATCTGCATAGGTGGACCTGTCACTGGACAGCTTGAGTCTTGTTAATGGATGGCCAGATGATAAATCTAACACTTCAATGCCCTAAATGAATGAAAAATTACATATGTGATGCAATCTGTGAAAACCCGCCACATGGTGGCATTTTTCATATTGGAGATATTTATATCAAGAAAGCCAAAACTGTGCTGATTACAGAACTGTTTCGATCATTTTTCTATGATTACTACAAAAAAAAGTTATGAATGAATGATGATTGTGATGTCATAAAAAGCTACAAAACAAAAAATCATGAAAACAAGCCAAAAAGATACATAATTCAATATTAGAATAACATTATAAGGTTAATAATAAAGATGACTTAAGTAAGTTTTTGAAGGTGAAATTTCATGAAAGATGATGACACTAAGTATTGGATTATAATTTTCTTTAAACAAAAACAATTTTTTTTTAAATTTAAATTTTGCCCATTATCCCTAGTTCACATTCTGCGACATACGACGGGTTTTCAAAAATCGCATCACATATCAGCTTATCACAAATGGTTACTACTAATAGGAGGGAGAGGTTAGTATACTGATTGACATCTGCACAAGTGGACCTGTCAGTGGACAGCCGAATCTTGTTAATAGATAAAACTAAGATTTATAATCCAGACATTCAACACTTAACTGCCCTAAATGAATAAAAAATAACATATAGCTAATAATCACAACGTTACTATAGTTGTTTTCGACACAACATTTGACCAAACTTGTGCACAAAAGAAACATATGAACTCATGAATGTTGATGTATTTAGTGTCTAAACAATTATTAGACTTGATACCTGCGTCCCTCCACTGGAAAAACGGCATGGCAAAAAAGCAAATGGAAGCATTGAATTTTGATCCTACATTTGTTAAAGATGGCGCTCATATATATAGAGGGAAGTGGGACCCAGGCTACACTTACCTGCTGCATATGAATGACTACTGCATTAGGATTAGTGATGTGTTCTGACGGGTCATGTGGTCTTAGGCCGCCAAACTGATATCCAGGTAAATGGTGAGCTTCAAGCCCTGTAACTGGAATAAATCCCATCATATAACAAATATAATTACAAAAATAAAGTTCTGGTGACTGCTTTTTAGCGGTTGGTAAATAAAAGGTCAACAGATTTGAAAATCCTAAAATCAAATATTGACTAACTATTGATATACTAAATTGAAGTCAGTCTTTTGCATAGTTGAGGGTTTGAATTTACAATATAGAAACACATCCTATAACTGGATAATAAGAAATGTTGGATAAAGTGTACTTTAGGTCCCGGGCTAGCATCAATTAAAAGGTACACAAAATGCCTCACTTTCAATGTGTGATGCATTTTATTCAGTCAAAGAAATGAAGCATGGCTGGGAGCCGAGCTACACCAATTCCAAAATGTTGGTCCTTTTTCAACCAAGTTGACCTTGCCATGAATTCAGTTTGATTCCCAGATAAAATTACATATGTTATTAGGATTTGAATTTGAACCCCTCTTCAATTTGTTTAAATTGAAAAAAGGGGAGTACTTACTTGGCATAACTGTTGGTGTACTGGAATCGTCTGATTCTTCTTTAGTTGTTTTATCTCGGATAAATCTGGCTAGTGTTAGCTTGGTGTCCTGTTGGTTTACCTGCCACCTATGGGGCTGTCATGTAGTATATGAATATTCATTAGGTTAAACAACCAATCATAAGTGCTGGGATAGAATATACTGCATTTCATAATGAAGAACTCTTCTCTAGTTATTTTTATCTCTGATAAATGGCTAGTCTATTTGGCCATCACGAGAAAGTGACGTAACTGCGTATTCTACTAATTGCAGCACGTAACGTGTGCGCCCACTCGAGGTGCTGGCGTATACACAAAAGCTTTGAAAGATGAAAGATACATACACAGGCGTAAAAGCTGCGCCTGTTAAGTTACGTCACTGTCCAGAGGAAGCCAAATAGAGTAGTGTTAGTTTGGTGTCCTGTTGATTTATCTACCACCTATGGGGCTGTCATACTGTAGATGAATATTCAACCAATCAGCAGAGCTGGGATAGAATATATTGCATGTTCATTTTATCTCTGTTGTTTTATTTCTGAAAAATCTAGCTAGTGTTAATTTGGTGTCCTGCTGGTTTACCTGTCACCTATGCCTGGGGCTGTGATTATGTAAATAAGTACTCACAAGGTAAAACAATAGATGTTATTCATAATTGGCGATTTCAGGCTAAAGAGGGAGACATACTCGATGTGACGTCACTAATCATAACGAAAACGTCTATAAAACAACATAACTTAAACAAATTGAATGTTTATAAGATAAAGAACTTCTCTTTCATTGTTTATCTCATGTATACTGTAAAAGCTGCAATTTTTGCGGTGGTTTTATTTTCACGCTTTTCGCGCAAAATATTTTTTCCGCGAAAATTATAACACACGAATATATTGTTTTCAGCATTCATATAGTGCATCCAGCAGGTCGCATGCAAAAAAACAATTCACGATTGTCTATGATATCAAAAAGCGTGAAAATATCTTTTACAGTATCTCAAAAAGTTGCAAAGTATGCACATTTTTGCTGCTCAAGTCAGTGACATACACTTTCTCACTATGAAATATGAAGACGTCGCTTTGCTTTATTTCGAACATTCAAAATTCTCACGTTTTCTGACCCAATTATTTTGGGGACATGCTGTAATTAATATCTTACCAGTGTCTCCAGGATGGCCTTTGTATAGTGGTTCCACGGTAGTTCTCCTTCGTGTCTCATACCTTTCTTAAGTGCCAATTTAAAATGATGCGCCCTGAACATATCCTGCAAGAAAATAACACTGGTTCATTGCTGCGTTATAATATATGATGAAAGAAAGAATAGCGTACTGGGTTATAATGTCGATGCTGCATAATGCGTACACTTGTACGTTACATGAGCCTGAAAATATGTACAAGTCCATGTGTGTCGCTAGCACTATATCAATCGCATCTTATTGCTGCGTATACGCTAGTGGAGCTTGTTCGATCAAAATTTACGTTTTTAGGATTAATAAGTCACATTTTTATTTAGTTGAACAAAAAGACCTGAATAAACCCTAGCCCTCTAAGGTAGTTTTGGAATAGAACCCATGTAGGATCAAACAAGCCATTTTTTGCAGGGGAACCTGTCTTTACTAAGGCTGAGAATGCAGCGTGTGAGTCTGGGCCTGTATTCAATCCAATGGCAATGAGTCGATCTCTTCATAAATCATTTTTTTATAGTCTATATAGCCTGCCATTATCAAGCAATTAGATAGGACTAGGGCAGTGTATAAGCTACCAGCATAATGGTGGAGAAGTGGTTTTTTTGGCATTAGGTGGTTTCTATTTGTGGGTTCTCTTACTTGTTCACCAGTTTTGCGTCCTTTCTCGAAATCGCCAGGTAAATGATGCCATCTAATAGTGCCATCTTGACCACTCAGTGCAAACGAAGAGAAATGGTCAACTTGAACGGTATCCTGAAGAATAATACAAGAAAACAATAATGTAATGTATCAGACATTTTAATACATACGTTTTACTATGTATATTCTCTTAGCTAGGGGTTGGTTGGAGAGGGCACTTAAGTTTAAAATAAATATCATGCAGTTTTAAGGGCATCTCTTTTGGAAAACTGGGGCATTCAGTATTATAAAACATGCACAAACAACAGGTCTTTCTGTGACATAATTCCAAATATTTTGGATGAAAATCTTTTATTTTTCTCTCCAAAAAGCGGTCCTTTCCCCCCACCCAAAAAAACCCAACCATTTTCTTAAGGTAAAAAATAATAGCTGAAAAACAAAACTGAGAACACTTTGAGTACGAAAAGGCTTGAATTCAGGCTAAAACAAACCTGTGAAAGTGGCATCTCTGAAATAATTTCCTTTTAACTGCTACACCTACCTCAGAATCCTCCTCCAAGAGTTCATCAAAGTCTTCTTGCAGCGGGTCCTCTACTTTCTGCTTCTCCTTGTGATCGTGTCTGTATGTTGAAATAATGGAGACGTCATTCATAAATTGTTCAAACTCTCTCTACGGATTACGTTAGGATCATGTGTGAAACAAACATAATGGTGTAGAATGAATGTTTTATGAATGATCCACATAGTAAATAGCATTTTCAAGGTCTGTGGCACTGGCATAGCAACTCATATCCCCTGGAAAAAAGCAACTTGCGTATCACCTACTATACTTATACTTATACTGAAATAAGAATGTAACATCAAAGTTTTATCCAAGGTACGCACCTTATGATTGGGTGCCCGACTTGTATACCTTTATGTTATGCGGGAAGGGGTAGATCAGATTATTTTTTGATGGGGGTGTGCTGCCAGAGTTTTGAAATACTGATCCAATTTAGGGAATACCCTAGCTGATTTGACTCTTTATTTTGCAATTTTTGGGGGGATTTGGAACCCATTTTGTTTTTTCCCGATTGGAACCCATTGTTTTTTCACGATCTAGGACCCATGATTTTTTTTTGCTTTTGGGAGCCATGTGTAGGGTTTCAATGCAAAAAAGCGACCTATTTGGGCGGCACATATACGCGAGTACCTCCCATCCCGGGTGTTATGTACTTGCATGATCAAAGACAAATCCCATACTTGATGCATCGATCACCGGATTACTCACTGGTGCCACATCCATACTTCAGGTGGAAAGGTGAATAGAATACAAATATCCTATTTAATTGTCTAGACCATCATTTTTCATTCAATCCTAAATTTAAAATAAACAAGGTGTAGAATAAAAACGTCCACTCCACAGGTATGCATGCAATTTGTTGATTTTTGGTAAATGGACATTATTTTTTAAATTTAGACAATTTTCGGAAAAAAATATGCTGTGGGATGAGAAGGTGCTTTTTGCGCTTTTATGCTATAGCACATTTTCCCTGTCCCTAGTGCATAGGCTATGTAGTGACTTACTTGAGAGTTTTAGCATGGTGATTCCTATCTCCTAGGCTACCTCCAATGAGCACCAGTCCTCTGTCATCCGGTCTTAACTGATGACTTGATACAGTTATGGATATTTCTCTGTTAATAAAAGACACAAAAAGGCTCAAAATTAGAAAACATGCTCACATAAGAAATTAAGAACATATTGTGTAGATTTGTTAGGCCTGAAAATAAGGACTCTTCACTACAATTTGGAAGGACATTAGGCATATTAAAGAAGTTGACTTGCCTTTAAGTGCCAACATCTGAGTCGGTCTGTCAATTTTGTTTTAACGTAAACATAAACATCATTTAGGGTGAATAAAAATAAAGAAGTGTGCATGGATTGAAATGGCTGGCCCCTTGACCTTGATGAGTGCATTGAACCATGACATTGTCCTTATTTGTATAAAGCATATTTAATTAAGTTTTATCTACCGGAAAAGTAATCTGAAAAAAGCAAAATGTGACAAGTTTTGTAAGCTGACCCCTTTTTTCACCATTCTAAATGCGCACATTTAGCCCTTACACATTCATACGATGATAAGAAAAAGCAATCACAAAAAAATAACATTTGTGTGCAAGGCACAAGATAACAGTTTTTTTACCAGGAGCTACTTTTTTCAAAAGTAGCGCCCGGATCATGGGATTTATTGAGAACCAGGAGCTACTTTCAGTCTACCGGGAGCTAACTTTTTTTTAAATCGTATTGTCAAATAGAAATTAGATGTCTTAGACAAGCTTACCGATCATCAACAGGCGCTGGTTTGGACAAAATATCAGCGCTCGGTTGTTTATTTTTCAGCATTACCGGGCGCTATGGCAGGAGGACCGAGGGGTAAAAATCGCCCAGCGCCCGCTTATCTTGAGCCTTGACTGTGTACATGAACTAATCAAAACATCATTGGTCTTTAATGCTTTCCCAAATAAAATACCACTTAATTGGTCATATTTCAAGATTCATATTACGGCTTATGGCTCCAGAAAATCAGGCCTTGGCATCTTTCCCTTTGAGACCCTAGCTGAGTGACTTACTTGATATAATATTGCTCTTCTTTGAGTTGATTTGACAGCTGTGTTTCCCACAGCAGGTTGAGTTGATGATCGAAGCAAAGGACGGTCCAATCTACCGTTACCACCACTATCACCTGCAATGAAAGATTTTGGAAAGCGTTATTTTAAAGGTAGATGTTCCAATTTCAGGACAGATTTTCAACTTGATGTTTTCTATTCTACATGAAGATGAAGGGTCATCCTTAAAATAGTCATATTTCAACGGTTGAGTTGCATAACTCCAATGGTTCTTATTTTAGAAGCACAAAGTAACATGAAATTTGCAACAACACGACAGACAGGTGCAAAAATTATTATTAAATGGGCCTATATTTGAGACGCCAAATTAGCTGAATACAAGGCCTAACAAAATGTATGAGGTAGAATGAAGTACAGCTTCCAGGAAATTGTATATGCAACTATTATCATTATGAGGAATATACGATTAGAAATTTTAAATAAAATAAAAATCCTGCCCACCCTACCCTAATTTTCAATGGCATGTTACGCCAATACCACAGGTTTTTTTGCCTTACAGTCAGTTTTTCAGCAAAAAAAAGAAGTAAATTGACCAAATGAAGATCTTTGGCCATTGGATGAGGGCAACACAACAAATTGTGTTGGCCTTATATATGAGTGCTTGGATTTGTATTTGATCACATGTGTACATATGCTGCCAGCACATTTAAATTTGTAATCATTGTAAAAATGCTCTGATATCTCCGCAGAGGTTCATGGACTAAATAAGTATATACTTCAATGATCAGTTCCAAATTTTGGACCATGAGTTTATCCTTTATGTAATTCTGCATGGATTTGTCTAGCACAAAATCTGTGTTTAAGGATGTAAGGATTAGATAGCCTTATTCTGCAGTCTAACTCATATAATGAATTACACTAAAGGATACACCGAAACGTGGACGTCCATGAACGCAACAGGCGCACTGTGCATCCATCCCATCAAATGCTTGGCACAACGCATGAGAAAACCGCACATTGGCGTTGGGATTACTTTTGCATATCACCATTATGGAACTAACTAAAGCTATAGACACATCACTGACCTGATTGCGAACTTGTACCATCGACTGGTACTGGTCCAGATAGCCTGTTGCCATGGCAACTGGTTGCCTATTCTTTTTCAAGCCGTTCTTCGTGATGAGCGATGTTTCCTTCACAGGGTACATGTATGGAAGAACTAAACTCTTTTGCTGTTTAGCAGATGCCCTCAATATTTGTAGCTTTGCAAGGCGGGTAACTACGATAACCTCTATATTACAACAAAAAAAGGAATGAATATTGTTATAGTTTAATAAGTTCCAAATTGGTAAGAAATATTCGGTTTTTATCTCTACTACGCGCGCAAAAGTAATCCAAGCGTATGCGCGCTATTATTACCACACGCACACGGTTTTGGACGCAAACATGCGTCACGCATATGAGGCACAGTGCGCTAGTTGCTTTCAGCGCGCCCGTGTCCTTCTGTATTCATTCGCTGCTGTAAGAAGGCTTTGCCAATTTGGAACTGATCAAACTATAGCATCTTTATTTGAAACTATCACAGTGTATAAACCATTAATTGCAAGCTCCACATTCACACCTACATGTACACACTTTGAAATTGTATGCATTTTGAAATAAAAATGTGCATTTGAAATCTCAAAGAATGCTTGTTTATGAAAACTTAATTTTGAAAGGTATATGACCCGATCACTTTTTGGGGGCTGTGATTTTTTTCTTCACATCAAGATATTTTGGTATCAGAAGAATCCCCATATTTTTCTCATTAATTATGTCTGCAAAATATTAGGGGCCAGAAATGTTTCATTTGGAAATTATAGGCTAAAATGTGGTGAATTACTGCCAAAGGTGGTTAACCACCACCCAGTCTGTGTACTACTCAATGGGCACATGTCTTTTGACCTTGCGCTTCTAAAAATAGAACCATTGGAGTTATGCAACTCAAACTTTAGAATGCAACAATTTTAAGGATGACCTTTCATGTAAAATAAAAAACATCAAGTTGAAAATCGGGTCATCTACCTTTAAGTCCAAATTTTAGCCCTAACTCCCTAAATGCTAACTATTTACTCCACAATACTAAGTTGTTTCGTACAACTATAAATCCATTTGAGATGTCACAAAAGTTAAGAAACATTTGCTGGGAATCCATTTCCAAAATGGTGTTTTATTTACACAGTCAGTCTCATGCCTCGTGCATCTGAGGTCCTGATTATCAGGTCTAGTTTTTATTTAGAATATTTATGAGTCAGAAAACAAGCAAAGCAAACAGTAACATCGTCAAACTATCAAAACCTAACATAAAACACCCAAATTTCGCTATAAAAGAGCTTCCAAAACTAATTCAATGATTTCAATATGATTTGAAAGTGAGTCACTTACCATTCTCTCCATCACTTTCAATGTCTGCAATGATAGGTGATGGTCTGTAAAAAGATATGTAAATTGATGATTTAATTCAAATACATAATACATGCATAGAAAATTGACTTTGACTTTGACGTAGTCCTCTGCAACGCTTCCTACGAAGCCAAGCGCAGAGGGTGTGAGTGCTCAAGTAGTTTGGAGAAGCTGGTATGGTGACCTGGTCAGATGACACTTTGTAGAGTAGGGTTAGTCTAGCGGCTTGTCTACGAAGTTGAAGCATGAACCCTGGTTCAACACATTATATTATCACTACAAATTTGTTTCGTGTGGGAACACAACCACACTCATCAGGTGATGATGACTGACTGATACATACACATAAGACTGTTACAAAGATAAAACTTGACCGGAGGTCACTTGGATAGGTGAGATCTATAATACAGAATCACACACACAATAGGAAGTTATGAAAATGTAATACAACTGCAACTGAGATGAGGCACTTGAACTGGTCTTAAACTAAACCTATGTGTATTGATAGGTGAGATATACAGATAACACACAATAGGAGGTTATGCCATATAAGTACACTCAATTATAATACAGATTCACACAATAGAAGGTTTGTAATAGAACTGCTATTGACATGAGACACTTGACCTGGCCTTTAACCTATGTTTATTTTATTTATTTGTATTTATTTATTTGAACATACGCTTTTAAAACAGCGGCACCCGTCTACCCGACGGTGCGTTCATATACAGAAAATCATAAGTTTAATACATAATTAATACACAAATTACAAAGTTTTACCATGAAATAGATATACATATTATATACAGACACAAAGTCAATCGTACAAAATTGATCTGAAATTATGTCAGGCACACGTGGAAAATGGCACTGTACATGAACAAATATAATTCAATCGTCAATCATTGTTTGTGCATTTCGTCTCTAATCGTGCCTTCCATGCACGCTTGGAGAAGGACTTACAAAATTTGTCAAATACATGATAAAAGTCATTAACATTGCTTATACATGTATTACAAAAAGTGGTGTATACATGTACTACCTAGTATTAATTTATATTTTACATCAAGATCATTAGAGATAAATAGCACCCATACATCAATACCATTTATAAGTCAATTAGAGCCTTTCCTAGATTATTATATCCGTTAGTTCTTATAGCATTAAGTGACATACAAGTGAAAAGAAAGTGTTTTGTATCCTCAATACCATTATTACATAATTGACAGGTGCCATCATTATCAGGGGTCCATTTACTCACTTTGTACTCTAATGGTAGTGTATTTGATAGGTAAAGTGGGATAAATACAGATTACACCATAGGAGATTATGACAGTGGCACAATATGACAAATGTTATGAGGGCCTTATAGGTGTGCCAAATCCATCTACTTAAATTACCACTTAAGACTGTCTTTTTTCTATGCCTGCATGTTGATACCAGCTCATTTCTTTTGTTTCGAGAGCATAAGTCTTGCTGGCAAATAATAATGTATTTCTCATACTAGACATAAATTACATTGTTTATGTCAGGGAGGTGTCAATTTGACACCTGGTCACAGGTCACTAATAGGTATATCAAATAAGGTGGGATCGTTTCAAAAAATCCTTAAAATCGTGATACGTGTCTCTATTTTAAATAGAAGTTGTCAAAAAAAAACATAACATTTTTGGTATCATATTAAAGACAATTTATCCAGCTACCGAATAAAAAAAGAATTAAAGCCACATGTTTAGCAACAGTGAAGTTATCAATCTAAACGTCGAGTGAGTCAAGGGTGGGAGCGGTGGATGAGGAGCCGGTGGATGAGGCGCCCATAGGTTTGTACACAAAATAGCGGAAAACTAGAACTTTTGAAATTGACGCCATTTTAAAAGTATACATAGGAAAGTTTTCAAACTTCTCATATGTTAATAACATGTGCCTGCTACTATGAATACTAATATTGAATTGTTATCTAGACATTCTCTACTAGAATATGATGTTCAATTCAGGGAGTGTTTTAATGTAAAAAATACACAGTTTTATTCATTTTATTGATTAAACAATGGCCAAATCGCAGTCTCTCTATTTCATTTGTGTGACTCTTCGGTCCTTTTCTACCCTGGGTAGTAAAACATTTGACTAAAAAATCCAGAGGTGTTTCTTCACAGAATTTGTCATAGATTTATGAAAAATTTGCTATTTATACCTATTTTGGACCACCCTGTATTCAAAATAAAAGGAACTTTAACGATATTCATATAGTTACGGGGTGAGAACTTACCATAAACCGATCAACACCATCAGATCCTTTTTGGTACATCCCAAGGACAAAACCCCTGACGCGAACAAATGTGGTGTGATATACCAAATTGACTGTCCTGATTGCCCCAAATCCTACGTGGGTGAAACGAGCAGAGCTCTGTCCACCAGGTTCAAAGAACACACGAACCACAAAACTACTCCTCTAACAGCTGTGGCAGAACACTCTAAAGACTTCAAGCACAAAATCAAGCTTGACGACGTCCAAGTGATCGCCAGAGAAGATCAGTTTTGGAAACGCAAAATCAGAGAGGCTATTGAAATCAGGACACTGAAACCGGCCCTCAACCGAGACACCGGCTACGACCTACCCGCCATCTACGATGACCTGCTGTCATGTGATCGCCCAAAAGGTGGTCATGTGACAAGTGGAGGGAAGTAAACACTATGCTGAATGAAGGGGTCGTGATGACCTCGAAAGCTACGGAGCTCAAACACCATGGTTCGAAAAAGGTATCTAAATTATTCCTAGATTTACTGATGCGCCACATTTTAGAAACCAACTTGTTGAAGCTCCACTTGGTCATATTTTTTAGAATTTACAATGGCAAAATTCCTTTCACAAAATATTTTAACATATATGTAGGCATCATGATAACTAATATTACTCTTTTTTTGCTGTCTTTATACATCTGATCGTCATAGGCCTATGAAATCTGGCTATATCATTATTTGATTTATTTTTAAAACAAATTTTAACCACTCTCGCGCCACTTAGGATGCCTTGATGCGCCACAAGTGGCGCGCGCGCCACCATTTGAGAATGCCTGGTTTATACTATACTAACTATAGTTTAATCAGTTCCAAATTGGCAAGAAATAAGAAATAAATATGGTTTTTGTCTCCCCGCGTGCAAAAATAATCCAAGCATATGATACACGGTGCACTTGTTGCCTTCAAGCACGCCTGCATCCTTCTGTATTCATTAGGTGCTGTAATGAGGCTTCGCCAATTTGGAACTGATCTAACTAAACTCTAGTGTGTTTTGTCTTCCTTTTGATAGCAATTCAATCCATCTTTAAACTGATAGGCCTAGGTTCTCTTTTTAACTCTTAAAGCAGCTTGATGTGCGTACTATCAAGATCCAATTTTGCACTTCAGACCATCTTAGATGTATAATTTAAGAGGGTATTAAAAGCTTAATGACAATGGACTGATTACAATGTCTACAAAACAAAGCCATTTAACTCATATTCTCTGCTGACAAGCAAGATAGCCCATCACCATATCTTCAAATGTCTTCAGGGCAATGGCGTAGCTAGGTTTTTTTTAAGGGGGGGGCAATATTTCTAAAATTTTCGTAAAAGGTTGCCCCAACATTTTTCCAAGTCAGTCACCTCGTGAATTTCACGTAAGTGGGGGGGGGGGGGGGGGCAGGGTGAAGTCAACCAATTTTGCACGGTCAACAAATTTCGCACGGACACAAAATTTCGCAGTCCAAAAAGCACTGTAGTCAACAAATATTGGCCAATCCTCAGGGTTTTAAGCAGTTTTTCAAAAAAATTGTCATTTATTTTTAAACACCAGGCGAAAATGGTTATTTTTAAATGGTTACCCAGCATATAAGCACTATATCCAAAGAGAGGGACGGGGGAACAAAGGGGGGCGGGGGCACACCAATTTCTGTCAGGGGGGGCAACTGCCCCCCTGCGCTACGCCACTGCTTCAGGGTAACGCACCAGATTACCTTGCAGGCTTTCTCTCTCGTAAAACTCAAACATGCTACTGGACCAATTACAAATTCATCATCTGATACTCTCTCCTCACTACTCCTTGGGGAAAATTGTATGGGGGATAAATTGTTTTATGTTTCTGCACCCTCACTGTGAAACAGCCTCCCCAAAACATAATGATGTTACATACCCTAGCTGTCGGGAAAAGGTGGCTCTTTATGCCATTTTGTTAAAGAAAAGATGGATGCTGCTGTACTACAGTACTGTTTCTGCATCCCAGTATGTGTGTACAGTAGCAGTGTATGGAGAAAGGTGGTTATTGTTTGACCCAGGGAGGTGTCTATTGACCCAACCCTCTTCATCTTTGTTTACATTGTAGCTCCTTGCATTGTTGTGCAGCAGACCTTAACTATATGATGTACATGTAGCTATAAACTGTGCACCAGTTACACTGCCACCAATTGTAAAAACACCAATTGTGCTTTCTATCACAAAGCACCCACAATTCTAGAAGTATGCAAACAATGTGTTATGTATGTTGTCTTCTAGAATCTACAAGTATGCACAGATTTGTTAGATATTAAAGGAAGGGTCCCGCAAGCACAACATTGAGCATTATTTGTTAGAAAAATAATTATCGAGGCCGAAATTACGTAATTATATAGAACAAAACACCATACTAGTCACAAACATGAATAAAAACTGCCGTCACTCAACATGCAATTTTCAAAATTCGCGGCGATCGAAAGTCCCGGTGTCGATGACGTCATGGGTATCGGTGCTGAAATTTGCGCATAAGCATTGTATAACTATGACATCATCGACACTGGGACTTTCGATCGCTGTGAATTTTAAAAAGTGCATGTTGAGATTGCGGTTTTTATTTGTTTTTGTCATAAGTGTGGTGTTTTGTTCTATATAATTACAAAAGTTAGGCTCGATAGTTATTTTTCTAACATATAATGCACACTTTTATGCTTGCGGGACACCTCCATAGGCTCCATTAACAACTTCACTTCACAGTTGGTGGCAGGGTGGTGGGATTCCACTTCTGCCACCAATTGTAAAATATATTTATATTACAAAGCACTCAGAATTCTAGAAGTATGCAGCGACATGTTATGCATAGCTGTCTTCTAGAATCTACAAGTATGTACAGACATGTTAGATGTACAATGTAGATAACAATTTCACAGTTGGTGGCAGGGTGGTGGGATTCCACTTCTGCCACCAATTGTAAAATATATTTATATTACAAAGCACTCCAAATTCTAGAAGCATGTACATGTAGTAACATGGTAGCTATCCTCTAGAATGCACAGACTCGTTAACTGTCTAACAATTTTACAGTTGGAGGCAGGGTTGGATCCCACTGCTGCCACCAATTGTAAAACAGGTTTGTATCACAATGCACCCACAATTCTAGAATATGTGGTTTTAGATAAGAAGAAGTATGCACAGACTTTGTTAGATGTGTAACAATTTCACAGTTGATGGGGCAGGGTGGTGGGTAGCTACAAAAACTAACATACATGTACAATGTAAAAGGTCGGCGCGTATCATAAACCATACTAAAAAGACAGAAGCCCTCAAACTTGTTCAAATTCTCTTTTTCACAGACAATTTAGTTTAATATTTAGTACTCACCTGGATCTTGAAGATAATGTACAGTATAATTACTAGGGTGAAATTTAATCTGGTAGCCTTACACAGAACAACAAAGTTTTATCGACCACACGGTGTATGGGCAGCGATTACCGCCAAAAGGGTCTCAAATTAGAGAAAGGTCTCAAAATCACGGAAAGGTCTCAAAAGCATTACAAAGGTCTGAAATAACAGAAAGGTCAAATAAGTTGTGTGTCGAATAAGATCAAAAAGCAAAGTAAGATCAAATGCGGGCGTGCGTCTCATACGGTCATGTTGGTGTGTGTCGAATATGATCAAAAAGCAAAGTAAGATCAAATGCGGGCTTGCGTCTCATACGGCAATACTGGTGTGTGTCGAATAAGATCAAAATGTTGAGAAAGGTGTCATGAGTGAGTGTATACCGTAAGGTGGGGTGTGTGTATACCGTAAAGGTCAAATGTGTGTATACCGTAAGATCAAATACGCGTGTCGTTATTGTCGCTGGTGTGTGTTGATCAGAATTTTGGGAGAAAGATCAAATACGCGTGTCGTTATCAGAATTTTGGGAGAAAGGTCTCAGCCCTCGTTACGGGTTTGTATCTCTCATGTTGTACGTAAAGGGACGATAGGGCCGATACGCTAACATCAGACCCGTATTAAAATACACACACATGTTGTCATGTTCAAGAGCGTTTCTTTCATATCCATAACACACTTTGGGGGTCATGTTGCATATCAATGTTTTCAGTAAATCCTAAACTTTATTTTAAAACATATATTTTACGACCCATCATTTTAGATTTTTCGCTACGAGCCCATTTGGTATAAATCCGCCACTGTAACTCCCCATCCCCCATTTGGAATCAGTTTGTACCATTGCTTAGATATTTAGACTCTCTGTTAACATTAACCAAAAAATCAATGGATTGATTGATTGATTGATTGATTGATTGATTGATTGATTGATTGATTGATTGATTGATTGATTGATTGATTGATTGATTGATTGATTGATTGATTGATTGATTGATTGATTGATTGATTGATTGATTGATTGATTGATTGATTGATTGATTGATTGATTGATTGATTGATTGATTGATTGATTGATTGATTGATTGATTGATTGATTGATTGATTGATTGATTGATTGATTGATTGATTGATTGATTGATTGATTGATTGATTTGATTGATTGATTGATTGATTGATTGATTGATTGATTGATTTAATTGATTGATTGATTGATTGTCAATCAATCGTAAGTACCATACCAAAGGAAAGGGGTTTGTAATTATTTTGATTTTTTTGTTAGATATTTAGACTCGCTTGCTTGCTTGCTTGCTTGCGTGCGCATAGTAGCCTGCGCCTAAATACCATCATATTCGATCGACCCTTTGAACGTGCAGCATGAGGCTAAAACTTCGTAACGAGAGCTCAGACCTTACTTTGCGTTTTGACCTTACTTTGCTTTTTGATCTTACTCGACACACATGCCAGAGATGCACGCACCCCCCCCCCCCCAACATGACCGTATGTGACGCACGCCCGCATTTGATCTTATACTTTGCTTTTTGTCTTATTCGACATGCGACACACACTGACCGTATGAGACGCCGGCATTTGATCTTACTTTACTTTTTGATCTTATTCGACACACACCAGTATGACCGTATGAGACGCACGCCCGCATTTGATCTTACTTTGCTTTTTGATCTTATTCGACACACACCAGCATGACCGTATGAGACGGACGCCCACATTTGATCTTACTTTGCTTTTTGATCTTATTCGACACACACATTAGTGACCTTTCTGTTATTTCAGACCTTTTTAATGCTTTTGAGACCTTTCCGTGACTTTGAGACCTTTCTCTGATTTGAGACCCTTTTGGCGGTAATCGCTGCCCATAACGGTGTACGTTTTTCAAGATGGCAAAATTGTGCGATAGTTTTTGTGATAGCTTTTTAACGAATGCTCCGTGCATGTTTACCTGCCTCACTTTCAGTGTTACGGCATAGGGATAGGAGATTCGATATTCATGTGACAAAAATAATTTCACAAACCACTTTGATGACTCATAAAGTGGTCGACAACGGTAATTTGTTCGTGTATTTAGGTCGCTAGTCGTAAATACAAGATTCTAATACGTGACTTTTCTGAACACATTTTGCTAGCTCTAACCTTTTTTGAAAATTACATAAATAGATAGAGAACATCCAAAAAGGTGAGTGGGACATAAAAACGGAGGATTTTTCAGGTGACTGAAATGGTTCCCTTTAACATTTTGACTGTACCTGATACCCAACCATAATGTGTACTACTAGGTTGGTATTGAGACTAAGCGGAAATACAAATGTAAGGCGATCAAAATTCAAGTAAGTTTTTCATGGAAATTGAAATAGGTAGAGCTAATTAGCCCACATATTCTTTGAATATTAAACATGATATCTGAAGCATATGTTTCACTAATTTTATTTGAATAGTAGAAAAATATTGATGAAAATTAAAATATCTGACGCGAGTTGGCGTCACGGTGATGCGAACTCAGTAGAGTCAGATTCTCATTTCATAGCTCTCAGATTGTATGATTCAGAGAGGCTATAGCTACAATGTAGGTGGTGGGATTCCACTGCTGCCAATTGTAAAACCGATTTCTATGACACAGACAGAGTACTCAGAATTGTTATTTAGCTGTACAGCTTCTTTGGACACTTATAATAGTATTATGATATGAAGCATATAAGTTTGGACGCCGACTCAGATGATCATTTGTTCAGACAAAGAACTACATTTATTATAATAGAGCTAAAATCCTAGTTAGCTCTTTGTGTGAGAGCTATGGGACGAAAGCTAATATGATTATGACGAGTCGACATCAATTCATTAGGCTAATGAAAGTTGATTCCATGTTTCCCGTAACATTTGGTTCAAACCATAAATGAGGTAACTTTTTCATAAATTTATAAATTCATTATTCATTATTTTGCAGCAGTTCATTATTTACAAAATAACGACCATTTCACCAATGCTTACATGTAGAAGTCGATTTCTATTTTAGGTTCCAATTGATTCAGAATGTAAACAAAATGCGATGTTCGATGAAGGAAATTAAGGAAAACACTGAAAAACTTCAACAATATCTCAAAAACGGCGGAAAATATCAAATAATGAATGATTTAGTTATTTATCATTCATAACGTGAACAAAAAAACCAAACGCGGGCGGGTTACAGGGAAACATGGAATCAACTTTCATCAGCCTTATTCAATATAATTATAAATATGACAGTATAATTATGAGTATTTATATGTTTTCAACTTTGTCTTTTAAAATTAGTCTTTTCTGAATAAAATTAGTCAAACTTTTAATTCAGATTATATCATGTTTAATATCCAGAGCTACTACAAAAAGGTATTCAATATTTGTAAATATTTTGATCAATACTTACACTCTTTCCCACACCTGAGCATGTATGCCATTATCATAATGTTTAGTGTCCATGTCCAGTCGCCATGCTGGTTTCAAATCGTAACTCTGTCGCACACGCAAGAGATACGCACCCAAAATACACACAAAAATAACGACAACTTCTCGGTGTGTTATCGATGGAAATCGGCCCGAAATTTGCTCCATGTTTTTGTACCCTGCTTTATAAGACTGATTCTTTGATTTAAATTAACAAGCCAAGTCTGAATCTATGCCCTTTCTAGCTCATTTAAACGATTTTTGAAGAGACCGTGTTCACCAAAACTCTACCCATGTAAGTCGCCATTTTGTGATCACTTCCTGCTATTGAATGACCCATGCTTTAGAACTTCTTCTTTTATTAATCAATCTAGAAAAACTATTTACATAAAAATATATATTTACATTTCTAATATTTATTCCAACAATTTTAAGAATGTTGAATGATTATAAATCCACTTTTACTGTTTTATATTTTCGATCATGTTATCAGGTCAAAGTCCCGGGGTCAAAGGTTATGTTTATACTCAGTCAGCTGGTCTAAAAAGAGAGGAGGTTGCATGCTTGTGTTTTGATCAAGAAGCAGTGTTGAAGATCTATATTTATGAGTTCTACCTAAACACTAACAAAATGAAGATACTTGGAAAAGTTGCATTAATTACTGGCGGAGCTGAGGGTCTTGGAAAGGGATTCGCTGAAACATTGCTGAAGCGAGCAGCAAAGGTAGGCATGTTCATAAAATTTTAAAAATAAAATTATCTCTTTGAAAATGGATTACATGGAAACAACAAAAAATATGGTTCAATCTTGTCTGCAGGCTGAATAATAAAAAAGTTATAACCAAAAGTAGTTTGCCTCATATGCTGAAAACTGAGCACGTCATGCACATTTTAAAACCATTTTATAGGTAACTAAATAAGGGTTTACTTTCATGATGTCTAGTTGCTTGTGTGGGGTTATTTAGACATCAGTGAATACACCTAGTACAGGAAACCCATACGTTACAAGATGTTCAAACCTGACTTTACGTCCCATTGATATTACAATAGATACAATAGCCACCAATCGTCTTTTGTGCAACGTCTTTGAAATGCAATCTAATCCGCTGTCGTTAAACTTCCACTTCAACCTAGCATCAATCATATAGTATTATTATTAGCTATCGATGCTATCGATTACCAATTTCAAATATCAGGAACTAGTTTTATAACCAATTTGAGTTCGTTATTAGATAATTTAATTCGATACACGAATATTTATTAACCAGACTAGAAGTCGGACTATTTAATATCGTAAGGATATATGTTTTCTGTTTTAGCATTCGTTAATCGGTGATTTAAAAGAGCACTTTACATTTAAGTGAGTCCAAAAGCAGGTACCTAAGCTTGATAACTTCCCGCCCTTTGTAATATTGGCTAAAACGCTGTGTAAAAATAAAATTAAAAATAAATAAATAACAAGCCCCTCCTATTTTTTTCAAAAACCCAAACGAGAATCATGTTTTTTTAAATTTGACTTGGCCTTATGCTAGATTTTTCTGATAAAATTCTCTCTGTAAATGATGATTTTCCGTTATAAACTGCAAACAATTGATGGTCTAATACAAATTCTCATTCCTATTCAAGTCTAAACCTAACTCGATATTGATATCAATATAATAAAAGATAAGTGCCTCAACTCTGCTCATTGAAAACCAGATTATAAAGTTGTTATTAGCAATTTTGAATAGAGGGCGGCACGCTTTGACAATAAATGGGTCCTGTCACTCCTGCGGATTAGATTGCATTTCAAAGACGTCGCACAAAAGATGATTGGTGGCTATTGTATTGTAATATCAATGGGACGTAAAGTCAGGTTTGAACGTCTTGTCATACGTTGGTGTTTTTTTTCTGTTTTTTTCTTAAATGCCCTATGATGAATAATACCAACTGATGACAAATATCACTAAGTATGATTTGTTGTACTAGAATACACCCTAGCCACAGCGCACTACATCGCTGTATTTAAAAGAGGTAAACATGGAGTTTTCTACATATTTTGTTCAACTTTTTTCCAAAAAAATGTCACCCTCTATAGTCAATGATATGAACATCCCTAGCAAAGGTACATACATCATTCATGTACATCATGTATTCTTAGGCTAAAAGCCAATATAATGATAATGAGTTTATTTTATAATTTATAATCATTAATAACTCCTTAAAAATGATAATAATATATGGGGATATATAACTGTAAAAATGGAAATTTTCACGTTACATTGATTTTATTGCTTTTCCCGCTCGACACACACACAGCTACTGCAAAAATAAAAACAGACAAATTTCTTTCTTTTGCGTATCGGTCTATGTGATTACTGATAAGCCTACCAATCGCAAATTTAAAAACATTCAAAACAGTTAAAAATTGGCAAAGTGAGAAAAATTAATAACACGAAAATTACCACTTTATTTTTTACAGTTAGAACCCTTACCAAAAACACTAGCCTGCATTTAGCCTGCGTTTAGCCTGCATGTAGCCTGCGTGTAGCCTTCGTTTAGCCTGCGTTTAGCCTTCGTTTAGCCTGCGTTTAGCCTGCGATTTAGCCTGCGTTTAGCCTGCGGTTTAGCCTGCGGTTTAGCCTGCGGTTTAGCCTTCGTTTAGCCTTCGTTTAGCCTTCGTTTAGCCTTCGTTTAGCCTTCGTTTAGCCTTCGTTTAGCCTTCGTTTAGCCTGCGTTTAGCCTGCGGTTTAGCCTGAGGTTTAGCCTGCGTTTAGCCTGCGTTTAGCCTGCGTTTAGCCTGCGGTTTAGCCTGCGGTTTAGCCTGCGTTTAGCCTTCGTTTAGCCTGCGTTTAGCCTTCGTTTAGCCTGCGTTTAGCCTGTGTTTAGCCTGCGATTTAGCCTGCGTTTAGCCTGCGTTTAGCCTGCGGTTTAGCCTGCGGTTTAGCCTGCGGTTTAGCCTTCGTTTAGCCTTCGTTTAGCCTTCGTTTAGCCTGCGTTTAGCCTGCGTTTAGCCTGCGGTTTAGCCTGCGGTTTAGCCTGCGGTTTAGCCTGCGTTTAGCCTGCGGTTTAGCCTGCCTTTAGCCTGAGGTTTAGCCTGTGGTTAGCCTGTCAAGAAGCAGCTTAAATCCAGATGGGTGATCTGCTGGGGGATATACCTGTGATGTGGCTAATAATTGCCCTACTTTTTCAATTGGCTTATTTTGACCTACTGTACAGCGTTTGTTGTGTTTTTGTTTATACAGGGTATAGGCATTGTTGATGTGAATGCCACGAAAGGAAAAGCAACCGAGGAAGAATTTAACGCAAGATATGGTTCTGGCAAAGCTCTATTCTTACAATGTGATGTCAGATCAGGAGATCAATTAGCAGGTATGTTCAGGCCTGGGAATGGTATCCGCCCGCCTGCCCATAGCGGGTTACTTATTTGTCAGGCAGGTGAAGAACCAAAAGTACCCGCCTGACCTGGCGATACGATTCCTAATTACTTCAAAATCATGGTTTTAGAGTGAATTTGTAGTGAAATATAAGTTGTCGCGCAGACCTGACAGTTTATTTTCACTCTTAAAACCATGGGGGAGGGGGGAGGGCAGATTTCCAAAATAAATTTGCAGTCAGCTGAGAAAACTTAAAGGAATTGTGTCGCTCTGTAACTCAGAATATATTTATGATTTATGATCAGAAATGTAAATCTGCAAGAAAATCTACTTTATAAAGAAGAACCATGAATAGAGGCGTCCCCTGGAAAAGATCACATGCCTTATATCTGACCCTTCAGCATGTGTATTAAGTAACACTTCCTATGTATGTAGGTATAACTTTTAGACAATCTGCTCTTAACATGTTCCAGGGCCAAAAACACATCTATCAAAACTTTGTAATGCTCTTGCCATGTATAAAGCCACACTTCCTATGCATAACCGTTGGCAGTTTTACTTTATACATGCTGATCAGGTCCGGAAATAAACATACACGGTTTTTGACAGACAAAACAGCAACGATTTATAATGTGCCGTATCGTTAATCCTGAAAAAAAAGGCAACTGAAACAACTTGCACCATACTTTTTGATTTTTTTACAGATATAGGCATCAGACCCAATTCAACAGGTTAAGTCCTATGATGATTTACAGGGTCAAACCCTGGCGGGAGGGGGGCGGGGGGCACTTGATATGAAATGGATGGAAGTAAGGCTGGCTCCTTGGAACCCTTTTTTCAAAGAGAGGGTCTTTGTGTGAGAAATTGGCAAAATATTCCAGAAAATAATTAGGGTCTTTGGGTGAGAGAGTTTTTACATTTTCCCAAAATATGGGCAAACATTTAAGGCTTTTAGAGGTATGGTGGCAGAGACGTAACTAGGGGGGGGGAGCAGGAGGGCATTATAAAGGCTTCCCACCCCCCCCCCCCCCCCCCCCCCCCCCCGATGCCCCTAAATGAAATGACAATCTCTATGTATAGGCTTGCCCCCTGCCTCCCCCACCCCTCCTCCCCCAACTTTCAAGACCCTACTTACGCTACTGTAGCACACCTGACTGCACACTCTTAGTATTTCCTGGGTTTACCCAAACTGAAGTACACTCTATCTCCTATTGTACATTTGTATTATATACCCATGCTGTCCTATTCGGAGTGGGGGGGGGGGGAGGGGGGCGTCAAATCTAGTTTTTTAACAAGTTTTGGAATTATGACTTGAGTGAAGTCATTAGTAATAGTATACAAACTGTTGCATTGGGGTTGCAATCACACTGAAGACATTAGGCCAAAAAAAAAAGAAGGTTTGTCTCAGATGACATGAGAGACTGAAAATCTAATGCGGTCTGCGGATTTTTTTTTTTTTTTTTTTTTTTTCAATTTAGACCTGATCGTCATTTGTTTGGTCAAAAAGTTGGATTTTGCAAGATTTTTTTGAGAAAATTGAAAAAAGAAAAAAAATTGAAAAAAAAATTGAAAAAAAATTGGAAAAAAAAAAAAAATTGAAAAAAAAAAAAAAATTGAAAAAAAAAATGCTAACGCGGGCGGTTTCGGGAATGCGCGCGGGTCATCTGAGACAAACTTTTTTTTTTTTTGGCCTACTGTAAATGTGGATCATTTTGTGCTACATTAATTTTTGTGCGAAAATAAAAACACACAAATATTTTTTTGCGAATAATTTAAAAACAATCGAAATGGCTGAATATCGGCAAAGCGCGAAAATGTAATCGCACAACAATTACCACTTTAACATTATTTTAATCTTGTTTTCAGATGCTTTCAAGAAGACCAAGGAGCATTACAAACATATCGACATTGTGGTCAACAACGCCGGGATTGGCGATGAATCAAACTGGGATGCCATGATAGATATTAACTTGGTAGGTAGATACCAAAGAACCCTTTTTATCCTACACTGCAAAAATCACAGAATAGAACATGTTCTGAACATGTTCTGAACGCGTTTAAGTATTATTGATGTGTTCTGAACACAAAAAGAACACATCCAGAACACGTTCAGAACATGTTCTAAATCTGTTACATTTGAACATGTTCTGGAACACCTGGAGAACATACTGTGAACATGTTCTGAACGCATCATGTGTTCTGCACTTTTTGCAGTGTAGGTGAAAGAATTAACCATTGCTTGTATGTATAGCAGGAGAACCCAGTGGAAGGGGGGGGGGTGGTGGTGGGGTGAAACTTAATTTGCTGATCGGAAGTCACATCATCCAGGAACTTAAACTATTTTGGGCATCAAGTCTGTCAGACACAAACAACTACGGTATCGTGTATATTTCAAAGGAAAGTGACAAACTGAGTTAGAAATGTATAAAACAAACAATTAAACATGTATTAATCATATATTTCAGGGTTGTATAAACCATGTAGCATGTAAGGTTTAGTATCATACTTTTTCCAACAAATCCATGTAAACTTTCATAAAGTCTATATACCTTAGCAGACAACAAACAATGCTATAGCGGCTTCAAGATGTCAGCCCAAGAAAGTTATCAAAAGTTCCTGAATGATGTGTTAAAGTTCTCGGATGAGCTCATTACATAAACAAATATATTTACGTATGAATAGTACAATAGGAATTTCCCATATCCCCGGAAAACATTTACACATTCTCTTAAGGACCCCAAAAGGACACCGCAATGGCCCAGTTTAGAGCCCAATCCTACTATAAATCTGGAAACGGTGTATGTTTGTTTGTTTGTGTGTTTATTTGTTATCCTTATTTCTCCGTTGCTTTTAATCAAAGTGGCGCCTAATTTGCATGAAAGATAGAGGAAATGACGGGAAGGGTGTTAAAGTTTATTCCACTGAAATTGGTTAACAATTGGCTCCAAAAACAGCAAAAAACCTCTCAGATTTGGCTCATAAATGCCGCTAGAATTGAACAACATTGTGCGTTGCGCGTACTACACAGCGTAGTCTTACCGTGGTAACGCGTCGCGTGCATGTTCGCGCAAGGGCTCACTGCCGCGGCACACGCACTCCTACACATGGCGCAGAAGCCACACGGGAATTATTATAGGCCTGTTGGTAGGGATATTTGGTGTCAAACCGTGTCATGTTGGGGGGAGGGGGGCAGTGTAAAAGTAAAACCACGGGAAATGGGTTAATGAAGCAACCTGATTTCTAATACTTTAAGTTGGCATGCCAAACAATCTAAAGGACCGAGGGTTGATGAAGTAGCCACGGGAAATTGTTTAGGGAGGGGTTGTGATTATAAATCAACCTGGTTTGAGTGGTGTATGGGGAGGGTAAAACCACGGGAAATGTTTCGGAAATGGTTAGGAGGGTTATGATTATAAATCCACCTGGTTGGTGTAGTTGCAGTAGGGGGGGGGGGCGGTTGTAAAGGGCTTATATGGTTTTAAAAGTACCGAGTTGATGCGGTTTGAGAGATAGGGGCTAATATTAATAAAGTAGCCACGGTAAATGGTTTAGGACTGGATATGGTTATATAAATCAACCTGATTGAGGGGGGTTGTAGGGGGTTTATAATGCCTTTAGGAGGGATATGGTTATATTAATCAACCTGGTTGTTTTGGTTTTTTTGGGGGCGGTTGTAGGGGTTTATGTGGTTTCAGAGATAGGTAATGTGGCATAACCATCTAGCGGGGACCCGAGCGTAGCGAGGGTACGCCGCTAGTGCACATAATTTGACATAATTTGGCTCATATTTTCCTACAAATTAATGTTACATAAACTATCAAAATCAATATTTCCACTTCCCTTCCATACCAATGCGTACAATTAAAACAAGATACATTTGTCAAATTAAATATTTATATGTATGAGAAATGTATTCAGTTCTTACATGGTTCTTACTTGTCTCATTTACAGAAAGCTGTAGTACATGGTTCTTATTTAGCCAAACAGTATCTATGTAAAAATAATCCAGGAGGCAACGGGGGATTGCTTATCAACATATCATCTATGGCAGGTATGAATTAACATTTAGTAAGGGAGTGTTCATAGATACCTGGTGGGGGTTGGGAAATATGGAAGTGGGGGGGCGGGGGCAAAACAAATATGGTCCCCAAAAGGGGGATAAAAATGGTTTTTTTTGCGCTCAAATCATTTTTCATTTGAGGTCCCGCCAAGTACCCCGCTGTGTGTGTGTGTGTGTGTGTGTGGGGGGGGGGGGGGGGGGGGGGGGGGGGAGGATAAAGAAAAGATGTCTAAGGCTCAAAAATTGTCCAACACTGCCCATCAAAGTATTTATTTACACTCCCAAATAGAGGGTTTGCACATCTCATCAAAACCAGTGTTAATCAAGTCATTTTCCTGGGGATTTGCTGCCAAATAGGGTCCCATTTTTCACCCTCTGGAAAATGGATGACCCCTTTTTAAAGCCATTTTGGCTCGTCCCCTTCATTGTATTGCTTCTGCTGTCACTGCCAATCAGTGCTCCTTATAAATGAACCTACTGTAAAACGCTATAATTTTTGGGATAGTTTATTTCACAAACTGAATATGACTGCTATTTTATCGAGCATTTAATTTTGCAAATTCGGACGTTTAACTGCAGACATTACTTTCGAATCAAAAAGTTGCGGCTATTTAATTTGGGAATGCTTATCCATCATGAAATTCGCGAAATTAAGTGGTTTTACAATATTTGGGAATAAGCTAACGACATTTCATTATATAAAAAACATGCTTTTGAATTAATTGATAAGGTTAAACTTACTTTAATTGTTGTGTTCTTTGACCCTGCATTTGCTATAATAGGTCTTGTCGGTCAACCATACGGTCCAGTGTATACAGCAACAAAGCAAGGTGTGATAGGGTTTACAAAGAACCTTATTGTGAGTATAATTCATGAACTGTTAAAATAATGTAATGTAATGTTATTAAATAGACACCATCCTTTTGAAATTAATCAAATTCATTTGTGAGATTTATATAGCCTATTTTTTATGACGAGCCTAAGGGGGGAGGGGTACTATAGATAACAGCAGACGACGGTGGACGTGAATGGCTGTAAATCTCTGTTGGTTTTAAATTTGATTTTTGATTATATAACCCCAAAAATTTCATCACACGTTGGAACTAAATTATTTCATCCTAAAACCCCTGGAGTGGGATAATTAACCAACTCCATTGTTAGTATTATTTTTGAATTTAATCCATTGTTATAACTGTTCATCCCATTCGCTTGATCACATAACCTTGTACGCATACGTTAACCTTGAATATTTGTGAACGAGCCTGAATGGAATCGTCTGGATAACAAAGACTTAGCTTGACGAATCATACGCTTAGCAAAGGATATAGATCCTCTATAGATGGAGTTAAGACTGAAATGAATGTATGAAGTTATTGTGTGATTCAGTTTTGTAATTAGTTATTAAATTTGTCTCATAAGCCTAACCATTTTGGATTATTTTTACAATGATGACATGTAACTATCGACCCTTAGCACAGATTCTGGTGGCAAAATACTCCCTTATTCTCTGAAATTTGCGATTTTGATAGTGACATAAAACTGTGTTATTACTAATAAATTTACATGCCTACCTTCCTACTACTAGTAATACACACACACCTACATTGTAGGAAATTGGAAGATGCATACGCATGCGCGTAACTGCCGCGCCTACAAATTTACGTCACTGTCCAAAGGAAGAAAAGTATAGGGCCTGTGGCTTATACAACATAAGCCTTCAGACACAAAATTTACAGTACATAAGTGTATGGTAAATTAACTGAGAACAGATTTCTCAGGGGGTAGTAATCCAAATTAATTATCTGACACTGGGTGTTTTTTAAATTCTGTTTTTGGTTATTTTGAATTCTTGTTTGTTTGTTTGCAGCAATACGACCCATCATTTAGCGCGGATAACATCCGATGCAATGTAGTATGTCCAACATACGCAGACACTGCCATCATTACCAAGACAAAATTAATGAATGAAGCTGATCATGATCCCATGATTCAAGCCTACATGGAGACAGTCAAACCAATGCCGTAAGTGTTGTCGTCCTGTGAAGTAATTTATTCGATAGCTAGGTTACGTTGCCCCGCAGTCGGTAGTTGCATCTGGTCGTTTCATCTGATCCCACTCCACTTATTGTCATTTAGTTAGCAACTGTTTCATCTAAAACCCAGTTAGTTGGGGTATGGGTTAGATAAAAAAATTGTTCCACGACTGCCAGCTATGCAGTAAAGAACTTTGCAAATTGCGAAATTTTCTTGCTGGGAAAATGACCACTATTGGTAATTTGCCAAAATGTCATGTCGCGAAATGTTCATGATTTACAGTATGTCAAGGGTTAGGTAAGAGTAAGAGGTAAAATAGCTTCAGATAGTAAGGGTTAGTGTTAGAGATATGCACTTATCAATTGCAACCCTGGCCCTGGGTCACCTGGGACATGGCTGGGACCATGCGGGGGACTGTAGTGGGAATGTACCAAAAAAGCATTGTCCATGATGTGTGCCGAGGATGTACAAAGTGTGTACATACTGAAATTAGCCGGGGGAATGGCCAGGCAGTGTAAGCAAGGACATTATGTGGGGAGGGGGGACAATCAAATCAAAAAAAGATATGGTGTCCCGCCTTGCTGGGATTTTCACCCAACTATACCGGAGACGTCATATTGGTAAGTCCCAGCCCAAGTTCCTGATTTACCAGTTTTATAGCTTCAAACCTGGAGAGGGGTGGGGGGGGGGGGGGGGGGGGGGGTGGGGGGCAGTGCTGATTCAGCCTCCCTCACCCCCCCCCCCAAAAAAAAAAAAAAATCAAATCAACTCATGGGCACACAAAGATGAAATCCCACCAGTCCACCATACTAACCATTGGATGCCATATGTCAATTTAGACCAGGCTAAAAGTGAGCTAGGTATCACTTGGCGGCGTTCTTTATCTCATGTGGTTTTTCTAGACCAGAATTTCATGAGGAATAAGAATATCTTTGGTAATCAGCCCAAATCCTGAACGCACCCCCAGGAGACAGCAAAATCCAAAATGGCCGCCATACAGGGGCCCCAAAATTCAAATGGCTTCAATTAAGTTAAAAAACATACCAAATTGTTCGGCTGAGCACAAGGATTCCAAAAATGTATAGTTTGTCCCACTTCCGATGTTTGGTTAACGAGTTGTCGGGCAAAATGTTAAAAGGGGTTATAAAGGGGTCAAAAGGTCAGGTTACATATTGACCTATACGGAACCTGACCTTCTGACCCCTTGATAAGGTACCACAGACACTCTAGATGGTAAAAACTACCATTTTTGGAATCCTTGTGATCATACGAGCAATTTGAGATATTGTTTTTCAAAATCAGAGCACGTTTAAGTTTTGACCCCATATGCAAAGGTCAATGACCGTTTTACGTTTTGCCCGATAACTCGTTAACCAAACATCGGAAGTGGGGCAAACTATACATTTTCGGAATCCTTGTGCTCAGCCGAACAATTTGGTATGCTTTTTAACTTAATTGAAGCCATTTGAATTTTGGGTCCCCTGTATGGAGGCCATTTTGGATTTTGCTGTCTCCTGGGGGCGCGTTCAGGATTTGGGCTGATAACCAAAGATATTATTATTCCTCATGAAATTCTGGTCTAGAAAAACCACATGAGATAAAGAACGCCTCCAAGTGATACCTAGCTCATTTTTAGCCTGGTCTAATTGGGTGTACGAGTAGTATAAGGTGATGGATAAAGGAGCTATTTTTCAAGTGGAGCACTTTTCAATGTACCGTAAAACGGGGTGAATAGGGACATGGGGGTGGATAGGGACAAAAATGGGAACGGTTTTTTAAATGTCACCCGGCCAGTTTGTGTACCGTAAAACGGGGTGAATAGGGACACGGGGCCCCCATGCCCCTATCACCCTGTTTTACGGTACACAAATTGGCCGGGTGACATCTAAAAAACTGTTCCCATTTTGTCCCTATTCACCCCATTTTACGGTACCATTTATCAACATTTTGTATGGTACTAAATATTATGTGACCAAGCATTGCATGTCATTTAAACTGTCAATTCTGTCTTGTTTCAATTTGATTTCAGCATATCTAGAGTAGTGGAGGGTTTCATGAAGCTTGTGGATGAAGACGAACACCATGGTCAAGTCATGAGGATTACTTATGAAAAAGGCATCGATTTCCAGAAATATGGCAGACGACCTACCTCAAAAATGTGAACAAATATTATATTATTATGCAGATAAGATATTTTAATACTACAATGACATAACAGATGAACATGATTTCAGAACTTTTTATATACTATACTAGAACGCTTTCACAGAAATTGAAATGTTATGGAAAAAGGTGGATTAATATAGCAGGTTATTGAAATATTATCAGGACCAATGGGTATGACCTATAATGGGTATGCATAACAAGTGGCGTAACCAGAACGGGGAGGGCAACTAGGAGAGATCGCCCCACCGACATTTGAGTCGTGTCGGTTGAGATTGGCTCTATCGGTTCATTTGACAAAGGAAATCATGAAATTACGACGCATTCCTACTAATCAAATTTGAAAAACAAACCAGTTCTTAAGACACTGTTTTTCATCATAAAATTCTGTCAGTTCAGTTCTGAAGCCTCCCTTTTTGAGACTCTGGGCAGCACACCACCCCTACCCCCAAACAAATTGAGTGCCCCCTCCCCTGGGCTTGACCTCTTTGGATGCTAAAAAACCCAATCATGCAACATCTGTTTACATCACGTTGATGAAGATGGTCAAATATTGCACATTTTAATTCCAAGATATTATCTTAAGCTCATCAAAGTCTCACTATATGCAAAATGTTGCCACTCATATTGATCATTAACTCAATATAAATAATATTTCAACATTAAAAAATGAGATTATGTCATCAGATTGATTCAACCGTTTACAGGGGTACCGATATTAACAATGGAGGGTTCATATACATACACTGCCGCCCATAAGTATTTCTCCCCCTGGAAGCTTGCAAGTTATCACTGTGTTGTCGACAAAGTATTAACCATCAGACCCATTTACCATTTCATTGTGTTCATTGTACATTTATACCAATAAATTCATGTTTCCTATTCAGATTCATGATTTTAAAGCTTTACAATTCATGATTTTATCGGGCAAGTCAAAATTCCAATGTAAAATCGCCGTAGTAAATCGCCTCATGAATATCAATACGCTCATTATCGGTAGTGTAATGTATGCTATAGGAAAACTCCATGTGCAGAATTTCATAAATGATAATTGGCATGCGCAGTGATAACTTGCAAGCTTCCAGGGGGAGAAATACTTATGGGCGGCAGTGTATAATAAGAAATGGTATTCAATCATGTTATAGAATAAACTCTATCTTCAAATTGTGACCTTATTCAACTCAAAGCACTTGAAAATGTGTGATATCTCCTCAACATCACCCTTTCTTACGTCTCCATCAAAATAGGATTATTATGTCAGGAAAAAGCCCATATGTGACCCATCACATCAAAACATACCTCTTGCCGGTATTTCTAGATATGAAGTAAAATGTATTGAAAAATATATAGAAATTAAAAGGAAATGATAAGCTTCTATTCATCATTAACTTAATATTTGAAATAAGACTTCATACGATGTATCTTCATTCATTCTCCAGTCACACATCTAGGGATACTATTAAATTTGGGATGGAAAAGTCCTATACTGCACTACGTAGATAACAGGTCCTGTTTGCATACATTAATAAATGCAACAGTACCACTTTATGATGACCACCAGAATAAAAGGAATTTATAGACTTGCATCAAGTCTGTAGGACACAAACAATGACGGTATGGTGTAAAGTGAGAGAATGAATTCAAATACATAAAATAAATAATGAAACGTGAAGTATCATATATTTCAGGCTTGTAAAAACCGTCCAGCACTTACGTTTTATCATAACTTTCAAAACCACACAATTTTTTAGGAATGTTTCCAACATGATTCTGTGTAAACTTCAATTAAATCTATGCCTAGAGCAGACGACAAACAGCGTCATTAAAAATATGTGTATCACCAAAGTTAAACTTTAATAGTACAGTAGCTTCAGATCAGCAATTTGAGTCACACACCCTGACGCATCTTTAAGATCAAAAGATTTTGATGCATCTTTAAGATCAAAAGATTTTGACGCATCTTTAAGATCAACAGATTTTGACGCGTCTTTAAAATCAAAAGGTTTTGACGCATCTTTAAGATCAACAGATTTTGATGCATCTTTAAGATCAACAGATTTTGACGCATCTTTAAGATCAACAGATTTTGACGCATCTTTAAGATCAACAGATTTTGACGCATCTTTAAGATCAACAGATTTTGACGCGTCTTTAAGATCAAAAGGTTTTGACGCATCTTTAAGATCAACAGATTTTGACGCATCTTTAAGATCAACAGATTTTGACGCATCTTTAAGATCAACAGATTTTGACGCGTCTTTAAGATCAAAAGGTTTTGACGCATCTTTAAGATCAACAGATTTTAACGCATCTTTAAGATCAACAGATTTTGACGCGTCTTTAAGATCAAAAGGTTTTGACGCATCTTTAAGATCAAAAGGTTTTGACGCATCTTTAAGATCAACAGATTTTGACGCATCTTTAAGATCAAAAGATTTTGACGCATCTTTAAGATCAACAGATTTTGACGCGTCTTTAAGATCAAAAGATTTTAAAGCGTCTTTAAGATCAAAAGATTTTGACGCGTCTTTAAGATCAAAAGATTTTGACGCCTCTTTGAGATCAAAATATTTTGACGCGTCTTTAAGATCAAAAGATGTTGACGCATCTTTAAGATCAAAAGATTTTGACACATCTTTAAGATCAAAAGATTTTGACGCGTCTTTAAGATCAAAAGATGTTGCCGCATCTTTTAGATCAAAAGATTTTGACGCGTCTTTAAGATCAAAAGATTTTGATGCATCTTTAAGATCAAAAGATTTTGACGCGTCTTTAAGATCAAAAGATTTTGATGCATCTTTAAGATCAAAAGATTTTGACGCGTCTTTAAGATCAAAAGATTTTGACGTGTCTTTAAGATCAAAAGATGTTGACGCATCTTTTAGATCAAAAGATTTTGACGCATCTTTAAGATCAAAAGATGTTGATGCATCTTTAAGATCAAAAGATTTTGACGCGTCTTAAAGATCAAAAGATGTTGACGCATCTTTTAGATCAAAAGATTTTGACGCATCTTTAAGATCAAAAGATTTTGATGCATCTTTAAGATCAAAAGATTTTGACGCGTCTTAAAGATCAAAAGATTTTGATGCATCTTTAAGATCAAAAGATTTTGACGCGTCTTTAAGATCAAAAGATTTTGACGTGTCTTTAAGATCAAAAGATGCTGATGTTGACGCATCTTTTAGATCCAAAGATTTTGACGCATCTTTAAGATCCAAAGATTTTGATGCATCTTTAAGATCAAAAGATTTTGACGCGTCTTTAAGATCAAAAGATCATTCGACGCATCTTTAAGATCAAAAGATTTCTTTTTGACATTCAGGTATCACAATCAGATTTTTACTTGTTTTGGTCGTTATTTAACCGCACGGCGAAAAGTGACCCGAAATATAACCAAGGAGTTATCATAGTTAACTAATAACTCCTTGATATAACAGTGTTTCGATAATAACAACAAATATTAACAAACACAGGTGAATGTCCCAACGAAAAATAAGAAAGGACATGCAACGGCGCGCGAGGACTTGAAATGGTTAAGGCGTCTGGCTTACGGGATGCAATAGACAACAGATCGATACACGGAATAAAGCGTAGTAGCGTAGTAACACAGTGGGATGCATCCCGTTATAGTTGCAGAAAGAAATTAAGCCCTCTGGCTAGTGTTCAGGAGACAAAATAAAAAAACGCCCGATCGACTGACCCTCGTTTGCCCGTAGAATAGGTTATTTTTAATCCATTTAATCCTCATTTGCTTACCGATATACAGTCTGTCCCAAAATGATTAGTACCCATCGAT
Organism: Ophiura sarsii; assembly: GCA_035610835.1. NCBI lineage: Eukaryota > Metazoa > Echinodermata > Ophiuroidea > Amphilepidida > Ophiuridae > Ophiura > Ophiura sarsii. The sequence continues at coordinate 33,156,452 of CM069444.1, read as the reverse complement.
GCCCAAAGTTCATAAATGTTTTCATCATCTAAATCAATACCGTTTATCGCGAATTGATGCATTGTGGGATAGAAAAGGGGGCAAATGTTGTCCCTTTTCAATCCCACAATGCAACAGTAAAGGATAATCAATGGCTTTTACTAATTCGCATAAACCTAATGGGATTTGGTCTATGGTTATTTCATCATCTTTGACATACGTTACCGTTCATTAGAATTTTAGATCATGAATATCGGATTTATCAAACTCAAGATACACTCATAATGTATGTAAGACAGTGATTTCACCTTTTCGACAAAGTTGGTTAAACAGCTTGTTTGAAAGAAACAAATAATATTCTCTTAATCTCTTTGTTCAATAACTGTTATTAGTAGTTGGTCAAATCATTAATGATTATTCATTTTAATTCAATTTGAAGGGTAAAAGAAGTTCGTCACCCTTGAATTGCATTGTTTTATTTGACAAATGTTAAGGGATTTTTAAATGGTTAATGAAGTGGTATTGGGTGACTTAGCAGGGCTTAGATTTCATTTTAACATTGGAGGATGAAGTTGGTGACGATAGAAGGTTAAAAACTATTTCACATTACCAATTTTGTTTTCCATCCCACTATAAACAAGAAGTCTAAACCACTTCAAATTTACCCACGACCACTTCTTTACCTATTTAAATGTCCCTCAAGTTTAGCCTCAAAGCTCATATAAAAACAAAGCTTGTGATCACTCATGTGTGACGATCAATTTTTTCTCTTCAAATTGAATCAAAATGAAGAATATTAATGATTTGAACAACCATAACAAACAACAGTTTAAAATAGAAAGGAACAATGGCAGACAAGAGATTGAGGGAATATGTTTGTTTCTTGTTTCTTGTTTCTCTTAAACAAGTTTAACACACATACATATTTTATTTAGCCCTTTGCCAAAAAGGTGAAGTCACCATGTCTTACAAAATAGAATATAACCTCAGTTAAGTTAAATAATTCTGATTATAATGTTAATGAAAGGACACAGTATGTCAAAGATGATGCAAAAACAACGGACTTAGCTATCATTTTGGGACAGCCTGTAGGCTACTGTCTGTACTTCTGCAGATAAAAATTCTGTCTACAATATTATCATGGCAAAGACGTATATACTTGTCTACAATGTTATATTTTGTAGATAGCAAAGACATATAGTTGTCTACAATGTTATCTTTTGCAGATACCAAAGACATATAGTTGTCTACAATGCTATCTTCAGTAGATAGCAAAAATATAGATGTGTCTACAATGCTACCTTTGAAAGATAACAAGGACATACACTTGCCCAAAAACGTTATTCTTAGTAGATAGCAAAGATATTATACATTTGTCTATAATATTATCATGGCAAAGACATATATACTTGTCTACAATGTTATCTTTTGTAGATAGCAAAGACATATAGTTGTCTACAATGTTATCTTTAGTAGATAGCAAAGACATATATACTTGTTTACAATGTTATCTTTAGTAGATAGCAAAGACATAAACTTGTCTACAATGATATCTTTAGTAGATAGCAAAGACATATATACTTGTTTACAATGTTATCTTTAGTAGATAACAAGGACATAAACTTGTCCAAAACGTTATTCTTAGTAGATAGCAAAAATATTATACATTTGTCTACAATATTATCGTGACAAAGACATATATACTTGTCTACAATGTTATCTTTAGTAGATAGCAAAGACATATAAACCTGTCTACAATGTTATCTTTAGTAGATAGCAAAGACATATACTTGTCTACAATGTTATCTTTAGTAGATAGCAAAGACATATACGTGTCTACAATGATATCTTTAGTAGATAGCAAAGACATATACTTGTCTACAATGTTATCTTTAGTAGATAGCAAAGACATATACTTGTCTACAATGTTATCTTTAGTAGATAGCAAAGACATATATACTTGTCTACAATGTTATCTTTAGTAGATAAAAAGGACATAAACTTGTCCAAAACGTTATTCTTAGTAGATAGCAAAAATATTATACATTTGTCTACAATATTATCGTGACAAAGACATATATACTTGTCTACAATGTTATCTTTTGTTAGATAGCAAAGACATATAGTTGTCTACAATGTTATCTTTTGTAGATAGCAAAGACATATAGTTGTCTACAATGCTATCTTCAGTAGATAGCATTTTTTTGTCTACAATGCTATCTTTGAAAGATAACAAGGACATACACTTGTCCATGAAAATGTTATTTCTTAGTAGATAGCAAATATATTACATATTTGTCTACAATATTATCATAGTAAAGACAATATTTGTCCACAAAGCATTTTTAGTAGATGGCAAAGGCATATATTTGTCTACAATGCTATCTTCAGTAGATAGCAAAAATGTAAATTTGTCTAATGCTATCTTTGATAGATAGCGAGGACATAATTATGCTTGTCCAAAATGTAATTCATTCTTAGTAGATAGCAAAGATATACATTATATTTGTCTACAATATTATCATACCAAACTGAATATAACAATTGTGTACACCCAAAATCTTAACATCAGTAGTAGCCTAGGAAACGTGTGATTTGACAGGGATAACATTGCAACGGGAATGGTTTTTGTTGTAACTTCTTCTAGAACACATTCCAAACAATATATAGGCACTATCAACAATTGCTAATGCATATTCAGACAATCTTGTCGTCGTGTATGGCCGCCGGCGGCGACCATACACGACTCCAAATATGGTACAGCCTATACATTATAAGACCATCGTCTATAGCAAAACAGCTAAGAACTATGTTTTATTCTCTAAATAAAGTTATGAGGTAGGAGGTAAAACTTATTGAATTACCCTCGTAGATATAAAGCACATGTTTTATGTTGTTTCATTTCGAAATTGCACTTCTTTTTCAAATATCTTTATAATCTGTAAAAGTAATTCTACAATTTTAAGAATGAAGTAGGAGGTCTTCATTAAATGAAGTCTAATATTACCATAAGTGAATTCTACAAACATGTTGGGTCTTAGTCTATTTCACAGGTACAGATATTAGAGAATAAATCATAGTTGGCAAACAATGCACTTAATGTGAAACTGTGTCAAATTTATTATATCCCATAATGCATAATCAAATGAGTTTTTCAGACACAAAAGTCAGATGTATCAGTTCATCGTGAGTACAACAAAGTATCTTCTCAGAGTAACCGCACAGAGGTGCCACAAAGTTATGGATTTCTGGCAAAAACTTTAACGCTGCCCATATCACATACTATTAGTTTGTTGCCATCATCTACCAATGAGAGGCCAGTTGGATATAATAAGCCTAGGTCAATGCTACCTAGATATTCACCGGACACAGTAAAGCATAAAACAGTATATTTCTCCCGGGTTGAAATTAAAATGATGTCTTCATAGCAGTAGATGCCACGAGGACACCATTTGCCCAATTTGCCATCACTAACAGGATGCTTAAGAGCGCACAGGACCTGTCCAGTATCACTTATTAGCTGTGGAGGCTTGTCCCACGAAGCGACAATGATTGTATCTTGTGACGTGACCCCAAGAACCATGGGCGCAATGCCTACCTTGATACTGGTAATGTAGGTACCATCTTGTTTGTGTGTGTTAATACATTTATTGATTACATCACCTGTCAGTAAATGCCCCCTGGAATCTATTGTTAGGCCCCACAAAGATGGAGAATGAGAGGCTGACTGTGGGTTTGATGACACTAATTTACCCTTAAATGCGCCATTAACATCATATATCTTAATATACTTAGTACTATCAGTTACAAAATAATCACTGTTTGAATTGACAATAATCTGTTGAGGATCTGATATTGTCCCTGGTTCCAATCCTTGAGTAGTATCCAAGCTGAATTTGTACTCTCCATCAGTACTGAACACTTTTACCTTTGATGCTTTGCAGTCGGCAATGGCGACATCTTCATTCAAGTTGACCGCCATACCCAAACCATAATATAGTTCGCCTGGTCCGAACACCTTCTCTAACTTCCATGGACCATTGATGATTTCTAGATGTCTTGGTTTCTGTGTTGCAGCTACTGCTGATGTTGCTGCTGCTTTAAATAGCTGTTGAATGTAATGAATCAACATAGTTACTTATAGTTATCAGGCCGCAACCGGGTGGGTTTTTTGTGTGTGGGGGGGGGGGGGGGGGGGGGGGGGGCGTTTTCATTGGTACCCAACAAATCGTCGGTTGTTTTCCAAACTGGCATGGACAAAATGCTTTGCAAAATTGGGATGGGGTTTCCAAACGGGGGTAGGGAGGGGGTTGTTTTCCAAAAAGGTACATTAGTACACAAACAAAGGTCAATTGTTACACAAATAAGGTACATGTTACACAAAAAAAAGGAAATTGATACACACAAAAAGTACATTAGTTCACCAAAAAGGTCCGCACCAGGAAAACGTGACAATGACATCAAACATGGTATCCAGTCTAACCTTAAAGGTTACATACAACACTTAGGCCTATAATGCTTCACACCCTATGTCCTTATTGAATTCTATTCAATTTATACAGTAGGCCTACGATATAACACTTACAACATCTATGATATACTCAATACTGGGTCGTTTGTGGTAGTCTGTATTCCAACATTGTCGCATAAGATCTTCCAACCATTGAGGGCAGTCTTCTGGAATATGTGGTCGTTCATCGTCATTGCAAACCTTCCAAAGGACGGCTAGACTCCCCACACCCTTAAATGGAGATTTTCTGGTCCAAAGTTCCCAAAGTACAACGGCAAGGGAAAACAGGTCATATGATGGAGAGAGTATGCCAAGTTTAAGAAGCTCTGGCGCCATCCAGTGGTAAGAAGCAGACTCAGTCGCTTCGCTGATTGTACTCCCGATATTTTTAGCCAATCCAAAGTCGCCTAACTTCAAAATGTTACCTCCCGTAATCATATAATTTGGGGACTTGATGTCTTTGTGTACAATCTTCATTTCTCTGAGATACTTGACAGGCATGGCTGCTTGCTTTGCCCAAGAGAAGAATTCATCTACTGGGAAATGTTTATTTTGATGTTTATCAAGATAAGATCGAAGTGAGCCGCCTTCACAAAGTTCCAAAATCAGCATGAACTCCATCGCTTCATCTACTACCCCAAGAAACTTCACGATGTTGGGATGGTCCAGCGTGGACATGATATTCAGCTCATGATCATCATGCCGGTATAATTTTTTGGCAGCAATGTCAATCTTCCCTCTCTCACTTTTCCATGTCATCTGATACACAGAGCTAAAACCTCCTGTTCCGATCTGTTTAACAAGTTTCAGTTTGCTTCTGCTGATCGCGTTTATTTGAGAGGCCATCTTCTAGTTTGGATATCAGTACTTCCTGTTGAAATAACATGATAAAGTTTATAGAATTATTATAATAATAATAATAATAATAATAATAATAATAATAATAATAATAATAACACACTTATATTGCGCATAAAGCAGCGGCACCAATGCGCTTTACAAACAAATGATAAAGATCTCAAAAACTACATATACTGTACATTAAAACACATGATTAAAAAGATAATAATTATATACAATGCAAAGAACACCACAAAAAATATGAATAATTCCCCTTGCTAATAGTCTAATTTACACTATTTGCAACCTTTCATCATATCAATAATATCAATAATATCAATATAAATATTATGTTATTGCCTATTTTTCTAGGAAACTCCTGATGTAATATGTAGTATATCTCACTCTCACTATGATAGAGACAAATAAAATCATTAGTAGAGTTCTAGAAAAAGCATGTGATAAACCCCGGTGATAAACTTGAACGGTTAAGATTGAGTTGCCTGTTAATTATAACACCACATTATACATTGAATACTAAAAGGATGATCCTATCTGTATAATATAAATAAAGGAGACTCTTTTTATCAAAAGTGAATACAACTCACCGTTTTTTATGTACACTGTTTTCTATCGAAATGTCAACTCCAATTTTAACTCCACTTGACGAAAGATTATTTGATATAATTGCAAAATGGCGTCCGTTGTGATTTTCCCTCACAAAACAGCAACGGCGGCGTCAACTTGTTTGAATTGGCTGATGGGCTGTTTCAACGTTACATTATGAACTAGCTGGCTGGTTTAAGCTTCTATGATTGGTGGAATGGATAGTTTAATCTTTACAACTACAATGCTATTGTCATGGCAACACTTTTATCTGGTATAGACAAAGTTCATAATACAGATCAGTATCATTTAGGGATCATCAAATAATATGTGATTAATTAATATTATTTCTCTTAGTAAAGACAAACTTTGTTTATCGACAGATGGTCTTATCACATGGACATTTTAATAACACTATACAATAGGCGAGGGGTAAAAACCAAAACATACAATGTGAGTCAAAAAGAAGTCGTACGGGAATCAATAGCCATTTTCAAAAGATTACACACATTCGACAAACCAATGAAGCCAGGGCTGCACTTAGTACCCGCCCGCAAGCCCGAGGCGGGTAACTTTTGAGTCGGGCGGGTAACTTTTAAAATAATTTATACACGTATGGCTGGCCGGTAAGAATTTGCTGTTGATAAATATTTTGGAGTCCACTAAGAGAAACATGGCCGTTTCCCCTGGCCCTGCTAATGAGTCTGACCCATAAATTTATAATTCTGTGGTCTGCCCAGAGTAGATGGGTGGTCGGACAATTAGAAATCTTTACAAATTCCATTGTAATAATGCATGTCCACGAAATATGTAACACCATAATTGCCCCATGTACTGAAAACCACGTTAATTTAAGAATACAGACATTGCTGCATTTAGGATAACTTGTCATTAACCATCGTATCTCGATGGCGGTACGTAACGGGGGAAATAGTTGCGTAACGAATGTTCAAACAGCATTTTAGCCCCCGTGCTTGGAAAATAAAAATATAAAACTGGCTGAACCACGTGGCTGGCGACGCTTCGTGTTTCTCAATTTATATTCATCAATTAACGAAACCAATTAAGCCATGAGGCATAACGTCGCTATTTTCAAAACCTTGTATCCCTTCAGCATGTATAAAGTAATACTTCCTATGTATGACCTTTAGGCGGTCTGCTCTAAACATTTTTAAGTGACAAAATCACATCTATCAAAACCTTGTAAGTTGTCTTGCCCCGGAACATGTATAAAACAACTCTTCCTATGCATAACCGTTTGCAGTTTTACTGTATACAGAAAAACCTACAAGGTTTTGAAAGAATAGCGACGATAAGCGGAAGCCACAATTGGATTAAAGCAAGCAGGAAAAAAAGTCTGAAAAATAAAAGTAAAGATGTTACTGGAGATGAGCATGATTGATACTCATACGTTAAATACCTTTAAGGTTTAAGGTTTTTCATCAATCAATTGACACAACATTATTGGTTACCTTTGGGCTGGTTAAGATTAGATTTGGGCTGGTAACTTTTACATGTTACCAGCCCGCCTGGCTGGTTGGATTCAAAGAGCACATTCAAAGAGCACATTCTCTCGCTCATATGAAAAGAAGAAAAAAAGAAGAAAAAGATCCTTGCTATCACGAGTTATGACTTTTTTAATGAAATAACCCATTTTGGGAGCTGTCCACACTCAGTAAATCCTATGAAATTATCAATCTAAGTGAGAAGCAAAGTGTACATATTCACACAGAATGAATATTCAATAACATTTTAGAATGGTTTGAAATTCATTATCTGTGGCTAAAAATGGAATACACACTGAAATATTCCGTTTTTGTCAGATTTTGTGTTTCATATTATGAGGAATACCTGTAAATCCGGATGTAGGCCGACATCTATTTCTCTTTGAAATGAGAACGACGTTTTATATGTTCCTGGTTTTTTATAATTAACATTAAGAATTCCGTTGACGGCTCGAAAAAATGGGCTCTTTTAGAAATAATTAAGGCATTACTGTTTGTATCATTGAATAAGGATTTTATCTCTTATCCCTACTTCAATTTATTACAAACTGTGTCGGATCATTTCGAAGGAGTTATCATTCCCGGGACAGTTACAGTGATTTAAATGAGTGGCAGAATATGTTCATTGAATATGTTATTGTTTGAATATATCTTTTAAATTTGATTGAAGCTTCCGATAGAAAGTTAAATAAATCAAGAGATAAATGATAGATAAATAAATAGAAAAAACTATAAACGCATTTGCCTTTATAATTTATAAAAATTGACATAAAATGATGTTACCTTAATCCACCATCAAGTATAAAAAATAAAAAATAAAAAATAAAAGAATAACAAGGAATACACGGGTATCGAACCAGTGTTTGCCGATTGCAAACAATATGGCCAACGTAATGTACATGTATGTACGCCACAGAGATCGACGAGAGTGATTGTGATAGTTTTATTATTTAACCACTTTACCATTTATTTATAATAACGAAGGATTTTTATCGTGCCATTTTTGCCATTTTATACCATATTTGTATGTTACTCTCGCACAAAATGTGTTTGTAATGTGATTATACTCCTTATTTTTGAAAAAAAAGGTAAAAAGCGTTGACATTTTCGAACACAACAAATGGCGTCATTTATACGGTTCACAATCAGTGCTCGACTGGACGTTGTGTGACGTGTTTCATTATTCATGTTATTCAAATTACTGCGTTTGGCCAAGGAGTATATATCATATTATGATAGGAGGAGACAGTTGCATATTCATTTGCATATTCATCATAATATGATTAACCCTGCCTAAACCCTATGCCCTGCTGCGAAGGGTCACAGATAACGCCCTCTAAACTGAGAGGGGACTTTTCTATTGTTCTCATGCACAGCGTTGGCAATGAGCGACTGAGAAGTATAACAAAAGCGTACATAAACAGATCACGTTGATGATCATATTCATCGACATTCCATCTTGAGTTGCATGTTTGGGACGGAAGTTACGTTGTGAGATAAATATTTGGGTATTTAGTATTACAAAATCTGAGTTCCTTTTGTGTTAATGAGACTCTGGGCAGCAAACCACCCCTACCCAAAACAAAGTTGAGTGCCCCCTCCTGGGTTTGACCTCTTTGGAGGCTAACCAATCATGCAACATCTGTTTACATCACGTTGATGGAAGATGGTCAAATACTGCACATTTTAATTCCAAAATATTATTTTAAAGGTAGCGGTTCCGATTGCTGGCCCGATTTTCAACTTGATGTTTTCTATTTTACATGAAATGTTTTCCTTAAAATTGTCACATTCCAAAATTTGAGTTGCATAACTCCAATGGTTCTATTTTAGAATCACAAGGTCACAAGATATTTGCCCATTGAGTAGCACACAGACTGTTTGGTGGTTCACCACCTTTGGCAGTAATTCACCACATTTTAGCCTATGATTTTTAAATGGAACATTTCTGTCCTCTAGGATTTTACAGACATAATAAAAAATACCCGTTCATTAGAATTTAAGATCATGAATATCGGATTTATCAAACTCAAGATACAATCCATTAGACATAGTGATTTCACCTTTTCGACAACGTTTGTTAAACAGCTTATTTAAAAGAAACAAATAATATTCTCTTAATCTCTTGTCTACTATAATCTTTGTTCCTTAATTGTTATTAGTTATGGTTGGTCAAATCATTAATGATTCTTCATTTTAATTCAATTTGAAGGGTAAAAGAAGTTCGTCATACTTGAATTGCATTGTTTTATTTGACAAATGTTAAGGGATTTTTAAATGGTTAATGAAGTGGTATTGGGTGACTTATATTTCATTTTCACATTGGAGGATGGAGTTGGTGAGGATAAAAAGTTAAACACTATTTCACTTTACCAATTTGTTTTTCCATCCCACTATAAACAAGAAAGCCACTGCAAATATACCCACGACCACTTCTTTACCTATTTAAATGTCCCTCAAGTTTAGCTTCAAAGCTCATATAGAAACAAAGCTTGTGATCACTCATGTGTGACGATCAATTTTTACTCTTCAAATTGAATCAAAATGAAGAATATTAATGATTTGAACAACCATAACAAACAAAAGTTTAAAATAGAAAGGAACAATGGCAGACAAGAGATTGAGAGAATATGTTTGTTTCTTGTTTCTTTGAAACAAGTTTATCACACACACACACACATTTTGTTTAGCCCTTTGCCAAAAAGGTGAAATGACCATGTCTTACAAAATGGAATATAACCTCAGTTAATTTAAATAATTCTGTTAAAAAATTTAAAGAAAGGGCACGGTATGTCCAAGATTATGCAAAACAACGGACCTATATCTCATTGATTTTGATAATAAAAAAATAAATGAACTTTGGGCATCGATGGGTATCATTTTGGGACAGCCTGTACTCTCTTCTGCAGATAAAAATTCATATATCGAGGGCTCAGAAACACAAGACCTTATCTCCATTTTGACCATTTTGAGAAAAAGACTATTGAAGATTTTTAAACACATTGGGGAGATGGGGATAAGGCCTTGTGATACTGGCTATAACTTTGAAAGGGTTGTGTTATGGAGATAAGGCTGTGTGTTACTGGAAAGAGAATTTCTTTCTGAAAATTTTGATACCAAAAATTTAATTTTTGAAGAAAAAAAATGGAGATGAGGCCTTGTGTTTCTGAGCCCTCGATATTTGCTATCTTCAATGTAATCAAAGCTATATTGCCAATGATTCATCCCATCTGATCCCATATTTGTCTACAATGCTATCTTCAGTAGATAGCAAAAATATAAATTTGTCTACAGTACTATCTTTGATAGATAGCAAGGACATATACTTGTCCAAAATGTTATTATTAGTAGATAGCAAAGATATTATACATCTGTCTACAATATTATCACGGCAAAGGCATATATACTTGTCTACACAATGTTATCTTTAGTAGATATCAAAGACATGTATACTTGTCTACAATGTTATCTTTAGTAGATAGTAAAGAGATAGGCCTATATACTTGTCTAGAATGATATCTTTAGTAGATAGCAAAGACATATATAATTGTCTACAATGTTATCTTCAGTAGATAGCAAAGACATATAAACTTGTTAACAATGATATATTTAGTAGATAGCAAAGACATATACTTGTCTACAATGTTATCTTTAGTAGATAGCAAAGACATATATACTTGTCTACAATGTTATCTTTAGTAGATAGCAAAGACATATATACTTGTCTACAATGTTATCTTTAGTAGATAGCAAAGACATACACTTGTCTACAATGTTATTTTTTGTAGATAGCAAAGACATATATTTGTCTACAATGCTATCTTCAGTAGATAGCAAAAAAAAAAAAGTGTTTACCATGCTATCTTTGATAGATAACAAGGACATACACTTGTCCAAAATGTTATTCTTATCAGATAGCAAAGATATTATACATTTGTCTGCAATATTATCATGGCAAAGGCATATATATTTGTCTACAATGTTATCTTTTGTAGATAGTAAAGACATATATTTGTCTACAATGCTATATATCTTTAGTAGATAGCAACACATATAAATTTGTCTACAATGCTATCTTTGATAGATAACAAGGACATACACTTGTCCAAAATGTTACTCTTAGTAGATAGCAAAGATATTATATATTTGTCTACAATACTATTGTCAGTAGATAGCAAAAATGTGAATTTGTTTAATGTTATCTTTGATAGATAGCAAGGACATAATTATGCTTGTCCAAAATGTAATTCATTCTTAGTATATAGATAGCAAAGATATATATTTGTCTATAATATTATCATAGCAAACAGAATATAACAATTGTGTACATCCACAATCTTAACATCAGTAGTAGTCTAGGAAATGTGTGATTTGACAGTGACAAAATTGCAACGGAAATGTTTTTTGTTGTAACTTCCTCTAGAACACAATCCATTCCAAACAATATAATATTGATAATTGTTAGTAGGTATTGTCGAAATTAATCAGTAACCATGTTCAAAATACCATTGGTACACACTTTTGTTGAAATATTGTCTAAAACATCTAAAATGGTGGTTATTTTACAACGTGGCAGTTTTTACAAAATGGCTGCCTTTTAACAAAATATGGGGGTCATTCAATAAGTTCTACCTCCTCACTTATAACAACGCTAATACGAATGTCAGCTTCATGACGTTTGTCATAAAATAGCTCTGAATCATAGCTACACATGACAACGGAAACGGATAATTACCTTTAAAATAAATACCCTTTTTCAGGTTTTTTCCGTCGTGTATGGTTAGATATAAAAGTATGATTTAAAATGGAAATCTATCAATGGTTTTTGAATATATTAAAGTATTATCATGTATAAATTAGATTGTAAGCAAAAAGTGTAATATCAACTCGAATGTATTGCTGCCTTTGGAATACTGCTAATCAGTCAAATTTTCATATATACAAGTTAGGTACACAGTGATGCCTCGCATGTGAAATCTTTAACCTAACAGTCATCTTTTGAGTTTTCCTTTTGTTCAACCTTCATAATAGACAATCATGTAGGCAGTGATAGAAAAATATCTCTTCGAGTGACTTGTAAGCACTCCTTTAGTCCTGTATATTGAAGATCTCTTAGTTCTCATGAAAATCAAATATAACTTTTGCAGAGTTCTCTAGGGGAGTCCTGGTAAACTTAATGGTTGTCCTGATCTGGTATTGGCTAATCAGAGGGCATATCTTTTTCTACGAAATCAGTCACCTTTATTGTTTATAGTCTGTTAAAAGAGATATCTGACGTTATAGACAGTTATAATTGACCAATAGGCATGTTTTATCTCTTAACATAGGTCAAATTAATAGCACTTCGGCGATATTTTGCTGTTTTTCATCCGCTTCCGTCACACTAAATGGAGGTTTGGTTTTCACTGCATCTACAGAAAAGTACAACTATTACTCAGATCAATTGTCAATGAATTTGAAGCTGAGATTCCAAGCTACAATTGTCTAATATTTCATTAGACTGGTTTATATAATAATAAAGTTATGAGGTAGGAGGTAGAACTGATTGAATTACCCTCGTAGATATAAAACTCATGTTTTATGTTGTTTCATTTCGAAATTGCACTTCTTTTTCAAATATCTTTATAATCTGGAAAAGTAATTCGACAATTTTAGGAATACGAAGTAGGAGGTCTAACATAATGTAGTCTAATATTGCCATAAGTAAATACTACATACATGTTGGGTCTAAGTCTATTTCCAAGGTACACATAAGAGAATAAATCATAGTTGGCAAACAATGCACTTAATGTGAAACTGTGTCAAATTTATTATATCCCATAATGCATAATCAAGTGAGTTTTTCAAACAAAAATGTCAGATGTATCAGTTCATCGTGGGTACAACAAAGTATCTTCTCAGAGTAACCACACAGAACGAGGTGCCACAAAGTTATGGGTTTCTGGCAAAAACTTTAACGCTGCCCATATCACATACTATTAGTTTGTTGCCATCATCTACCAATGAGAGGCCAGTTGGATATAATAAGCCTAGGTCAATGCTACCTAGATATTCACCGGATACAGAAAAGCATACTATTGACTTCCAGTTAGAAATTAATATGATGTCTTCATAGCAGTGCACACCATACCATTTGTCATCATTTACAGGATGCTTCAGAGTGCACAGGACCTGTCCAGTATCGCTTATTATCTGTGGAGGCTTGCCCCACACACTAGCAACAATGATTGTATCTTGGGATGTGACTGCAAGATACCCGGGCTCAATGCCTACCTTGATACTGGTAATGTAGGTACCATCTTGTCTGTGTGTGTTAATGCACTTATTGCTCACATCACCTGTAAGTATGTGACCCCTGGAATCCATTGTGAGGCCATATAAAGATGGAAAATGAGAGGATGACTGTGGGTTTAATGACACCCATTTACCCTTAAATGCGCCATCAACATCGTATATTTTAATATACTTAGTCCTATCAGTTACAAAATAATAACTGTTTGAATTGACAATGATTTGATGTGGATATGATTTTGTCCCTGGTTCCAATCCTTGAGTAGTATCCAAGCTGAATCTATACTCCCCATCGGCACTGCACACTTTTACCTGTGATGCTCTGCAGTCATGGCAGTCGGCAATGGCGACATCTCCCTTCAGGTTGATCGCCATGTCCATACCATAATATAGTTTACCTGGTCCGGACCTGCCAAACACCTTCTCTAACTTCCAAGGACCATTGATGATTTGTAGCTGTCTGGATTTCTTTGCTGCTGCTGCTGCTTTAAATAGCTATGAAATGTAATAAATAAACATTAACATTATGATTATCCAATATTACATCTACTGTCTATGCAAATACAGGTGAAATTAAATCAAATTCTTTGTGCTTGTCTATTTTAAATATTTATGCTTTTGTTTTTCAAAAATATTTTGAAAAATAAAACTATTATTAGCAATTTTTATTGTCTGTTAGTGTTATGGCCACCATCTTCTAAGAAACATCCCAAAGAAATATTATTGTGTATGAGTGAACTCCATAATGTCTATATCAGTTTATCCAGTGTCTCGCATGAAAGATTTGGTATATCTAATTCATGGACAAACCTCTCCGTCCTGATTAATTAACTTATTTACAAAATTCCAAAAACCACTCAAATTATCATGGGGAGGGGAAAGAGGAGGGGATTTGAATGTCCCGGCACGTTGTCTCAGTTGATCCCCAAATACAGGTCCCATCCACGTGGCAGGGTTTGCAAATGATATGAAAGCTTAGGGGTCCATCCCTCTCTTAGAACCTAAACCGTCAGATAGACATTGCATAATCAACTTGGGGGGGGGGGGCATTTGAGACTTTTAAAATAATTTTTTGACACCTTTCTTATTAGTTGACACCTTTTATAGTCTTTGAGACCATTTTGACCTAAAAAGCCGCCCATAGGGGGGGGGGGGGGGGGGGGCTTCGTGCATATTTATATTTTCAAGCCAAGCTCTTACATAAGGGGGTTCCAAATAGAGCACTACTTGGATAGATATCATTTTTTGATCATAAAATAGGGGTCATCATTTGAATCATATAATGGGAGTCATCAGTTCTGCATGACTTTTTGGTTAAAAACCACACAAACATGTCTAAATATGATAAATCTTCCGGCTCACTACGCTCGCAGCAATAACACACGATGAAAAGATGGTGCATTTTAAGTATTGACCATTCAGATAGAAGAGGAACACTACAGTTGCCAACGTCTACCCATTACCAAAGTTCCAAAGAAAAAAAGACAGCCCCCTATAACAAGTTCGGGTGTTGTTGTTTTGGGGTGTTTTTTTTTTGGGGGGGGGGGGGCTACTGATGAGTAGGGGGGGGGGGGGGGGATTTTAGTTTTAGCTGTATTATAAGGGGAGGTCTAGGTATATTCATACAAGCGTCTCGAATTTGTCCCAAACCTCCTTCCACCATAAATAATGAACGTTCCCTAAATTAATATATAAATAGCCCATTTTTGCGAGCTTCGCGCGCATTACGTAATGTACCTTAATTATGGCACGATTTATGTAATAACTTTTTTTTAATTTGCGCACGTCCTATATCCGTATTGTATTAATTTATACAGGATTTATAACACTTACCACATCTATGATATAATCAATACTGGGTCGTTCGTGGTATTCTGTATTCCAACATTGGCGCATAAGATCAGCCAACCATTGAGGACAGTCATCCGGGATAGGTGGACGTTCATCATCATTGCAAACCTTCCAAGCGACGACTTGACTGTCCATACCCTTATATGGAAATTGTCTTGTCCAAAGTTCCCAAAATACAATAGCGAGTGCAAACAGGTCATATGATGGAGAGAGTATGCCAAGTCTAAGAAGCTCAGGCGCCATCCAGTGGTAAGAAGCGGACTCTGTCGCTTGGCTGATTGTACTCGCGATATTTTTGGCCAATCCAAAGTCGCCTAACTTTAAGATTTTGCCTCTCGTAATCATATAATTCGGGGATTTAATGTCTTTGTGTACAATCTTCATTTTTCTGAGATACTTGACAGGTATGGCTGCTTGCTTTGCCCAAGAGAAGAATTCATCTAATGGGAAATGTTCATCTTGATGTTTATCAAGATAAGATCGAAGTGATCCACCTTCACAAAGTTCCAAAATCAGCATAAAATCCATCTCTTCATCTACTACCCCGAGAAGCTTCACGATGTTGGGATGGTCAAGCGTGGACATAATATTCAGCTCATGTTTGTCATTTCGGATTAATTTCTTGGCAGCAATGTCAATATTTCCTTCTTCTCTTCTCCAGGTCATCTGATACACAGAGCTAAAACCTCCTGATCCTATCTGCTTAATAAACTTCAGTTTGCTTCTGCTGATTGCATTGATTTGAGAGGCCATTTTCTTCTTCTTTGTTTTGGCGCGTTTATTCCCTGTTAATGAAATCGGAGGAAAATTGAATTGGTTTAGAAAATAACCGGTTGGGATACACACTTTATTCTAGTTAATAAACTCCTAAGAAACACAATGTAACACAATGTTTATACTCCTTTCTAAAAATAAATAAATGTTATAACTCACCTGCTATATTGCAAATTGAAGACCACCTTTTGACATCGAGCTTAAAACGAATCAGCAAAATGGATGGCGTCGTGTTAGGCGTGTACACGTGTGTACTATAACAAGGAAAAAACCCAGAGAAGAACTATGACCTTGACTGTGTCATAGAATGAGTGCGTTGACCTTCTAATTCTATATTAAAGGTACATTGTACAATATTGAGGATGGATAGTTCGATTGAAAATAATTCACAACAAATGGCCACGTTTTACAAGTGTTTTAATTCAAAGTAGTTATGCCACTTTATTCTTAATAGAATTAAGAATAAAATGTATGAAATTGGTGACTTATTGAAAAAAGGAAAAAATTGATATATTTGGTGTTGCCGAAACATTTCTTAAGAGCCAAGCCACTGTCTCGATTGACGGTTACACATAGATTGGTAAAAACAGATTGCATAAGGGTGGTGGTGGTATTGGTTTCTTTGTATCTAATTATATTAATGTTATTCAATTGTAATGCTGATGATATTGAAAGACAATGGATAAAAATCAGTATTGATAATGATGGACCTATTTATATTGCTGTTGTATATTTCCCCGTCGAGGGGTCTGATTCAGATCGTACCAATGATCTCGTTCACGAATAGCCAAGGTTAAATTGTGCGTACGTGGAAAAATAGGTCTTATACTTACACTGGAGTTGATTTTCCAACTCCAGCGGATAAAAACATTTAGGGGGAACATTTTTTCATTTTGATTGGAATTATGATACAATCAAACTCCATTTTTATGTTGAAACCATCACAATTTATGGCTAATTATGGCCACCGTCGTCTATCTTTGGACGATTAGCCGTGAATGTCGTGAATTTCCAATTGGTAGTTCAACGTAAAAATGGATTGTGATTAGATCATTCCTATAAGACATTGCATGTTGAACTAAATTATTCCATCTAAATGACCGTAGGTAGTCATCACCCAATATGATATGACATGACCTGGGCTGCCTCTTCCCTCTCCCTTCCCATCTGCCTTCTGGCGATCGTTCCAACCCTGTCACCTCCCCGATTCTTTCCTCGATCCGTCCCGTCATTCCCTTAACCCGCCCTTTCATCTGTTCCTCTCTCCCTATATTCCTCCATGACTTACTCCCGGGCTCACTCCGCCATCTCGTCCACCTCCTTTCCCTCTTCTCTCCCCCTTTCTTTCTCTTACTCGGAAAAGACTATAACAGTAAGCTACGCTCAATTGTAATGTTGTAGTCATTGCTATAATGATCAATCACACAGAAATGAGACACAAGGAGTAAGTAATTTCTGTTGACTCTTCATCAAAGAGGTAATTGGTGGCGCAATACAGCTGTCATTTATGTCACTTGCTCACTTACAGAGATACATTTTCTATTTCAGTCTCAGTGATTAATCTACAATACTGTTATAAGACAGTTTCTAGAAATTCAATAATAATATTCATTTCAGGCAGGAGATGTGACAATACACAAAAAAAACCCATTTTAAACGAAAAATGGTTTGCATTTAATACCTGGTGTACATGGCACCACAGATCATTCAATGAGAAAAATGAAAATATTAAATTTTGCATCTTTTTTGGCATCTTTAATTGGCGGCCGTCTTTGATTCTTGGTGTCGGATTTCAAATAGCCATGTTATTGTTATGGAGAAGAAAAAAAATCCAAAAATTTGATTTTGCCTCCCCCCTAAAAAAGAAAAAGAAAACAGGTAATGGTACGCCAAAACGAATATTTTACGCACGAAACCTAAATTCCAAGATGGCCGCTAACTAAATACGCAAATTAGGCATATATGTTTGCATTTTTCACATTATTTGATCTTACGTGTCATGTACACCAGATTTGAAGTTCCTAGCATTTTTAGTTTAAAAATGAGGGGGGGGGGGGGGAGAATGGACGTTTTATGGAAGGAATGGAGAGTAGGCTACTAAGGTCCCCTTTACAAAATGAATTCCGCGGGAACGTGGCAACAAAAAAATCATAAAAAAACCGAATTAAAATAAAAGTAAATAAAACAACGTATTATTCTAGATCTGGGAAGGTCATTTCCTACTCCCTAGTCTTTCAATTCATACCGTTTCAAGCTTCTTAGATTGTTATTAAGACATACTTTAAAGGAGCTTCCTGAAAGTCCTTGTTTTTCCCTGACCTGGTAGCAGGGATCACTTATAAAGCCATACAATTGTCTTTTGGAGATGTTTTCCTTAATTTTACCCGCTCGATTGGCGGATTTTACCCGCTCGATCGGCGGATTTTACCCGCTCGATTGGCTAGATATTCGTTTCCATCATTTCAGTCATGTCAGTGTAATATTGCAATTTCTGATAGTCTTTTGTATTTTGTCCTTCTAGTGTGAAATTTCTGATGTGCAATTTCTTAAAAATACAAAAATATTTAATTGTGTATATATATATATTTTAATAATGTCTTTTATCTGAATTAGCCACGTTGTTTGCTGGTCAATAATGTGTGGTAGTAATACTGATTGTGTATATTTCGTGTTTCTGACCGTTAAATTTATTCTTCTTATAATGTATTTTACTATGTTCTATTGACAACTATAGTAGATTCATAAACTCTGGCGCACCAGTATCGATTTTGGACCTCGTCCATTGGGCGTTAGAGGAACCCAAGTTGACCAATGATGAAACAGCGGTACTTTTATAGATGTTATTATCATGATTATTTGCGCTCCATAATCAAATGCTGTTCATGCTAGTGTGGCTTTATGAATAGGGCTGATCAAATAGCTTTACAATCACGACAACCAAAAACTTAATCCAGCAGCTTCAAATGTGTTATCCCTTTGGAAGCGATTACCACAATAAAAACAAATCGACCATCATCGACCGTTTCAGGATTCAAAAGAAAAATAGTATGTATGTCATTTTACCTATTCATAATTTAGTGGATACTTTTTATTATTTTACAGTTTTATTATGCACGTGGAATAAAGGCAAAATGAAAATGAAAATAACAGTTCTACGTATTTTTTTGCGAGAATAAACCGGAAAATAATTCAATAATCATTTTTTATATATGTACAAAACCATTTGTCCTAATTAAATGGAAAAACAATTATATCAACCAAGATACGGATTATAAACGGTTACGTTAAGTATTTCTGGCTATGAGACCACCTGAATACCTTTATCAATTTATCTGAATAACAATACATTTTCTTTATCGTTATGCCGATAATCCAACCGCAAGTTCCCTGTCACTAGGTACATAGTGGTGACTACATCACCATGATCACAGTAGTACATGCACACGAAGCCACGGTATTACCCTTGCATATTACGATTAAATTCGAGTGCCTCCCCATCTTTTGCTTCTGTTACCTCTTTACTGAAATGGTATATCGCTAAAATCGGCCAATGTCTGCGAATCGACTATAGTATCTGGTTTTTGATTTATTTTTAGTATGTAACTGGATATTAGTAATATTGATTGTATATTTTTAGCATATGTCTTGTTGTAGTTTTAATGATTTTTTTGTAGTTTTTAAAATCTTTCTGTGCAGCGCCTTGAGGCTGTTTACATCGTAAGGCGCTTTATAAATCCCATGTATTATTATTATTATTATGTTCTTTTGTGGGTTTTTGTGTGTAACATAGACACTTGGAGGAATGTTAATAAATTTAGTACGGTGTTTATACAAGCATATTTGTTGACCCACTTATACATGTTTGAAAAAGGTGTCACTATTCACTTTGCAGTTTCTAGCTATCCGAATATATGTATTTAAACTTTGTTTTGGTTTTGGACACATAGCTGTGTTAACATTCTCATATTAAAGAGGAGAAACCTCTTTAGAAATGTATAATTTAATATTTGTACGAAGGAGCTATAGTTTTAATAAGATTACTTAGCACTATTAACAATACAGTGCATAAAAGGATGCACCCATATTACACATTCAAAAGTTTCGTATCCGTTGACAGGATAATATGCTGACCCACAAAAGTAACTCATCACTTCTCTAAAATGATACAGATTAAAATTCAATGTGTACAAAATGAGAAAAATTTGCGACTGAGGTAATCTTTTGATAACCGACAACAAAATGATATCATGTGTTCACTTGTTGTTAATTTTGTCGACAGAGAATTTTAAATTTTAACTTGTGCCCTTGCAAAGTGATCATTTCTTTGGTAGTTCAGTGTAAAATGTGACCCATCACATCAAAACATACCTCTTGTCGGTATTCCTAGTTTCTATAACTAAAATGTCTTTAGAAATATAAAGAAATTAAAAGGAATACATTTAATTATGAGGTATCAATTTAAAGCTCGATTTTTGCATGTTTTGATGATATTAAAATCACCCATTGAATAAAAGACCCCAAGAGGTATGTTTTCAGCTATTTGCCGCATATGAACATGATTAATGTAATAATTGCTTGTTTTATAAGATTAAGGCTTTTTACTACCCACCTATTTTTCAAGACGCAAAATACCACTGACCAGTGGATTCTTGCAATGGTGGCACTCTGGTAGTGTAGGTTTTTATCTGTAGGATTGGATATTCATATCCATAATGTAACTTGTATACAGATATTTTCATTGAATACTTTATATTCTCTATTCTATCATTACCAGTACTGATCATTACATCAGTATAGAATCGAAGTATTGTACACATGTGGGTTACTTTCCATTGTCCTGCTTGATTCCTGAATGCAAAGTGCATGGTGTTTAACATTGATTCTATGTCGTCTCAGTACTGAAATGAGACAATTTCTGAGAGTATGCTTTATACAGTCCAGGCAAATGACCAAATCTGGAAATCGGGATTGATTTCCAAATCTGGAAATGTAGTGATCAACTTATTTTGCAGGTAGTTATTTTTGTGAACTACCAAAATGCTTTAATTTTGTGGATACTTAATTTTGCGAGTCGAAACCAAACAAACATACCATTATAAATACACTGCCATTTTTTAAGGTTATTATTTTCGCGAATTTGAGCAAGAGCTATTTTTGCGAAATTAAATTGTTCACGAAATTAACAGTTTTCTGCACGGGGACGACCTTATTTTAAGTTTGGCGACAAACTATTTTTTTGGTAAATCATGCCACGATAATAACCTAAATTATCACCGTGGCGTTTTAATTTTGATCGGGGCATTTTAAAAATAAAGGAATTAATTGATTAATTAACTAATTTAATTAAGCATATGCATTAATTAGTGGAGAAATGGTCATCGGGTAATAATTTTTGGTTTTCATTAATTGGTAGGTATGTCTAATTAACTTTTAAATTTAAAAAGTAAAAATAATTGCTGAAATCTATGTTTTAATCAATTTTGTAGTTTTGAATCTAATCACAAAGTGAACAGCATTGGTTTCCAGATCAGGCAATCGATTTCCAGATATAGTACATTTCCAGATTTGGTCATTTGCCTGGACTGTTATAATATGACACTTAAATTTGCCAATTACATACAGGCTATGTTGTTTCAAAATGTCTCTCCGTGTTGTTAAGTTAATAAAATAGAGTACAAAAATATGATTTATATAATATAATGTAAATACAGGTTGGTCCATATTGACTTATACCTGGAACGGCGCATTTATTTAGCTATGAACAATATTGTTGTGGTCAGAGTGCTTATGATTCTATCATGCATAGCTTTCTTAGGAATGTAAACTTGAATGTTTCTGACAGAAAATATGAACTCTTTCGTAAAAATGGAAGATTTTAAGTGTGATTAAAATTACCTCTTCTGCAACTTCATTGACCATGTTCTGCACAAAGCTCAATTTAAATGATTAGGTGCCACAATAGGTGCCACAAAGTTATGGGTTTCTTGCAAAAACCTTCACGCTGCCCATATCACATACTATTAGTTTCTTGCCATCATCTACCAATG
This sequence comes from Ophiura sarsii, assembly GCA_035610835.1. Classification (NCBI taxonomy): domain Eukaryota; kingdom Metazoa; phylum Echinodermata; class Ophiuroidea; order Amphilepidida; family Ophiuridae; genus Ophiura; species Ophiura sarsii. The sequence goes on along the minus strand of CM069444.1, from coordinate 33,134,049 downwards.
AGAGGCCAGTTGGATATACTATGCCTAGGTCAATGCTACCTAGACATTCACCGGATACAGAAAAGCATACGATTGACTTCCAGTTAGAAATTAATATGATGTCTTCATAGCAGTGCACACCAAACCATTTGTCATCATTTACAGGATGCTTCAGAGTGCACAGGACCTGTCCAGTATCGCTTATTATCTGTGGAGGCTCGTAAGACTCGGCGACAATGATTGTATCTTGGGAGGTGACTCCGAGATATGTGGGCTTAATGCCTACCTCGATACTGGTAATGTAGGTACCATCTTGTCTGTGTGTGTTAATGCACTTATTGCTCACATCACCTGTCAGTATACGATCCTTGGAATCTATTGTGAGGCCATATAAAGATGGAAAATGAGAGGATGACTGTGGGTTTAATGACACCAATTTATCCTTCAATGCACCCTTAACATCATATACCTTAATATACCTAGTCCTATCAGTTACAAAATAATCACTGTTTGAGTTGACAATGATTTGATGTGGATATGATGTTGTCTCTGGTTCCAATCCTTGAGTAGTATCCAAGCTGAATCTGTACTCTCCATCGCTACTGAACACCTTTACTTGCGATACATCGAAATCGGCAATGGGAACATCTCCATTCAGGTTGACCGCCATACCCCAACCAGTAGACAGTTTACCTGGTCCTGACTCGCCATACACCTTCTCTAACGTCCAAGGACCATTGATGATTTCTAGATGTCTGGGTTTCTTTGCTGCTGCTACCATGGCTACTGCAGCTGCTTTGGATATCTATTTAAAAATGTAATAAATAAACATTTACATTATAGGCCTAATAAATTATTCAATAGTATGATTACTGAACTGTCTATGCATGGGAAAATGCTAGGTGAAATGAAATCGAATTCTTAGTGCTTGTCTATATGATTTTCTCCCCAAAAATATATACGTCCATCAACTTCCAAACAGCTTCCTAAACAAATATTAATTGTGTAGGAGTGAACTCTATAACGCCTAAACCAGTTTATTCAGCACATCATCGGTATAATTTTTTTTTCATAGCAGGTTGAAGTGATTGTATGACATTCCATTGTTCTCTGTGTAAATGATTGGAGATGCGACCAATTTTACAATATATCAATACAAATTCCTTTAAAAGGGAAAGGGGGCGATCAAATTATACAACTGAAATGACACACATAAAAGGGAGCTCAAAAGTAATTAGCTTCTGATAGGCTTTACACGTAGTTTGTGGACTATAATAACCGCTCTATTTCAAATGTGCTACATGTAGTGATTTGATTTATGAACATTTGAAAATCTTATTATACTTAATCTATACGGCCATGTGTTATGAACTCGCCACCCTTCTCGTTGCATGTCCAGATTTTTACATTTTACACCATATGAGATTCGAATTAGCATATCGCAATAATTACTTATTCTACTCTATAAAAGTATATATTTTCTGTACGGAAATCTCACAAGGAATCCAAATGTTCTATTGGAATTTAGATAGGACCTAATGGTAACATGTTGTGATAAAGAATGTTAAAAAAGTATCGATTTATTTTCATATTTTGCTTAAAGCTCAATAATATTTTTATACCTATCCCAATCATAATTTTACTGTGCATACTAGTTCCTCATGGGCAGTTCCGTAGTTGCGGACGTACATTTCAGACACTTTGAGGGTTTGCAAAATCTAAACTATACCAGTTGCTTGATTTTTAACACCTGGCTTTCAAGTATCTCTAGTAGGGGTTTAAAACCTGACGCGGACGTATTCAGAGAAACTGACTTTTTCCGTCTACCTGTATTCCTATCAAAAATTCTCTAAAGTGTTCAAGTCTGTAATGAAAACTGATATTGTTTTGTTTATAAGAGGGACCAACCTAAAGAAAACAAACAGAGAAAATTATCAGAACCTTTATCTTTAAGTTAAAATTGACCAATGTTTATCGTTGTGGACGTACATATTTATGATGCGGACGTACGTACATCTGTGAAATAATTCACAGATGTGCGTCCGCAACACTTCAAGAGACCATGTATTAAAAATGTAAACAGATACAGAACAAATAAGTTTTAAACATTAAGTATAAATCATTGGCTTTAGAAAAATACTTACTTCATTGGTTTACAACATTGCCAAGGTATTACACGGAGTGGTTAAAAGTAGCAGCTTTTGGGAAGTGTACGTCCGCAACAGAAGGTGCCAAATTCAATCCAAAAAGTGTAATTCTTAATATTTTGGTCATTTTAAGTAAACTATGTTATATGATGCACAACACATGTTCATTGTTGTATTGATTGTATCAATTTGTAATGCTTGCATTAGTTCATTCATGGACATAATTGTACTTCCATGGTGTGATCTCTACTAAAAAATACCCTGTACCTCCGCAACAACTTCAAAATCAGCCAAACCGAGAATGATAGGTCAAATTCCAAATTATATCACGTAACTACATCCTATAACAATTGATATGATACATAAATTGGGTTATTTCGACGATTTTCAATTTTTTCAATTTGGGTTACCTTATTACGGAACTGCCCTCATGCAATTACCCATCAGACCATAATAGCTGCCAAGGGTAACTTAATGTTGAAATATACTATATCGGGAAGTGAATGAGCACAAACGTTTAAATTTCATATTTATTAGAGTTTACAATTTTTTTTTATTTTTAGATTCACCCTATCCTGATTTAAACGGCATTTTTGAATTCCCTATAAAATGAGAGCTTTCCAAAAATATATAATTTTGCTATCATCGGTTGAATACTTTTGTTGTTGTTATAGTCATGTATGTAAAACCGATGAATTAGGGCAAGTTCACTGTGTAGCGAATAGGGAACAAACCAAGGACAATGTAATCGATTCATGATTACAATTGTTAAATAATAGTTGATACGTTTGTTGAAACATAAACTTACAGAATATAAAACAATCTATAAAATGGGAGCAAAATCATGTTTGTACCACATAGGGATAAGGAGTTATTATAAATTGAACGTAGAATTGGGAACATTTTTTATATTCCCCATAGAGATTGTACACAGCGCCACCGCCACCGCCGCCAACGCCAACGCCAACGCCAACGCCACCGCCTCCACCCCTGACTCTCAAAATATAATCAATCATATCTCAGCCAAACAGTTATAGAAATACCTAATTTATTCACACAATGTAGCTAGATAAATAGGCTTTCAAATGACACCTTAACCACATTTAGTTGTTGAGTTAATAGGGGGGAGAGAGAGATGGATGATTCGTCCCCACAAATGCAACGCCGCCACCCTTTTTGGATACAGCATTTATAACAGCATTTATAACACTTACCACATCGATTATATAATCAATACTTGGTCGTTTGTGGTAGTCTGAATTCCAACATTGTCGCATAAGGTCAGCCAACCATTGCGGACAGTCTCCTGGGATGCGAGGACGTTCATTATCATTGCAAACCTTCCAAGCGACGACTTGACTGTCCATACCCTTATATGGAAATTTTCTTGTCCAAAGTTCCCAAAATACAACAGCGAGTGAAAACAGGTCATATGATGGAGAGAGTATACCAAGTCTAAGAAGCTCTGGTGCCATCCAGTGGTAAGAAGCAGACTCCGTCGCTTGGCTGATTGTACTCTCGATATTTTTTGCCAATCCAAAGTCGCCTAATTTCAAGATGGTACCTCCCGTAATCATATAATTCGGGGATTTAATGTCTTTGTGTACAATCTTCATTTCTCTGAGATATTTGACGGGTATGGCTGCTTGCTTTGCCCAAGAAAAGAATTCATCTACTGGGAAATGTTTATCTTGATGTTTATCAAGATAAGATCGAAGTGATCCGCCTTCACAAAGTTCCAAAATCAGCATGAACTCCATTTCTTCATCTACTACCCCGAGAAGCTTCACGATGTTGGGATGGTCGAGCGTGGACATGATATTCAGCTCATGTTTGTCATGGCGGTTTAATTTCTTGGCAGCAACATCAATCTTTCCTTTCTTACTTTTCCATGTCATCTGATACACAGAGCTATATCCTCCGGTTCCTATCTGTTTAACAAATTTCAGTTTGCTTCTGCCGATTGCATTGATTTGAGAGGCCATTTTCTTTGGTGCGTTTACTTCCTGTTAATATGTTGAAACTGGAAAAATAAAATTGAAGCCGGTTGTAGAAATCAATAAGCTACAAGAGTTGTATTCAATTTAAGTAAACTTAAGTAAACTCTGAAGAAACATTTGTAGAAAGATATAGCTTTTATAAATTAATACAACTCACCCGCTAATGCGAATCGATGACAACTTTTTGACATCGAGCTAAAAACGATTTCAGCAATGGCGTTGTGTTATTATACCACTAAAATGAAAATACTTTGACCTTGATTGTGTTGACATTCTATAGAAAAAAAGGTACGGATGGATGGCTGGTTCAATTAAGCCTTGGTTCAATTGACAATAATTATTCACAACAAATGACATCCAAGTTCTCGCATACTATTCAAAGCACATGTATTTATGTTGGCTGAGAAATGAAAAGTTTAAGGTAATTTATTTCCTCGATGTGGATAATATAGTGAATTCAGTCTAGCTAGAGGGTCATTCAGATTCAGATAGGTCATATCGAGCATAAAACTAGATTTAACCTCCACCAGTGCACTGAAAACTTAAACTAGTCAGACAAATGCTGGACTAACTTTAAACTAGTCGAGCAGGTTAGTCAAGCCTGCTGGACTAGCTTAAACTAGTCAAGCAGATTAGTCAAGCCTGCTGGATAGGTTATGACCGACTTGACTAGCTTAAGGTTAGTCCGGCTCAGCCAAACTAGCTTGATTTGTTCTGCTGGACTAGTCTGTGGCTGGACTCGCTTATTAGACAAGCTGGCTTGACTAGCTTTAGGTTAGTCAAGCTAGCTGGACTAGCTTTAGGTAAGTCAAGGCACTGAGATATAATATCAATGGCGGCATGCAGATAAGACGTACGTCATCGCCGGTCCGGTTTTGCTAGCCAATCCAGACGTAATTTGCCGTAGTAATTTCATTGTGTGGCCATATTTTGTACATCATAGTGTTTGCCAACATCTGTAGACTATTTTATGCTACATTTTGTTTGGAATGACGACTCGGAGTAGGAAAAAACTAACTGTAAAGAACGAGGGTAGCGCGGGCATCTCGAACGCTAACGGGTCAGCCATGGCCATGGCTGACCAGTCCACTACAGCTAACACTGTAGCCAGCAACCCCGCCAACAACATGGTCAATACGAGTGCTATCGAACAGACAGTCACCCGTGGCGAAACCAAGTACTGCTACGCAACATGAACAATTTGACTCAGGCGGGATCTACTATATGGTTTGAGCTGGACTAACCTTACGTGAGTCAAGCTAGCTTGACTAACCTTACGTTAGTCAAAATAGACCCCATCTGGACTAACTTAAAGCTAGTCGAGCGACTAGCCTAAACTAGTCCAGCGACTAGCCTAAACTAGTCCAGCCTAGGACGGACTAACATCAAGCTAGTCGAGCGACTAACGTAAAGCTAGTCCAGCAATGCTGGACTAGGCTAAAGCTTGACTAACAAAAGCTAGTCCAGCAACAGACTAGTCAAGCAGAACAAATCAAGCTAGTCAGGCTGAGCCGGTCTAACCTTAAGCTAGTCAAGTCGGCCATAACCTATCCAGCAAGCTTGACTAGCCTGCTCGACTAGTTTAAAGTTAGTCCAGCCTGTGCCTGACTAGTTAAATTTTTCATCCTAAACAAATATGATTGTGTATGAGTGAAAAAGGCTAAAGCTAGTCAAAATGAGCACCATCTGGACTAGCTTTAAGTTAGTCAGGCTGACCAATTTAGGTTTTCAGTATGTAAAACACATTATTTGATTGGGGTGTTGGATGTGTGGATTGTGAACGAAATTAAAGGAATTCATTCATTATTTGATGGCAAAAGGAGACATGTTCGGTGTCGGAATAGTCTGATAACAAGGCAGATGGAGATGAGTTTGGAACCACCTCTGGAGCAAATCGAATCGCATGGGGAAAGCAGACATTTTATAACAACAAATTCTTTTTTTGGTTTTGTGGAAGCATCCTAGAACACTTGCCACATCATCGGGTGAAATTAGGGGGGGGGGGCACAATTTTTTTTTAAACGTGAAGGGGGGACGCGAATTTTGTTTCTGGCAAGAGGGGGGGGGGACATGAAATTTGTGTTAAAGAAGGCATACTTTTTTTCAAAACATTTTCCCATACAAGAGGAAACAAGAATAAAGCTGGGAATAGAATACAAGAATGTGATACAGTATAAAACAGACACAGTTAAAGTTGAGCTAAGGAGTTTTATTTAAAAACATGTATTCACATGTATACTTTTTATGTTTTGACACAGTTCCATCAAACAGATCTACTGTCTACAAGTCGAAAGTCCGCAGCATTATGGAGTATGCTTCACTAAGCTGGGCGAATGCTTTACCCACCATCCTAAGCCAGCTTGACAACATCCAAAAGAAGGCACTTAGAATCATTGGAGTTAATGAAGCTACTGCTCGTTCACAGCTCAAAATCAAAATTGACAGCCTGCTTCACAGGCGACAGGTAGCAGCGGCTACGGTCTTGTACAAGATGCATTGTGCATACTACCAACTGCCCACAAGATCTAGCAGGGTTACTTCCCGCACCATATGTCCAACGCCGTGCTACCCGTTCGAGCGTATCAATGCCAGTCCATGCTCTTTCTCTGCCGACAGAACTCGCTGCTTAGACAGAAGCTTCATTCACACTGCTGTTCCCTTATGGAATAGTCTTCCAGATGATATTGTTGGTAACATTTCAGCAGCTGGAATCCAGGCTTTCAAGTGCCGTGTGCACGGTCATCTTCTCTCAAACTCTTAACTTGTCATAGCTAGCCTTCACACTCTTTCATGACACCCTTCATTCAAGTCCTTTCAACATCCGACTGATACATATAATAGCATGGTGGTCATGGGTTAAGTGTAGGTTAATGCTTGGTTGGGGAGATGGTGGTCCTGTAAAGCATGTAGCCAGCTGGGCTGGTGATACGGTCATGCCCCCAACAGGTGACAACAGGCAGCTCCTGGTAGATTTAGTTCCCAAGTTTGTTGTGTAGGTTCTCTTGATGCCCATCAGACCTCCAGATATTATTATTTTTCTATAATTTATATTTTGATGTTGTTCTCTATGTTTGGGCTTTTATCTTATTATTATGTCACTTTCATTGGCATTTTGAACCTCTGCCCATTTTGTGTGTCTTGTTTTATGCATATTTTCTGAGTTGCAGTGAACCAATTGATTGGCCTTTCAGAGCTCTCTTTCGAGAGTTACCAGTTTGATTATTAATCACTCTGGTCATTAACCTTGTTAATGTCTGTTGGGCTATATTGTTCACATTTGCGCTTTATATACAAAAAAACACAGTAGCATACCTGTGGGTATTCACACTAGCATTTTAATGCACTTAGTAGAGTGCGTTTACGGTCATATCTTTTATCTGGCACAATATTCTTCATACTATTTCAACCAAATTTTCAGAGAAAAACGCTCGTTATACTGATACCAAAATCATAGAATTTGAAAATGTTTGCCATGGTATTAATATATGCTCTAAAGGAGACTGATGATCGGGAGTCCACCTAAAATATTATCAAAAATCAAAAATATCACAGAAAACATAATCCTTTCCGGCAGATGTGCTTGGTGTAAAATAACTATTCTATTCCTGCTCCTGATACGCTGACAGCTTTAAACTTTTTGACTTTGTTACAAGCAGCAACTGAATTTTGAACGATAGTTCACATATAAAATTGGAATGCCTTGACCAGTCCCATTAGTGAGGTATCGAACAAGCACTAAGATCACATACATTAAAACTCAAAATTGACTTAATCTGGAAAGCCTCCTCCCTTTGGATGTGCTGCATCACATAATGTAGTAGGCCTGTCATGCTACGGTGTGTTTTATAGATGCCTCACTCACTTTTTCGGTTCCCACGTCAAATGTGGGAGGCTTATATTATGTATTTTTGTTATGCTGATCTTCCTTTACATGACAAGTACATTTACGTGCTTACAAAAGTCCTAAATTCAAATTGATTGTACTTATATTATATTGTCGCTTCTGGTCTCACCAGTTACAGGATTTATTATAAAACACACCTAAACTCAAAGTTGGTGATTAATCGTGATCTAAAGACAGCAAAACAAGTAACTCGGCTGTTGTAAAAGCACCTATAATTTTAAAATTGTTACTCATATTCTAAAATGAAAATACCAGGAGACGGAAAATTTAATTACGGTGATTTTGAGTATTGTTGTCGCGGTATGTGCTTACAGATGAAAGGTGCCCATTTCCATTGTTGCAGTAACTCCTATTGATCTCTCTGATTCAGCGTGAAGATAATAGCGGGAATTTTGATTAGCTGTTCTTGTTGTGCTGTAAACTTGATTAGCATAACCCGGGACAAATGTAATGGGGATGACAGGCGTACTTCTTTACAATTAAAAAGGATGAATTTAAAACTCCAAATGCTCAGAAGGTCAGAGAAGACAGACAGGACAGGTCATCGCCATGGATCAAAATTCCCGCTATTACCTTCACGCTGAATCAGAGAGATCAATAGGAGTTACTGCAACAATGGAAATATTGATGTGTACGTGTATACAGGGGTGCTCTTACATACAAAATGATATTCTTTATAATTGATCATACAAAACTTAGTAGTCAGAATTCAAGTTAATAAAAGCAAGGTGTTATCATGAAGCTTCATATGTTGATGTTCTTCTAATAATAATGTTCACTTCTTTATACCATACACTATTTTATGGCTTTTTGTTGAAATTGTGACTTCACACATTTAAAATACCATCATGTATATCATTATTAAATTAAAAAAATAGGGGGGTGGGGGCATGATATTTTTTTGTAATACTTGAGAAATTGTTCTGTGTTCAAGAAGGGGTGATGAAAAAATTGCACAAACAAATATATATATATATCCTCCCCCCCCCCCCCCCCCCCCCCCCCCCCCCCCCCCCCCCCTCCTAGCGTAAATAATAATGAACAACAAATCATAACATTATCAATTATTTCATTCCAAAACCGTTCGAGTTTTTGAAAATCATCTCCAGCGTAAAGAGTAGGCTAACCAGCATAGAACGAGGTGCCACACCAAGTTATGGGTTTCTGGTAAAAACCTTCACGTTGCACATATCACATACTATTAGTTTCTTGCCATCATCTACTAATGAGAGGCCATTTGGATATGATAGGCCTACATCTAGGTTTATTCTACCTAGATATTCACCGGATACAGAAAAGCATACAATAGTATATGCCTCCCAATTAGAAATTAATATGATGTCTTTATAGCAGTACACACCACGAGGATTCCATTTGACATCATTTACAGGATGCTTCAGAGTGTGCAGGACTTGTCCAGTATCGCTTATTATAAGTGGATCCCTATCCCAATCAGCTACAATGATTGTATCTTGGCATGTGACTCTAAGATACCTGGGCGTAATGCCTACCTTAATACTGGTTATGTGAGTACCATCTTGTCTGTGTGTGTTAATGCACTTATTGCTCACATCACCTGTCAGTATACGATCCCTGGAATCTATAGTGAGACCCTCTAGAGATGGATAATGGCAGGCTGACTGTGGGTTTGATGACACCCATTTACCCTTAAATGCACCATCAACATTGTATATCTTAATATAGTTAGTACAATCAGTTAACAAATAATCACTGTTTGAATTGACAATGATTTGATAAGGATGTGATGCTGTCCCTGGTTCCAATCCTTGAGTTGTATCCAAGCTGAATCTGTACTCGTCGTCGCTACTAAACACTTTTACCCGTGATGCATAGAAATCGGCAATGGCCAAATCGTCATTCAGGTTGACCGCCATACCCTTACCATCAGACAGGTTACTTGGTCCGGACTCGCCAAACACATTCTCTAATTCCCAAAGACCATTGATGATGTGTAGCTGTTTGTATTTCTTTGCTGATGCTGCTGCTGCTGCTGCCGCCGCTGCTGCCGCCGCTGCTGTAAATATCTATTAAATGTAATAAATCAACATTGATATTATAAATTATTCAATATATAATGATTATATACACTGTCTATGGAAACATGAAAATTGCAGGATAACTAATTATTAGTGCTTATTATATTGTTATTTTTATTACAAAAACACATTTTCTTTTTTTAAATCACTATTTGCAATTTTTATTGTGCATGTGCGGGAACTCTATACTTACGTATAATGCCTATACCAGTTTATTCAGTTTATATTTGAGTCTCGCATCAAAAACTTGCATTCATGGTAAAAATCTCCGTCGTGATTATATACCTCATTCGCAAAATTGATTACAAAAACCACTCAAAATTATCAACATGTGTTCAGGCCTATGCCTAGCAGGGGTGGACCAGGATGTGGTCGACCCGACTCTCTCCCTTCCAAAAAGATACGCCTTTTCATTAAAATAAATTAATATGAAAAATGGTCTACTATTACCACCCTTCTTCATAACAACACAGACCCAATTGAGAAAACAAATCCCTGGTCCATCATTGGCAAATATGCACCAATACCCTACAGTCGACCCCTGTGTATTCACCTATGACGAGACTATCTCTAGACTTGTTGTTTGTCAGTTTGTTTTTTGTTAGTGTTTTATATTGTTTGTTTGTTTACTTTGTACTCAACACTCTTGGGTACGGACGAATTGATGTAAGTGGTTTTATTTGTAACGTCACCGAAATAAAAACAAAAAATACCATTAAACTGAGAACTTGGGACTAGTACAACTGCACCTGAAAAAACGTGGCAATGACATCAAATGGTGTGCAGTCAAAATTTTGGTTCATACAACATGCATTTATGACACTTACCACATTAATGATATTATCAATACTGGGTCGTTTGTGGTAGTCTGTATTCCAACATTGTCGCATAAGTTCAGCCAGCCATTGAGGGCAGTCTTCTGGGATAGGTAGACGTTCATCATCATTGCAAACCTTCCAAAGCACGGCTGGACTTTCCATACCCTTAAATGGAAATTGTCTGGTCCAAAGTTCCCAAAGTACAACAGCGAGTGAAAACAGGTCATATGATGGAGAGAGTATACCAAATCTAAGAAGCTCTGGCGCCATTCAGTGGTACGAAGCAGATTCAGTCGCTTTACTGATTGTTCTATCGATATTTTTGGCCAATCCAAAGTCGCCTAACTTCAAGACGTTGCCTCCCGTAAACATATAATTCGGGGATTTAATGTCTTTGTGTACAATCTTCATTTCTGTGAGATACTTTACAGGTATGGCTGCTTGCTCTTCCCAAGAGAAGAATTCATCTAATGGGAAATGTTTATCTTGATGTTTATCAAGATAAGATCGAAGTGATCCACCTTCACAAAGTTCCAAAATCAGCATGAAATCTAGCTCTTCATCAACTACCCCGAGAAGCTTCACGATGTTGAGATGGTCAAGCGTGGACATGATGGCAGCAATGTCAATCATTCCTTTCTTACTTTTCCATTTCATCTGATACACAGAGCTAAAACCTCCTGTTCCTATCTGCCTAATAAATTTCAGTTTACTTCTGCCGATTGCATTGATTTGAGAAGCCTTTTGTTTGATATGTTAAAACCGGAAAAATAAAATTGAAGCGGTTATAGAAAAAAAATAATGTGTAAACAAACTGTATTCAACTTAAGTGAACTCTAAAAAAACATTTCTAGAAAGAAATGGCTTTTAGAAATTAATACAACTCACCTGTTACTCCGAATTGATGTCAACCTTTTTGACGCCGAACTAACAACAAATCAGCAAAATGGCGTTGTGTTAAAGTGTATTCACCTACCACTAAAGGAAAAGAACTAACCATGACCTTGTTCATGATGTTTGTTTTGACATTCTATAGAAAATGTACAATATTAGCCCTCCTCGTACGGCCACTAAAACTGGCTATCCAGGGAAATACTATACTAAGATAGAATATAGAAACACTGAGTTAGCCATCCTAGTTGAGCTAAAACTCGACGGGCGGTTCTCGGGTTGATAGCAGTTCTTGGATTGGGAGCAGTTTTTCTAGGCTTAGATAGAGTAGTCCTAAGGTAGGATTATACAATTACTGGATTTTATGGCTATCTATAATATTGTGTTGGTGGTTGAGAAACGAAATGTTTAAGGTTAACATTTATTTCCTCGATGGAGATAATGTAGAAAGTAAAAGTAACTAAGGGACACAATGTCATGTTGATTTGTTTTAATTTTAATTAAATTACTTCAGAATTCAAGATGAACATTAAAAATTGCCATTATTGTTGTTCCTACTAAAAAACCCAGCAAAACTTGAGTAAAACAATGTTTTAAATATGTTAGAATACCACCCTTAACCATGTAAAATGCTGATCTCGGCTAGATCAGCATTTTTGAATCGACGTTTTGTTGTACAAAATGGGCTGATTTTTCTTAATCCTTATATAGGTGTAAGTTCATACATGTAATATAATTGTAAAAATATACAAATCCCAGTTTTTATGTTATATTTTTGTAATTGAGGGCGCTGCCTCCACCACAGCTCTTAATGCCCCTTTAAAAGATAAGTTTGTAGGATAAAACTATAGAGTTAACCTTCACCAGTGTATAAAACAGGATTTGATTAAGATGGTGGTGCGAATTGTGTACGAAATGAAAAGAATCCATTCATATTCTAAGGGCAAACACGGAGTCGGAGTAGTCTGATAACTTGGGAGACGGAGCTATGAGTTTGGAACCACTTCTGGAGCATATCAAATCTTACGGGGAAAGTAGACATTTCTTTTCTTTCTTTTTCCCCCTTTTTTAAAAAAAAAAGTAGTCATTTTGTAGCAAAATGTGGCGTTATGTGGATTTGGAGTAACATCCCCGATACCATATCATGCCTAAAATTAAAACACCTTTTCAGTTTTGAGTGATTTTTTACAGTAGTGTTTTTGCCACGCCTTACAATATTTACTTCAGTTTCTCAATATTTGAAATCATTTTGCTACGTGCAATGTGGAGTTATTTGGTGTCACCTATAGCCATTAATCATGTCAATAGTAATTATTTCCATCAACCCGCCAATTCTTTCGTCGTCATGAACGGGATCAACAGTGTTACATTATGGTTAATTTGCTGTCCATTGTATGATTACATAATTATTACTTCGAGTAAGATTTATTTTACACAGCACCAATAAGGGAAGAAGAATAATTCATTGGTAGATTACCAGTGCAGTCATCTTCGGAGCCTTAATTTCACCCTTTTCAAGATGAGCCCTTCCAATGTAATGAGCTTGGAAGATAACTATTGGGGAAAATCACAATGTTGCAGAGTAGTTTAGCTTTACTTCGTTATCTTCATACATATGTGTAGCTATATGCAGCACAAATACCCACATGACTTTCCACCCTGGGTAGACAAACCCGGGGTAGACCAACCCTGAGTAGTTAGGGTTAGGGTTAGGGTTAGGGTTAGGGTTAGGGTTAGGATTAGGGTTAGAGTTAGGGTAAGGGTAAGGGTTAGGGTTAGGTTAGGTTAGGGTAAGGGTTAGGGTTAGGGTTAGGCTTTAGGTTAGGGTTAGGGTTAGGGTTAGGATTAGGGTTAAGGTTAGGGTTAGGGTTAGGGTTAGGGTTAGGGTTAAGGATACCGCTCGGTACAATCTATTTTTCAAACCATGATTTTGAATTAGGAATAGCATCGATCTCTAACTTAGAAGATCTTTATGATTTATAATCAAAAATGCAAATCTGCAAGAAAATCTGATTTCATAGTAAAAATCAATGATAGAGGGCGCTACTTGGAAAATATCACATAATATGCCTTTAAGGATGCGATGCCGCTCTCTTTTTTGTTGTTGCTTTTTCCATCTCTGGAGTGCTTGTTCAGATGATATTTGGTTAAAGGGGCATTGAGAGATATGTATGGGAGTGCGCCCTCAATTATCCTGGAAATCAGTTTTTTGGGCATCAAAGTAATACTTATTATAATGGTGAGGTAAATCAGCCTAACAGTCATAATCATACCGGATCTCGAAAGATGCATTCACATGAAGTAAAAATATATTGTTGAATAGTTTCTAGTTCTATGTATATTTTGTCCTGAAGAAGAAACGTAAGGTTTCGTAAGCTTGACGATATACCGTTTCCCATCTATTCAACAAAGTAATACTTAGGTACATGTATATACTAACTACCATCTGAAACAGTTTACCAACATTCGCCGTTGATCATATAAAATTCCATGATTTTCTTAGTTTCGATATGATCACATCGAAACTAGGTGTTGAATTCGGAAGTTATGCTATCGTTTTACATGCGGCCTTTCGCGGCAAATTTCAACCCGGAAGTGCCGTTATTTGCTTATTTGGCGTGAAGGCGATGTCGGAATTGTATGGTATTTTAAATTTGGGCTATGTTGATGATTATCTTAATGATACATCTCTCAATGCCCCTTAATGGCCCCTCACATGTATCCGTGTGAGTTGGACGGCCCCTCACCGTGTGAAAAATGGGTGCGGACGGCGGCACTCACCGTGGCCCGTTTCCCGTCCGTTGAACACGTTCAGGGGACTTTGCCGGCCACCGGAGTTTTGAACATGCTCAAAACTCCTGGCGGGTGAGTAAAAGCGGCGGCGAACGACGAGAGCCCTGTATGAAGATGGTATAAGGACGGCGCACCCGTTCGCACCCGTTTAGCACCCGTTTCACGCCCATTCGCAGGGCGGTGATGGACGGTGGTGAACGTCGACCATCTTAGCGACGGGCTGCAAATGGCCGCATGCAGCCTGGTAACCGTTCGCGAAACGGACTCTCAGGAATGTAAAATGTAAAAGAGCTAAAACTCACTCTTTCGAGAGCTCTAGGCGGGACAGCTCTTTTTATTTTTGGAGTGAAGTTCACTTTTAAAAGAGCGATTTTCACTCTAAAAAGAGTTAAAATCACTCTGAAAAGAGTGGAAATAACTCTAATAATAATGCAGCCGTTGACATTTTTTGCTGATTGTTCACCGTGTTGGACTCTGTTGTTTTTCTATAAGACGGTAAGGGGCCGCCCAGCTCACACGGATAAACGTTTTTTAACCCTGTATAAAGCACTATTTGTAGTGCTTATGATTATTAACATAAGTCCACATAAAAGTCAAAATTCTCTGCTTCGGTCATTTACGGCACTGGGTATTCCCCGAGTTATCCCGCTTCATTGGATACATAATTTGCATTCAGCTTGTTCAGTCGTTCGTCGTTCATTAAGTGGTGTTTCGCAATTTGGATTTCCACCATTATATACTTTTCCGCATTAACTTCCTTTTACCATAGATAGGTCTACTTATCAGGGCCAATGATTGAACTGCTAACATATCAGCGAATTTATAGCCAAATAGGGGAAAGGTAATTATTCTCACCCGGAAGTTAAAACCTTTAAGAACAAAGTTATCGATGGAAACGGAATCTTAATGCTGGTGCTTCCACTGTCCAATAATCCCCCAATCATGCCAATGCCAACAACAAATTAACGCCGCTGAAGAATGGCGCAGATAGCTGATAAGGAAGGGAAAATAAGTGGAAAGAAATGAACATTGAAAAGTAATTGGGAGAAGAGATAGATTAAACAATATAAACACTTGATGATTGATGTGTACGCGTGCATTACGTCAGTGACTTTCATCAAGGTAATTTTAGGTCCGGATTAACTCCCCCCTCTTTGACTTGGATGAATTGCGCCTATTTGGGGAATCTAAGTGATTTACTTAAATCCCATCTAAATAACAATTTGCTTCTTGCCCGGTTTGAGGATGGATTATCATTCATTCATACCATTTCTAGCTTCTTAGATTGTTATTAAAACTGACTATAAAGGAGCTTCATAAATTTCCTTTTTTTTGTCCTGACCTGTTAGCAGGGATCACCTATGTGTGGCCCAGAAAAAAAGGAAGACAAAAACCTAAAACAAAATATAACAACATTTTATATTATAGATGTGGGAAGGTCATTACCTACTCCCTGGTTATTCATTCATACCATTTCTAGCTTCTTAGATTGTTATTAAAACTGACTATAAAGGAGCTTCCTAAATTTCCTTTTTGTTGTTGTCCTGACCTGGTAGCAGGGATCACCTATAATTATAAAGCCATACAATTGTCTTTTAAAGGTATTTTCCTTGATTTTACCCGTTCGATTGTCGGATAGTCTATTATTTTTGTGATGTAAATGAATGTATTCAGGTGTTAATGTAAGAGTAGCGCACAAGCATTAGATGCAAACATTTTGAGATATAAATAATACATTTAATTGTTGAAGAAAGGGATTTAAATTATGTAAATGAAACACATCACGGGTGGTCATCCTAATATGTACCAAACAAAGGACTCATTTAGCTAAGTAATTAGTGTGCTAATTACTGCCACTATTTAGGCACAGATGGTGGAAACCACCATCTGTTATTTAGGCATGTCTTCTATTGTATTGCAATTGATACTTCTGAGAACTGGGGAAATCACTTTTGATTGACAGCCCCTTAAGCCTCCATAGTTATCTGTGTTTGGTATATATGGGTGTGTTAACCGTGATGTGAAACAGTTCTTCTTCTGTGGCCGTCTTCCTCGATGGACGGTCATCATTTACTGTACCAGCCTATGTTTTATTTACCTAATAAAATACTGATGTTAATAGTCAAGAAAGATTCCGTGTAGCCGATAATCTAACCGTTGTGAAAGTTCAAACCCATGCAAATGTAAAGGGCCCGAAACAGCCTTTTATATTAATACAAACATATTTGTTGACCCAATAATACATGTTTGAAAGAGGTGCCACTATTCACTTTGCAGTTTCTAGCGATCTGAATACATTTAACGTCAGTCCCTTAGATTGATAATGTCGATATTGTTGATCAAATGCTAAACCATGTACCCTCCCCTCCCCCACACCCCCTCCCCACCCACTTACCCAAATCAGCTTTAAAAACCCACCTCTGCGATGATTTTCTTAATACAATTAAAAAAATGTCCAAATTATCTAAAAATAGCTAGGCCTATACAATTGGTCTGACAAAATTAAGACCGATATCGCCTAAATACCACCATGTCATGTGCACAATCAAAATATACGAGGGGCATTCAATAAGTAATACCTCCTACCTCATAACTTTGCTATTATATCAGCCAGTCGTATGACAAATTCCACAATTGTAGCTTTGAATCTCAGCTACAAAAATCAAAGTAGACACGTCACATGATTTCTGTCCTTCTGACTCATTTCGCGTAGTCGGTTTGTGTTTGTATATGTTTTTGTGTTTGTACCCCGTTGCGTTGTGCACATGCCGTTGCGTTGTACACATGTCGCGGTTTGCTTGAACTAATTTTTCCAATGCTGTTTTCATTGAGTGTGAGCAGATAGTGTTCTATTGGTATTTTGATGTAGAAACACAAATTAATATACACAAAAAACGACACGTCAATTTGATATACAATTATTAATTAAACGACACATAAAATCTCACATTGATACACACAAAAACGACACATCAAAACACAAATTGATATACAAAAAAACGACACGTCAAAACTCAAATTGATATACAAAAAAAACGAAACGTAAAAACACAAATTGCTATACAAAACAAAATGACACATATAAACACAAATTGATATACAAAAAAATGTATAAAACACAAATTGATATTTAAAAAAACACATGTAAAACACAAATTGATATACAAAAACAAATTAAAACACAAATTGATATACAAAAAAAAATGTAAAACACAAATTGATATACAAAAACAATGTTAATTTTGACCCAAACGGCGTGCCATATATAGTCTATAAATATATTTAAGTTAGCTTATTGTCATAAGTGAATGTACGTGTTGGGTTTTAGTCTATTTCCCAGGTGCAGGTGGTAGTGGTACAAGTTAGCACGCACAGTATTGTATTTCTGCATTCATTCATTCATGAAGATCAATGGTAACGTCATTGTAATACATTTTCGTTGTATACGTGTTTCAAATGGAACGGATGATTTACGAATCCTGAAACCGAATGACCCATAACATGATGGACATTAAGTTCGAAATGTGCACTTTGGGGACAATTTGATATTGTCATGAATATGACGATCCCAACGACCTAAACGTTCAGATAATTGCTACATGTACAATGTATGATCATACATTTGTTTGTTTGCATTTATCGTTTTTATTTGCTTGTTTACGCTTTGCTTTTTATTCTCGTTCATTTACTTGTTTGTTTGCTTGCTTGCTTCTTCGTGTACACTTATTTAGATGAGTGAACTTCCCTAATCTGATCCAAATAATTATGTGGAACATTGGTTATTTTTATGAATTTGAAAAGAAGTCTAACACCTACACGACTAATTTGTATAAAAATGACTGATGACTTAAATATTTGCCTTGTAGCTAAGAACGGGGGCATTCAATAAGTCAACCCATCACCTCATTATTTCGCTAACAAATAAGCCAACTATATAAAATGTTGTAGCTTTTATCTCAGCTAAATATTTACCTGAGACCATAATAACGGTTTGGTTATTAGAGTCTCATAGAGGGTGTATGGATTTTAAATGGAATATCCCATTAATACAGACAATCATTTATAATTAAGGTTAGCCATCGATTGATTAACATTGTGGTTTACCTCTTAACTATTCTATATACTAATTTAGATTCTGTTAGGATCGAAACGTCAGGCCTTACACAGGTTATTTGTTGGTGGATAAGCAGTTTGCATTCAGCTTTTACATATTAATCTATAAACTGTGTGCATAATGATGCATAATGATGCTTCCATTTGTAATCCTATTACATATCAATATAAATTATGAATAACTTTCTTTTAAAAAACGCACACAAAAACACAGTAATATATAATTGACATAATGTAGCATTTTACTTTTTATTCACAAGAAATGCCATGCAAAATAGGCAGACATCTTGAAAAGGATGGTCATCTCGGATGTTTTGAATTCAAATATATTTCTTAGAACCAAATGACATGCAATAATCGTCTTTTATCAGTACGATAACAATAGCAGCGTTCAGACATAAAGGCATAATATATGGCCATAAGTACCCATTATTGTTTTGCAAATGAGCATTTTCTACATCTTCTAGATGTGTTTACTTTTAATATAATGTTTGGAAGGGCATTTTGAAATCATTACAACACAAAATGTTTATCCTGCAATTTCATTTCCTATACAACTATGTTGGTATGGGATTATCAGTATCTATGATTTGGGTTATCATAGACATGATAGAGTTAATCAAGGGTTCTAGGAAAATGGTTTTTTGGATTAACAAAAAAAGAAAGAAGAGAGAAGGAAATCTTTCTAGATTTTGGCAGCTAAATCACTCTCAAACGCCCATAGAAACTGGTGGTTTTGAAAAATAATCACATACTTTAATATTACCGTAAAACCTAGGTATTTGCATTTCCGTGCTGGTCGGTTTACGCATATATATACTTAGCATTATTTCCTTTTTCTGAAAAATCGACAAATATCGTAGGTATATAGATTGCGGGATCAAAGACTTTTATAATTGCATTAATCATTTGGTATTTCCATTTCCAATGGTTACCTATAACTAGCATAGTACGAGGTGCCACAAAGTTATGAGTTTCTGGCAAATACTTTTACGCTGCCCATATCACATACTATTAGTTTCTTGCCATCATCTACCAATGAGAGGCCAGATGGACACGATATTGTGCCTAGGTCAATGCTACCTATATATTCACCGAGTACAGAAAAGCATACAATATTATTTGTCTTCCAATGAGAAATTAATATGATGTCTTCATAGCAGTACAACCCAAGTGGATCCCAATTGCCATCATTTACGGGATGCTTCAGAGTGCACAGTACTTGTCCAGTATCGCTTATTATCAGTGGAGGTTTAAGCGGCTCAGTGACAATGATTGTATCTTGGGATGAGACTCCAAGATGCCAGGGCGCAATGCCTACCTTGATCATGTTGATACTGGTAATGTAGGTACCATCTTGTTTGTGTGTGTTAATGCACTTATTTCTCACATCACCTGTCAGTATATGGCCCCTGGAATCTATTGCGAGGCCATATATAGATGGAGAATGAGATGATGACTGTGGGTTTGATGACACCCATTTACCCTTGAATGCGCCATTAACATTGTATATCTTAATATACTTAGTCCTATCAGTTACAAAATAATCACTGTTTGAATTGACAATGATGTGTTGAGGATATGATGTTGTCCCTGGTTCCAATCCTTCAGTAGTATCCAAGCTGGATCTGTACTCCCCATCGCTACTGAACACCTTTACCTGTGATGAATTGAAGTCGGTAATGGCCACATCTCCATTCAGGTTCGCCGCAATACCCTGACCACTGTAATACCGTGTGTGCAGGTCACCTGATCCGGGCTTGCCAAACACCTTCTCTAACTTCCACGGACCATTGATGATTTGTAGCTGTCTATATCTGGTTGCTGCTGCTGTTGCTGCTGCTTTGAATATCTATTAAATGTAATAAATCAACATTGACATTATGATAAATTATTTACCTTGATTTTTTCAAAAATCAAGGTACTCTATGTCTGCCGTTTCTTTCTTCTTACCTTGATTTTTTCGAAAATCAAGGTACTCTATCTGTGCCGTTTCTCTCTTCTTTCTTTCTTCTTTCTTATATTAGTCGAGAAACGACTAATATACTGTATTCTACCTGTTTCTTCTTTCTTCTTCTTTCTTCAGCCATGGGACCTATAGCTCCGTAACCATTGACCCGAATTTGACCATATTTGGTCATAAGAACCGTTATGTGCACCACTACTCAGGTTGTAAAGCATAAGGGGTCAAAGGTCACACAGGGGTCACTAGGGGTCAAAACGTGATTTTCACTGAAAACGCATTTGCAATTTAGTGAAATGACCTAGGATCTTCAGAATTAGTCAACATGTTTCTTTTGACCGTACGCATGTACAATAGTTAGGTTTTTAAAATCAATAAATATTTGGGGTCAGTAGGGGTCAAAATGTAAATTTCAATCCTCGCACTAAAAATGCTATTTTTTCGAGAGGAAATGACCCATGATTATGAGAATTGGTCAAAAGATTCCTTGTATCCATGTACACATAGGGTCTTAAGCGATTAAAAGTGACATGTCATATGGGGTCACTAGAGGTCATTGACCTAAACAAGGGTAAAATGTAAGACATGCTCCGATTTTGACCGGTCATGTTTCATTTTGTAGGCATTGATGAGACAAGAAAAAGAGTCAATCATTATCTTGGAGTCAAAGGTCAACAAGGGGTCACTATAGGTCAAAATGTCAATTTTCACTCCAGTCACTCAAAATGCTATTTTTTCGAGAGGAAATGTCCCATGATTATGAGAATTGGTCAAAAGATTCTTTGTATCCATGTACACATAGGGTCTTAAGCGATTAAAAGTGACTTGTCATATGGGGTCACTAGAGGTCATTGACCTAAACAGGGGTCAAATATAAGACATGCTCCTATTTTGACCGGTCATGTTTCATTTTGTAGGCATTGATGAGACAAGATAAAGAGTCAATCATTATTTTTGGGTCAAAGGTCAACAAGGGGTCACTATAGGTCAAAATGTCAATTTTCACTCCAGTCACTCAAAAATGTCAATTTTCACTCCAGTCACTCAAAATGCTATTTTTTCGAGAGGAAATGTCCCATGATTATGAGAATTGGTCAAAAGATTCCTTGTATCCATGTACACATAGGGTCTTAAGCGATTAAAAGTGACTTGTCATATGGGGTCACTAGAGGTCATTGACCTAAACAGGGGTCAAATGTAAGACATGCTCCTATATTGACCGGTCATGTTTCATTTTGTAGGCATTGATGAGACAAGATAAAGAGTCAATCATTATTTTGGGGTCAAAGGTCAACAAGGGGTCACTATAGGTCAAAATGTCAATTTTCACTCCAGTCACTCAAAATGCTATTTTTTCGAGAGGAAATGTCCCATGATTATGAGAATTGGTCAAGAGATTCCTTGTATCCATGTACACATAGGGTCTTAAGCGATTAAAAGTGACTTGTCATATGGGGTCACTAGAGGTCATTGACCTAAACAGGGGTCAAATGTAAGACATGCTCCTATTTTGACCGGTCATGTTTCATTTTGTAGGCATTGATGAGACAAGAAAAAAAGTCAATCATTACTTTGGGGTCAAAGGTCAACAAAGGGTCACTATAGGTCAAAACGTTAATTTTCACTCCAGTCACTCAAAATGCTATTTTTTCGAGAGGAAATGTCCCATGATTATCAGAAATGGTCAAAAGATTCCTTGTATCCATGTACACATAGGGTCTTAATCGATTAAAAGTGACATGTCATATGGTGTCACTAGGGGTCATTGACCTAAACAGGGGTAAAATGTTAGACATGCTCCGATTTTGACCGAATTTGTTTCATCGTGTGTGTACTGATAAGTCAAGAAAATTGTGAATAATGACCTTGGGGTCAAAGGTCAAAAAAGAAACTAGGGGTAAAAATGTAAATTTTCATTTATTTCAGGCATGCAATTGCTATTGTCCAACAGGAAATTACTGATGATTAACAAAATTAGCCACAAAGTTCCATACGAATGAGAGCGTATTGCCATCAGCAGGTCAAAGGTCAACGCGACCTCGACTAATATCCGTGATCTCCGATCACAATGATCTCTAGTTCTTTCTTCTTTCTATCAGACCCATCTACAAAATGTTATTTTTTCTACAGTTTGCATGCTACAATCACCAGATTTGGTCAGTAGGACCCCCTACCTAACCTACATATAGGGTCTTCACAGTTTGGGGTCAAAGGTCACACAGGGGTCATAAGGGGTCAAAACATGATTTTCACTTAAAACGCATTTCCAATTTAGTGAAATGACCTAGGATCGTCAAAATTGGTCCACATATTCCTTATGACCGTACGCATATATAATAGGTTGGTTTTTAAAATTAAAAATCATTTGGGGTCACTAGGGGTCAAAATGTAAATTTTTACTCCTCGCACTGAAAATGCTATTTTTTCGGGAGGAAATGACCTTGATTGTCAGAATTGGTCAAAAGTGTCCTTGTATCCATGTACATATAGGGTCTTCAGCGATTAAAAGTGACATGTCATATGGGGTCACTTGGGGTCATTGACCTAAACAGGGGTAAAATGTAAGACATGCTCCGATTTTGACCGGTCATGATTCATTTTGTAGGCATTGATAAGACAAGAGAAAAGTCAATAATTTTCATGGGGTCAAAGGTCAACATAGGTCACTAGGGGTCAAAAGGTCAATTTTCATTCCTCGCACTCAAAATGCTATTTTTTTACATTTTACATGCTACAATCACCAGATTTGGTCAGTAGGACCCCCTACCAGACCTTCATATAGGGTCTTCACAGTTTGGGGTCAAAGGTCAAACAGGGGTCATAAGGGGTCAAAACATGATTTTCACTTAAAACGCGTTTGTAATTTAGTGAAATGACCTAGGATCGTCAGAATTTGTCAACATATTCCTTTTGACCGTACGCATATATAATAGTTCGGTTTTTAAAATCAAAAAATATATGGGGTCACTAGGGGTCAAAATGTAAATGTTCAATCCTCGCACTAAAAATGCTATTTTTTCGAGAGGAAATGACCCATGATTATCAGAATTGGTCAAAAGATTCCTTGGATCCATGTACACATAGGGTCTTAAGCGATTAAAAGTGACATGTCATATGGGGTCACTAGGGGTCATTGACCTAAACGGGGATAAAATGTAAGACATGCTCCGATTTTGACCGGGTTTGTTTCATCTTATAGGCATTGATGAAACAAGAAACAAAGGTCAACATAGGTCACTAGGGGTCAAAAGGTCAATGTTCACTCCTCGCACTCAAAATGCTATTTTTTCAGGAGGACCCATAATTGTCAGAATTGGCCAAGCGATTTGTTGGATCCATTAAAAGTGACATGTCATATGGGGTCACTAGAGGTCATTAATCCATAACAAAATCAAGGTGTCCTGGTCTCAGACCAGAACTATGTCTAGTTAATTATATATTACAATGCTGTCTAAAAAAGCAGGAAAATGTAGGTGAAATTCAATCAAATTCTTTGTATTTTGTCTATTTTATATTTTATGATTTTCTTTTCAAACATATTTTGAAAAAAAAGAACTCTTTGCAATGTTTATTTTACTTTTCTGTTATTTATGTTGTCCATCAACTTCTAAAAAAGCATCCTAGACATATATTATTTAAATATAAGTGAACGCTATGTAGCCTATACAAGTTTATCCATCGTCTCGCATCAAAAACATACAATATTCAATTCATGGACAAACCTCTTCGTCCTGTTTATTATATACCTTATTTGTAAAATTGCAAAAACCACTGAAATAATTGTGAGCTGTAAGTTGGTCAGGCCTGTGACTAGCAGAACTGGGGCCATGGGGTGGACCGTTGACACTTTTTATCCAAAACAAGATGGAAATGGTAAAAAAACACCTTTAACCATCTCCTTCGGAATGACAAACAAATTCCCAATTGGAAAGTATAATTGAAAAATATTCCCCATACCCTAGAGTCAACCTCAGCATATTCGCCTACCTGACCTGTATAATGAGAAGGCTATTACTAGACTTGATGTGTGGGGGTGTTTGTCTGCTGGGTGTTTGTGTTAATTGTTTGTCTGCTTGCTTGTTCGTTTGGTTTGTTGGGGTGTTTGTTTAATTGTTTGCTTGTCCTTTTACTAAACAATCTTGAGGGGCACAGACGACTTTATCAATTGTGTCTTTATTTTCAGGTTGATTCATTTTTGATGTAAGTACTTTTTACTTCACCAAAATAAAGACAGGGTTCCAATTAAATTGAGAACTGAAGACAAGTTGAACTGCACATGGAAAACGAGATAGTGACATAAACTAATGGTGTCCAGTGTTATACAATTCATTGTACTTATCTATACAGTATGTATAACACTTACCACATCAATGATATCATCAATACTGGGTCGTTTGTGGTAGTCTGTATTCCAACATTGTCGCATAAGATCAGCCAACCATTGTGGGCAGTCTTCTGGGATAGGTGGACGTTCGTCATCATTGCAAATCTTCCAAAGGACGGCTGGACTGTCCATACCCTTAAATGGAAATTGTCTGGTCCAAAGTTCCCAGAGTACAATAGCGAGTGAAAACAGGTCATATGATGGAGAGAGTATACCAAGTCTAAGAAGCTCTGGCGCCATCCAATGGTAAGACGCGGACTCTGTCGCTTTACTGATTGTATTCTCGATATTTTTGGCCAATCCAAAGTCGCCTAACTTCAAGATATTGCCTTCCGTAATCATATAGTTCGGGGATTTAATGTCTTTGTGTACAATCTTCATTTCTCTGAGATATTTGACTGGTAAGGCTGCTTGCTTTGCCCAAGAGAAGAATTCATCCACAGGGAAATGGTTATCTTGATGTTTATCAAGATAAGATCGAAGTGATCCACCTTCACAAAGTTCCAGAATCAGCATGAAATCCATTTCTTCATCTACTACGCCTAGAAGCTTCACGATGTTGGGATGGTCAAGCGTGGACATGATATTCAGCTCATGTTTGTAATGGCGGTGTAATTTCTTGGCGGCTACATCAATCTTTCCTTTCTTACTTTTCCATTTCATCTGATACACATCACTGTAACCTCCCGATCCTATCTGTTTAACAAATTTGAGTTTATTTCTGCCGATTGCATTGATTTGAGAGGCCATTTTCTTCTTGTTTGGTGCGTTTACTTCCTGTTCATATGTTGAAACCGAAAAAATAAAATTGAAGGGGTTTTAAAAAAATAGTGGAGAAACAAACTTTATTTAATAATCATTAAACTTAATATACTCATTTCTAGAAATGAATATATTTGAGATATTAATACAACTTACCTGCCACTGCAAATTGGTGACAACTTTTGGACATCGCAAGCTAACATCGAATCTCCAAAATGGCGTTGTGTTAAGTGTATTCACCTACCACTAAGGAAGGAAATATGGCCTTGATTGTTTTGACCTTCTATAGAAAAAGGTATGGATGGATGGATAGTACACAACAAATGACATTCAAGTATTACGTTTTAACTTTTCAATTAAGATTAATCGATGTGTGTAATATTTCGTTGGTGAATGGTAGTTTGAGGAATGAAAGTTTAAAAGTAATATATTTCCTCGATGGGGAAAATAAAGTAGTAAAGTTTAAAAGTAACTTAAAATTAGGTCTATAGAGCCAAACACTATGAATTTGAGTCAATCTTCACCAGTTTAATAACCAGGATTTGTTTGTGGTGGTGCGGATTGTAAACAAAATTATAGGAATTTGTTTATAACGTACCACTAACAACGAATCAACAAAATGGCGAGTGTATTCATAAGAAACTGAAGGGGAAACAATATGACATTGATTGTTTTGACCATCTATAGAAATAGGTACAACCACACGATTGACGGATAGTTCAATTGACAGTTATTGACAACAAATGACATTCAAGTTTTTGCGTTTTACATAGTCACACGTTTTCAATTCAATGTATTTATGGCTTTCTAATAATTCGCTGGTGAGTGGTGGTTAAGAAAAGAAATTATGAAGATGATACATTTCCCCGATGGGGTTAGTTTAATAAAATCGCTTTAAAAGTAACTTACTTAAACTTTAAGGTAAAATGGATCCTTTAAAATTCCACCCAAACTCGCTGAGTAGTGGGCCCAATCGATTGACTGCATTTGACCACCCCATAGTCTGCGCATGCAACAGGATAAACAGGTAGTAAATAGGCCAAGAGCATTAGGTTCCTTTAAAAGGCGGAAATAACTAACACTAAGCTGGTTTTCAACTCCACCGTAGTAGTGTTTTTTCTATTATTTTCTGTTTTTCGTATTCTGTTGATTGCGTAGCCTCGTACTCATAATTTAACCACGAATATTCGTGAAGGACACTATATCCGGCATCGTCTGGCCATGATAGGCATGTTCAGGGCGCCCTCTGACATAACATTAGGTTTTACCTACTTTTATACACAGATTTAACACTATTTTTATTCTTATTATCCTTTACATCACAATGAGGGCGGACTGAGACGACTAGCCTATGTGCAGACGATGCCGGCCATAGTTTCGTTCACGAATAGCCAAGGTTAAATTATGCGTTCATGGCAATGGAGTTGATTTTTTCAATTGCAGCGCGGTTTCAGGATGAAAAAAATTAGGGGAACATTCATTATTGGCGTTTTATACAATAAAACTCCATTATCGTGATTATGTTGAAACCATCACAATTGATGGCTAATTATGTCCACCGTCGTCTGCTTTTGAACGATTAGCCGTGAATATCGTGAATTTTCAATTGATTTCAACTTAAAAATGGATTGTGATTAGATCATTCCTAAAACACATCCCATGTTGAAACTAAATTATTCCATCTAAATAACCGTATGTAGCCATCACCCAATGATATGACCTGGGCTACCTCTACCCTCTACTTTCCCCTCTCCCTTATGGCGACCGCTCCATCACTGCCTCCTCCCCGATTATTTCCTCAGCCCGTCATTCCCTTACCCCGCCCTTTCTGTTTCTCTCTCCCCATATTCCTCCCTGACTCACTCCCAGGCTCACCCCACCTCCCATACTTGGAAAAGACTACAACAGTAAGCTACGCTCTATTGTAATGTTGTAGTCTTGCTATTAATTATCAATCAGAATGACACACAAAGAGTAAATTTCCACATTCCCTCCCTCCCAATTTCTTTCCCCCAATTTCTGTCCCTCCTCATTCTTTCTCTCCCAATTTCCCTCCTTCTCAATTTCCAACCTCCCAATTTCCCTCCATCCCAATTTCACTCCCTCCCAATTTCACTCCCACAATTTCTTTCCCTCCCAATTCCTTCCCTCACCATATCCCTCCGCCAATTTCGCTCCCTCAAAAATGTCCCTTCTTCCTAATTTCCCTCTTTCAAACTCCTTCCTTCCAAATTTCCCAACCTCCCAATTTCCCCATTACAATTTTCCTTTCTCCAAATTTACCTTCCTCCCAATTTTACTCCTTCCATTTTCCCTATGAGTATATAATGGTGTTTACAATTGTAATCTCTATTTCATATCAATATAAATTATTTTTAACTTTCTTACTAAAAGCACACACAAAAACACACACAAATATTTTTGACATTATGTAGCATATTACTTTTTATTCACAAGAAATTACATGCAAAACAGGTAGCCATCTTGAAAATGATGGTCATCTCGCAAAGATTTTAGGTCTTTTCATAATGCATTGCGCGAACGCCAGCCAACTAAAGCTTTTTCACACGATGCATTTGTCGAGCTCTTAAGTTTTAGAAATAAGAATTAAAGGAACACAGATAACTAATTTATTCATTGATGTAAACTAGAACCTATAAGAGCCCCAACTATGAACGCGCTATGAAGCCAGGATTGTGTGCATATGTCTATGGGAATGAGTGGCCATAGTATAAACAAATACGTGTAAGGTTAGTCGTCTAAGATAACATCTTACATGTCGAACATGAGCAAATACAGTTTTGTCCTTGTTTTCCATCCTCCCACCCTCCACTCCCCCGGGTTTCTTTGATTAATACTTGTTTGCATATATTAAATCCAAAGTGTCACAATTGTTAACGGAATAAAGCGAAAATGTTATCTTAGGCGTCTAAGATACATCTTAGATGTCTAACCTTCTACGTGTAAACTTACACGTACTACGTGTTACCGTACGCGTACTACTTGTAACCTAAGACGGCTAACCTTACACGTATTTGTTTATACTATGGCACTCATATATGGGAACCGATACAAATTGGAGACCAGAATTAGGGCATGTTGCTAAAACGCAATGCATTGTGGTTGTGTCTTTAAAATCTTCTTTGGTCATCTCCGATGTTATGAATTTAAATCTATTTCTTAGAAACCAAATGACGTTAGTAATATTCGTTAGTAATGATAGCAGCGTTCAGAAAGGCATAACGGCATAAAGTACCTATAATTGTTTTGGACATTTTTCCCAAACTTCTAGATTTGTCGATTTTTAATATAATGTTTGGAAGGGCATTTTGAAATCATTTCAACACAAAATGTTGTCACGGTACACCCTTTCATTCACTTCCTATACAATTTCGTCAGTATGGGATTATCAGTATCTATGATTTGGTTTATCATAGAGTTACTTCAGGGTTCTAGGGAAAGCGGGCCCTTTGGATAAAAAAAGAAAAAGAGAGAAGGAAATCTGTATGGATTTGGGCAGCTACATCACTCTGAAACATACAAGAAACTGGTGGGTTTGAAAAATAATCACATATTTCAATATTACTGTTATAAAATATAGGTATTTGCATTTTCGTGCTGGTCGGTTTACGCACATAATTATGCCTAGCAATTTTTCCTTTTTCAGAAAAATCAGCAAATATTGTAGATATATAGATGACGGGATTCGATACTCATTTAAAGAATTATATAATTACATTACTCATTTGGTATTTCCATTTCCAGTGGTTACATATAAAGAGTAACCAGCGTAGAAAGAGGTGCCACGAAAGTTATGGGTTTCTTGCAAAAACTTTAACACTGCCCATATCACATACTATTAGTTTCTTGCCATCATCTACTAATGAGAGGCCATTTGGATATGATAGGCCTACATCTAAGTCAATTCTACCTAGATATTCACCGGATATAGAATAGCATACAATATCATCTGACTTCCAGTTAGAAATTAATATGATGTCTTCATAGCAGTACACACCATGAGGATACCATTTGTCATCATGTACAGGATGCTTCAGAGTGTGCAGGACCTGTCCAGTATCGCTTATTATCTGTGGAGGCTTACCCCACACACTAGCAACAATGATTGTATCTTGTGATGTGACTCCAAGATACCTGGGCGCAATGCCTACCTTGATACTGGTAATGTGGGTACCATCTTGTTTGTGTGTGTTTATGCACATATTGCTCACATCACCTGTCAGTATATGGCCCTTGGAATCTATTGCGAGGCCATATAGAGATGGAGAATGAGAGGATGACTGTGGGTTTGATGACACCCATTTATCATGTTTACCCTTTAATGCGCCATTAACATTATTTATCTTAATATACTTAGTCCAATCGGTTACAAAATAATCACTGTTGGAATTGACAATGATTTGTTGAGGACGTGATGTTGTCCCTGGTTCCAATCCTTGAGTAGTATCCAAGCTGAATATGTACTCTCCATCGCTACTGAACACCTTTACCTGTGATGCATTGAAATCAGAAATGGCCACATCGCCATTCAGGTTGACCGCCATACCCTGGCCACTATACAGCTCACCTGGTCCGGACTCCCCAAATGCTTTCTCTAACTTCCACGAACCATTGATGATTTGGAGCTGTCTAGATTTTGTTGCTGCTGCTGTTGTTGCTGTTGTAAATGTTGCTGTTGCTGCTGCTGCTACTGCTTCTACTGCTACCGCTGCTGCATTGAATATCTATTAAATGTAACAAATAAACATTGACATTATAATAAATCATTCAATATAATTATTACTACACTGTCTAAGAAAGTAGGATGATGCAGGTGAAATTAAATTTAATTCATAGTGTTTGTCTATTTTAAATTTGTATGCTTTTGTTTTTCAAATATATTTTGCAAAACAATAACTATTTGCAATTGTTATTGTCTTTTAAGTATGTTGTCCATCATTTTCTAAAAAGCACCCTAAACAAATATTATTGCGTATGAGTGAATTCTATAATGCCTCTATATATTAGATTATCCAGTGTCTCTCATCAAAACTTATATTCAATTCATGGACAAACCTCTCCGTCCTGATTAATAACTTATTTACAAAATTGCAAAAAAACCTCTTAAATTGTCAACGCGGGTTCAGGCCTGTGTTATCAGGGCTGGAGCCATGGGGTAGACCACTGGGGACACTTCCACTCCCCCACGAGAAGAATTATGATGAATTAAATAATTATTATTAGGCTATGAAGACTTTTTCCTTCTTCTTTGTCCCCTTTTTGTCCAAAACAAGATGAAAATAGTCAACTTTTACCACCCCCTTCAGAATGACAAAAAAGTCCCAATTGGAAAAACAAGTCGAATTGACAAATATTCCACATACCCGGACAGTCGATCCTTGCATATTCGCCTACTTGACCTGTATTTGAAAAGGCTATCACTATTTAGACTTGTTGTTCGTTCGTTTGTTTGTCTGTTGGGTGTTTGTTTTTATTGTTTGTTTGTAATTTGCTTGTTTGCTTTGTACTAAACAATCAAGAAGGGCACGGACAACCTTTCCATTTCGTTTTGCATTTATCTGCAATATGTAATTTTAACCGCAATTAAACAAAAATGCCATTAAACTGAGAACTGGGGATAAGTGTAACTATTACACCTGAAAAAACGTGGCAATGACTTCACTATAGTGTCCAGTCTTAATTTTGGTTCCATACAACGCTTAAATATGTCACGTCCTATGTCCTAATTTATAGAGGATTTATAGCACTTACCACATCTATGATATCATCAATACTGGGTCGTTTGTGGTAGTCTGTATTCCAACATTGGCGCATAAGATCAGCCAACCATTGAGGGCAGTCTTCTGGGATAGGTGGACGTTCATCGTTATTGCAAACCTTCCAAAGAACGGCTGGACTCTCCAGACCCTTAAATGGAAATTTTCTGGTCCATAGTTCCCAAAGCACAACAGCGAGTGAAAACAGGTCATATGATGGAGAGAGTATGCCAAGTCTAAGAAGCTCAGGCGCCATCCAGTGGTAAGAAGCGGACTCTGTCGCTCTGCTGATTGTACTCTCGATATTTTTGGCCAATCCAAAATCGCCTAGCTTCAAGATGTTGCCTCCCGTAATCATATAATTCGGGGATTTAATGTCTTTGTGTACAATCTTCATTTCTCTCAGATATTTAACTGGCATGGCTGCTTGCTTTGCCCAAGAGAAAAATTCATCCACTAGGAAATGTTTATCTTGATGTTTATCAAGATAAGATCGAAGTGATCCGCCTTCACAAAGTTCCAGAATCAGCATGAAATCGATCTCTTCATCTACTACCCCGAGAAGCTTCACGATGTTGGGATGGTCAAGCGTGGACATGATATTCAGCTCATGTTTGTCATGGCGATGTAATTTCTTGGCAGCAACATCAATCTTTCCTTTCTTACTTTTCCATGTCATCTGATACACAGAGCTAAAACCTCCTGTTCCTATCTGCTTAACAAATTTCAGTTTGCTTCTGCCGATTGCATTGATTTGAGAGGCCATTTTCTTCTTTTTTGGTGCGTTTACTTCCTGTTAATATGTTGAAACCGGAAAAATAAAATTGAAGCGGTTATAGAAAACATAGTGGGAAAACAAACTTTATTCAATAATCATTTAACTTAATATCCTCTTTTCTAGAAAGAAATATCTTTTAGAAATTAATACAACTCACCTGCCACTGCAAATTGGTGACAACTTTTTGACATCGAGACGACGAATCTGCAAAATGGCGTTGTGTTAAGCGTATTCACGTACGTACCACTACGGGAAATAAATAGGACCTTGATTGTTTTGACCTTCTATAGAAAAAGTACACCAACAGGAACAGGATGGATGGATAGTAAGTTCACAACAGATGACATTGAAGTATTACATTTTACAAGTTTCTGATTCAAATTAATGGATGGCTATATTATTTCGTTGATGAATGGTAGTTTGAGGAATAAAAGTAAAAAAGTAATATACTTCCTCGATGGGGAGAATAAAGTAGTGAAGTTTAAAAGTAACTTAAAATTAGGTCTATAAAGCCAAACATGGGCCGTATTCTCGTACTAAACACGGTTTTAGCTTAAAACCGTGTCTAACTAAACGCGTGCCTAACTTAAACGCGAATTTACCTTTTAAACAACGTGTTTAACTAAACACGGTTTTAAACTCTGTGCATATCGTCCCCATGGTGGCTGTGCGTTACTGTATACAGGTATTTATTTTTGTTGTGGCCCTATGGGTTACAATAGATATCGACTGAATACCTCGAACGCACGTGTATTTTTAATACTACATAATTTGCTTGGCAGCTTACACCGGGCACGGTTGAGTAATCATTCAAGGCATACAGTTCGTGTATTTGTTTAGTTAAACGCGCCCCCCCATACCCATGTTTAAAGTTAGACATTTTTCAATGAGTTAGACGCGTGTTTAAGTCTTTGATTTGATTTTTTGAATTTTGTGAGTGCTGTAATTATTGAACTATTAATCAAATGCATATAAAAGTATACATTTTTGGAAAAGAAATGGATCAGAGAATCCAAATTTGGCGTCAATTTTGACCAAAAAAGTAGATTTTTTGAGAAAATCACAAAATTCACTTTTTTGACCCACATTTTTTTGAACAAAGCTAACAACAACAAAATTGAGTAAAAAATGGCCAAATCACTTTATAATGATGTTAAGATACTAATGAAGGGACCAATTTATTTTTTTCAAACCTAATCTAATATTTTTGAAAATTTTGACCAAAAAGTGCCAAAAAACGTGAAAAAAATTGTTGTTTTTTTGTTTTTTTTACACTTTTTTGTCAAAATTTCTAAAAATATTGGATTAGGTTTTAAAAAAAAAAAATCGTCCCTTCATTAGTGTCTTAACATCATGATCAAGTGATTTGGGCATTTTTAGCTCAAAATTATGTTTGTTAGCTTTGTTCAAAAAATTTGGGTCAAAAAAGTTTTTGTGATTTTCTCAAAAAATCAACATTTTTGTTCAAATTTGATGCCATTTATTTGGATTCTCTGATCTATTTCCTTTCCAAAAAGGTATACTTTTATATGGATTTGAGTCATGGTTCAATAATTACAGCACTAACAAAATTCAACAAAAAACTTCCTTTAGTCCCCCCTTAAGTAAAACAATGTACGAGAATCGGGTTTAGTTAAACGCTGTGTCTAAAGTCAAAGTTAGACGCGTGTTTAGCTTAAAACCGTGTTTAACTACCTACGAGAATACGGGCCATATGAATTTGAGTCAATCTTCACCAGTTTAAAAACCAGGATTTGTTTGCGGTGGTGCGGATTGCGAACGATATTAAAGGAATTTGTTTATAGCGTACCACTAACAACGAATCAACAAAATGGCGAGTGTATTCAAGAAACTGAAGGGGAAGAAATATGACATTGATTGTTTTGACCATAGAAATAGGTACAACCACACGATTGATGGATAGTTTAATTGACAGTGTATCACCTTGATAATTTCTTTTCTCAACCACCACTCAAAAACTTATATGCCATTTGCTGTGAATAACATATAGTCACACGTTTTCCATTCAATGTATTTATGGCTATCTAATAATTCGCTGGTGAGTGGTGGTTGAGAAAAGAAATTATCAAGGTGATACATTTCCCCGATGGGGGTGAGTTTAATGCAATCGCTTTAAAAGTAACTTACTTATTTACTTAAACTTTCATGGACCCTTTAAAATTCCACCCAAATTCCACCCAAACTCGCTGAGTAGTGGGCCCAATCGATTGACTGCATTTGAACACCCCATAGTCTGCGCATGCAACAGGATAAACAAGTAGTAAATAGGCCAAGATCAGTAGGTTCCTTTACCCAAAAGGCGGAAATAACTAACACTAAAGCTGGTTTTCAACTCCAACGTAGTAGTGTTTTTTCTATTATTTTCGTATTCTGTTGATTGCGTAGCCTCGTACTCATAATTTAACCATGAATATTCGTGAACGGCACTATCCGGCATCGTCTGGCCATGATAGGCATGTTCAGGGCGCCCTCTGACATAACATCCGTTTTACCTATTTTATACACAGATTCAACACTATTTCTATCCCTATTATCATAAAATCACAATGATGGCGGAGTGAGACGACTAGCCTATGTGCAGACAATGCCGGACATAGTCTCGTTCACGAATATTCAAGGTTAAATTATGCGTTCATGGCAAAATAGGACTAATACTAATACACTGGAGTTGATTTTCCAATATCAGCGCGGTTTTAGGATGAAAATAAAGAGGGGAACATTCATTAATTTCTTTTGGAATTATATACAGTCAAACTCCATTAACATGATTATGTTGAAACCATAACCATTGACGGCTAATTTTGTCCACCGTCGTCTGCTTTTGAACGATAAGCCGTGAATATCGTGAATTTCCAATTGGTTTCAACGTAAAAATGGATTGAGATTAGATCATTCCTATAATACATTGCATGTTGAACTAAATTATTCCATCTAATAACCGTAACCGTAGGTAGTTATCACCCAATAGGATATGACGTGACCTGGGCTACCTCTTCCCTCTATTTCCCCCTCTGTCTTATGGCGACCGCTCCATCACTGCCTCCTCCCAGATTATTTCCTCAGCCCGTCCTTCCCTTACCCGCCCTTTCATCTGTTCCTCCCTCCCTATATTCCCCCTAACTCACCTCGCCTTCTCTTCCACCCCCTTCCCTCTTCTCTCCCCTCCCTCTCTCTTAAGCTTACCTCCCATTCCACCCCATGCCTGGAAAAGACTACGACAGTAATAATAACAGTAAGCTATACTTCATTGTAATGTTGTTGCAAGTTGACATTAATTATCAATCAGATAAAAATGACACACAAAGAGTAAGTTTCTGTTGACTGTTCATCAAAGATGAAGTGGTGGCGCAATACAGCAGCTATAATTTCACTTGTTCATTTACAGAGGTACATTTTCTATTTCAGTCTCAGTAATAAGGCATGATCCACAATGCTGTTATAAGACAATTTCAAGAAAATAAATGTCACCGAACAAAACAATGATATTCATTTAAAGCAAGAGATGTGACAATGCACCAAAAATCAATTTTAAACGAAAAAAGCTATGCATTTAATACCTGGCGTACATGACACCACAGATCATTCAATGAGAAAAATGAAAACATCTGCCTAATTTGCATATTCGTTTGCATCTTTCTTTGGCCAAATGGCGAAAAATGATAAAATAAACTCCTTTTTTTTATAGATGTAGTTTTTTTATTTGATTTTTTGTTATGGACAAAACTTAATCCAAAAATGTTAGTTTAAAAATGGAGAAAAATGGACGTTTTATGGAAAGAATGAAGAGTAGGCTACTTAGGTCTCCTTATAAGGTCACAAGATGTTTGCAGGGTTACTCATTCCGCGGGAACATGGGAACAAAATCAATAATAAAAAACGAATTAAAAAACACAACGTTACATTCTAGATCTGGGAAGGTCATTACCTACTCCCTAGTCTTTCCATTCATACAATTTCTAGCTTCTTAGATTGTTATTAAAACATACTATAAAGGAGCTTCCTAATAAATGTCCTTCTTTTTTCAATAATTGCATTCAGCTTGTTCAGACGTCATTAAGTGGTGTTTCGCAGTTTAGATTTCCACCGTTATATACTTTTCCCATTACCTTCCTTTTACCATACATGTAGATGTGCCTATCAGGGCCAATAGTTCAACTGCTAGCGCAGCGCATAAGTAGGACATTGAAGCATTTCTCAAACCTCCTTGTTTGACATCCAACTGTTGCAGTTTGTTATTATATAACATAGGGCTAAAAATGATTTCTCTTTTAATTTCCTAGTTTAAGTTAAAAATAGATTATTTTGCGCGCATTTGTCCACACGTTGCAACCATGTTTAACACATTTGGGCTTGGCCACCATCACATCATTTTAGTTAAAATACTGAAACATTGTGTGCGTTCTTGCACGCATCTGTTCTACATGTTTGAATAATATTAATTGTAAAACATATTTTGGGCTTGGTCACCCTAATTTTAGTAGAAATACTGAATTTTTCGCACGCTTCGTGCTCATCACTCTGTCAACTATCTCCCCAATTACCCGAACTAAATTAGAGTATTTATATGGGCGATTTATTCCAAATCAATAGGAACCCAATTGCCAGTATGCCAATGCCAGTATTATTGAAGAAATAGGGGTGTCTAAACGACTTCTTCATGCTATCAACACCCAAATGCTGAGCTACTTCGGCCATATCTCACGTCGCAAGGGTAACAACCTAGAGAAGATGATCATGCAAGGCATGATTGAAGGGAAGCGCAAGAGAGGCAGACCTCGTTCCCGGTGGATTGACCAAATAAAATTGATTACTGGACACCCTCTCCGTGATTGTTACTCCTTTGCTGAAAATCGTTATTTGTGGCGTAGTATTTGTAAGGTCACGAGCTGTCAGTCATGACAGGACCGAACCAACCAACCAATAGGAACCCAAAAATTAAAATTTCTACCAGACATAATGTTTTGCTATTATTTATGACAAATATATAGACCTACCGTTCGTATTTTCAAACGGTAACATGCGTTGCACGGAACAAATAAATAGTCTACTATAGAACATTGTGGAATTTTAGCATCTACTGTAGACCAACACCTAAAATGACATTGTGTAATCTTAGCCATCTACCGTAGACAACCCCTAATATGACATTGTGGTAACTTAGGCATCTACTGTAGACAACTCCTAATATGACATTGTTGTAACTTACCCAGCTACTGTAACCAACACCTACTATGACATTGTGGTATCTTAGCCATCTACTGTAGATAGCATCTAATATGACATTGTGGTAACTTACCCAGCTACTGTAACCAACACCTACTATGACATTGTGGTATCTTAGCCATCTACTGTAGATAGCATCTAATATGACATTGTGGTAACTTACCCAGCTACTGTAACCAACACCTACTATGATATTGTGGTATCTTAGCCATCTACTGTAGATAGCATCTAATATGACATTGTGGTAACTTACCTATCTACTGTAAACAACACCTAATATGACATTGTGGTATATTAGCCGTCTTCTGTAGACGACACCTAATATGACATTGTGGTAATTTACCCATCTGCTGTAGATCCAATATGACAATGTGGTATCTTAGCGATCTACTGTAGACAACACATAATATGACATTGTGGTATCTTAGCCATCTACTGTATATAAAGCGCAAATGTGAACAATAGCTCAACAGACATTAACAAGGTTAATGACCATAGCGAGAAACACAAATGGGCAGAGGCACCTAATATGACATTGTGGTATCTGATCATACTGTAGACAACACCTAATATAACACATTGACAACTAATCCATCTAATGTAGACCTAATATGACAATGTGGTATCTTAGTCATATGCTGTAGACAACACCTAATATGACATCGTGGTAACGTTAATAGCCATCTATTGTAAATTACATCTAAAATTTCATTGTGGTAACTTACCTATCTACTGTAGACAACACAATGTGTCATACACTGTAGAGAACACCTGACATTGAGGTATCTTAGCTATAAATTATACTGTCGACAACATCATTGACTCTTTACAAAAGACTATTGAAATCTTACTTCATGTTGAATTTCATTTCAAACAGGTATTTAATTGTTGAACTGTTGTCTTGATTGTTTTCACCATGTTGTTACATTTGCTTTATTTTCTTCTTTCACCTTTGTAAGCTCTAGAGTCTAGATTGTCTTCATAGCGGAGTTTTACAGATCAATTGTGTTATTTATCGTCCACAATTGTGGATCATTTCTCTTTCTTTCTTCCGTCCTTGCTACCTTATGTCCGTCTCCTCCTCCATAACGCCGTACACCCCTCCCTCCCCAGTATCTCCCTCCCAACCAAATTCCCTCCTTCCACTCTCCCTCCCTCCCAATCTCACTCCCAATTTCTCTCCCTCCCTCACAATTTCCCTTCTCTACAATTTCCTACCCTCCTAATTTCCCTCCCTCCCAATTTCCCTCCCCAATTTTCCTCCCTCCCAATTTCTTTTTACCTCCTAATTCCCATCTTGCATTCCCAAAACTCCCCCTCATAAGTTCACTCCTCGAATTTCTTTCCCTCAGTCAAATTCGCTACCTCACAAATTTCCCTCCTTCATAATTTCCGTCTCCCAAACTCCCTCCATATCAATTTTCCAATCTCCTAATTCCCTCCATCCCGATTTTCCTTCATTTAAATTAATTCCTTCAAATTTCCTTCCCTCCCAATTTCCTTCTTTCCATTTTACCTCCCCAATTCCCGCCCCTCACAATTTCCCTTCCTCTCAACACCCCTCCGTCGAAATGTCCCTCCCTCCCAATTTCTTCCTCTCCCATTCCCTCCCTCCCAATTTTGGCTCAGCCAAATTCCCTACCTCAAAAATGTCCTCCTTCCTAATTTCCCTCTCCCAAACTCCCTCTTTCCTCCAAATTCCTTCCTATCATTTACCCTCCCCAATTTCGCTCCCATCCAATTTCCCTTCCTTTCAATATCCCTTCATTCCCATTTCCCTTTGTTCCAATTTCCCTCCGTTCCAATTTCCCCCATTCCCAATTTCCCTTCCCAATTTCCCCCTTCCCAATTTCCTCCTTCACAATTTCCATTTCCAAAAAACATTGTGTGCGTTCTTGCACGCATCTGTTCCACATGTTTGAATATTAATTGTAAAACATATTTTGGGCTTGGTCACCCTAATTTTAGTTAAAATACGGAATTTTTCGCACGCTTCGTGCTCATCACTGTCAACTATCTCCCCAATTACCCTAACTAGATCAGCCTAAAAGTGCAGATTTGTTTTTGTTTAGGGGGCTCATAAAAAATGACGACGATTAATGATATTTTTGGGACCACCGTCCCCTATCAAAGAAAATGATCGCCCCTAATTACTTGCACTTGTACGGAAAGGGACATTCATATAAAAATCATTTGATATTGCAAATATCAACTGCTATCAAAAATCTTCAAAAGAATGGAGATCAACTAATTATAAATGTAAGTGGAAAACATCGTCGGACTAAATCATGCATAGGCCTACAATCAATATCGCATGAGCTGGAATTTCCCGATTTGATTGAGAGAGCTAGCTAGAAATAACTTTACTTTCCCGCGGACCCTAATTATAGACCTATTGGGATTCAGACTTCATACAATAACATTGAAATTTAAATAATTCAAGTAAGTAGGAGTTGATATAGGCCCCTGACGGTATGTTATTCGTTACTTTAATAATTTGAACGTAGAAGACAGCTACATGATTGGAACGTATAAAAGACAAACTATATTTATAATTATTTAAATATTTTGGCAGACTCATTCAAATCTGATAATTTAAAAAAAAAAGTTTTTGACATTTTTTGCTAATGAGCCAGAATATTTATATTGGCGATTCAATAAAATTCGATATGAACCCAAAAATTAAAATTTCTACCAGACTTATAATTTTGCCCTCGTATTATGCCAAATCCATGCAGGGGGAAGAAAAAAACGATCATAATGTTTTGCTATTATTTATGAAAAATATATAGGCCTACCGTTCGTATTTTCAAACGGTAACATGCGTTACACGGAACAAAATAAATAGTCTACTATATTGATCATTGTGGAATCTTAGCCATCTACTGTAGACCAACACCTAAAATGACTTTTACATTGTGGTAATTTAGCCATCTACTGTAGACCAACACCTAACATATGACTTTTACATTGTGGTAATTTAGCCATCTAAGTAGACAACACCTAATATGACATTGTGGTAACTTACCAATCTAATGTAGACCTAATATGACAATGTGGTATCTCAGTCATATGCTGTAGACAACACCTAATATGACATTGTGGTATTTTTAATAGCCATCTACTGTGGATTACATCTAAAATTACATTGTGGTAACTTACCCATCTACTATAGACATCACATAATATGACATTGTGGTATCTTGTCTACGGTAGATGGGTAAGTTACCACAATGTGTCACATACTGTAGACAGCACCTACTATGACATTGAGGTATCTTATATAGCGATAAATTATACTGTAGACAACATCGTTGACTATTGAAACCTTACCTAATGTTGAATTTCATGTCAAACATGTAGTTAATTTGTTATCTGTTGTTTTGATTGTTTTCACCATGTTGTTGCATTTGCTTTGTTTTCTTCTTTCATCTTTGTAAGCGCTAGAGTGTCCTCATGGCGGAGTTTTACCGATCAATTGAGTTATTTGTCGCGGTCCACAAATCTGGATCATTCCTCTTTCTTCCTTCCGTCCTTGTTTCCTTCCATCCGTCTCCCCCACTCTCTCCCTCGCAACCAAATTCCCTCCTTCCAATTCCCCTCCCTCCCAATTTCCCTCCCCGATTTTCCTCCCTCCCAATTTCTTTCCCTCTCAATTTCCTCCCTCCAATTTTCCTTCTCCCATTTTCTTTCCCTCCCAATATCCCACATTCCCCAAAACTCTCACTTTTTCACTCCCCGAATTTCTTTCACTCCGTCTATTTCGCTACCTCACAAATTTCCCTTTTTCATAATTCCCGTCTCCCATACTCCCTCATTAATTTTCCAACCTCCTAATTTCCCTCTATCTCGATTTTCCTTCATTCAAACTTCCCTTCCTTCAAATTTACATTTCTCCCAATTGCCTTCCTTCCAGATTCCATCCGCAATTTCCCTCCCTCACAATTTCCCTTCCTCTAAATACCCCTCCATCAAAATGTCCCTCCCTCCCAATCAATTTCCCTTCTTCCCAATTTCCCTCCTTCCCAATTTTCCTCATTCTCAATGTCCCTCCTCCTTTTTTTCTCTCCCATTCTCTCCCTCCCAAATTCCCTAATTCAATAGTTTTCCTGCTTCCTAATTTTCTTCTCCCAAACTCCCTCTTTCCCAATTTGCATCCATCTTAATTGTCCTTCCTTCAAATTTTCATTCCTCCAAATTTACTTCTTTCAGTCCCCCCCTTTCCCTCCCGCCCAATTTCCCTTCCTCTCAATATACCTCCATCCCAATTTCCCTCCGTTCCAAGTTCCCTCCGTTCCAATTTCCCTCATTTCCAATTTCTCTGCTTCCCAATTTCCCTCCTTCCATTACCCCACATTCCCTCCCTGCCTCCTTCCCAATTTATTTCACCCAATTTATTTCCATCCCGATTCCCTCCCTCCCAATTTCCCTCCACCAAACTCCCTACCTCACAAATTTCACTCATTCCTAATTTCCCTCTCCCAAACTCCCTCCTCAATTTCCAACCTCCCAATTTTCCTCCATCCCAATTTTCCTTCTTCCCTATTTCCCTTCTTCTCAATTTCCCTCCTTCCATTTTCCCTCCCTCCCAAATTCTCTCATTCCCAATTTTCCTCCCTCCCAATTTCACTTTCCCCTCACAATTCCCTCCCTCACCATATCCCACCGCAAATTTCGCTTCCTCACGAATTTCCGTCCTTCCTAATCCTTTCCGTCCTTTCAAATTTCCCAACCTTCCAATTTCCCCCATTACAATGTTCCTTTCTCCAAATTTACCTTCTTCCCAATTTTACTCCTTCCATCTTCCCTATGAGCATATAATGGTGTTTACATTTGTAAACCCTACTACATCAATATCCATTATTATTAACTTTCTTACAAATAACACACACAAAAACACAGAACAATATAATTGACATTAAGTAGAATTTTACTTTTTATTCACAAGAAATGACATGTAAAAACGGTAGCAATCTTGAAAAATGATGGTCGTCTCGCAAAGAAGGTCTTCCCACAATGCATTGCGCGAACGCCAGCAAACTAAAGCTTTTTTTCACACGATGCATTTGTCGCGCTCTAAAGTTTTAGAAATAAGAAAAGGTTACATTCATGATATTTGTGTTACATGGGTCATTTCATGAAATATATACCTCCTTTCGCAATTTCAGTAGAATATATCAACATGCTTACATCTAAAGTGTATGAAACCATATAGTTGGAAAGCTTATAACATAAGGATTGATAATATGGTAACTCGAAATCAAATATACAAGGTGACCTA
This sequence comes from Ophiura sarsii, assembly GCA_035610835.1. NCBI lineage: Eukaryota > Metazoa > Echinodermata > Ophiuroidea > Amphilepidida > Ophiuridae > Ophiura > Ophiura sarsii. The sequence continues at coordinate 33,091,158 of CM069444.1, read as the reverse complement.
AACATTATACAGGGTGTAACAATTAACCTTTTATACAAAATGATGATTTTCTTTTTTTCTTCCATTGTCTAAAATCTAAATGCAGGACCTTAATACCAACGATTTAAAGGCTAGACATTTTGTTGTTGTAATTGAGTAAAATACCCATCCAGCCGGCCATATACAGTATTAATTGGTCAGCTTATTAGGAAATATATATACAGGGTGGTCAAAGTACAACATTTTAAATACTGGAAAAAATAACTAAATTATGCAAATACAAATTAGGACTATTGCTTTACAAAATCAGAGCCTTATAACCTCAACAAAAACGGATTTGTGACTATATATGGACATGGTTCATCCTACTTCGTAAATCAAATTTGAAAATGAGTTAATTAGCTTAATTGATACTTTAAGTAAATGATGTAAAGCATTGTTGCTTCATTTAGAACTAAACAGACATAAGACTAAGAATTAGAAAGCTCTATTACAGGACAGCGGTCCATTGTCACCCATATATAAATCAATCTCATAGAGGGTTACACAAATATACAATAGCCTAATTACAACAACAACAACAACAACAACAAATGTAACAAAACCACCTTTTATTGGTGCTGAGGTAAGAAAACGTGACCAAAAAGGAACACTGATAACTACATTATTCATTGATGTAAACTAGAACCTAGAGCTCCAACTATGAAGGCGCTATGAAGCCATGATTGTGTGCATATGTCTGTGGGAAGGGGTGGTCATAGTATAAACAAATACGTGTATACATCTTACACGTCAAAGATGAGCAAATACAGTTTACAAATAGGGTTTATTCCGTAAATAGCATAAACTTGTAGGATATCCAATATGGTATTTGTTTATACTATGGTCACTCATATTATATGGGAATCGGGACAAATTGGAGACCAGAATTAGGGCATTTGGCAAAAATGGTGTCTTTAACATCTTCTTTGGTCATCTACGATGTTATGATTTCAAATATATTTCTTAGAAACCAAATGACGTGCAATATTCGTATTTGATCAGTACGATAACGATATCATTTCCGTTAGTAAGGATAGCAGCGTTCAGAAAGGCTTAAAGGCATGAGGCTAAAAGTACCCATAATTGTTTTGCAGTTTTTCTAGATTTTATCGATTTTTAATACAATGTTTGGAAGGGCATTTTGAAATATGTCACGGTACACCCTTCCATTCACTTCCTATACAATTTTGTCAGTATGGGATTATCAGTATCTATGATTTGGTTTATCATAGAGTTAATCAAGGGTTCTAGGAAAAGCGGGCTCTTTAGATAAAAAAAAAAGAGAAGAAAATCTTAAAAGATTTTGGCAGCTACGTCATTCTGAAACATCCATTGAAACTTTTTTTGGTTTGAAAAATAATCACATATTTTAATATTACCGTTATAAAATAATAGGTATTTGCATTTCGTCGGTTCACGCACATAATGCCTATCAAATTTGGCAAATATTGTAGATAAATGGCGAGATTTGATACTCATATCAAGAATTATATAATTGCATTGATCATTTGGTATTTCCATTTTCAGTGGTTACCAATAAAAAAAGAAGTAACCAGCATAGAACGAGGTGCCACCAAGTTATGGGTTTCTGCCAAAAACCTTCACGCTGCCCATATCACATACTATTAGTTTCTTGCCATCATCTACTAATGAGAGGCCATTTGTATATGGTAGGCATACATCTAGGTCTATTCTACCTAGATATTCACCGGATACAGAATAGCATACAATATCATCTGACTTCCAGTTAGAAATTAATATGATGTCTTCATAGCAGTACACACCATGAGGATTCCATTTGTCATCATGTACAGGATGCTTCAGAGTATGCAGGACCTGTCCAGTATCGCTTATTATCTGTGGAGGCTTACCCCACACACTAGCAACAATGATTGTATCTTGGGATGTGACTCCAAGATACCTGGGCGTAATGCCTACCTTGATACTGGTAATGTGGGTACCATCTTGTTTGTGTGTGTTAATGCACATATTGCTCACATCACCTGTCAGTGTATGGCCCTTGGAATCCATTGCGAGGCCATATAGAGATGGAGAATGAGAGGATGACTGTGGATTTGATGACACCCATTTATCATGTTTACCTTTAAATGCGCCATTAACATTGTTTATCTTAACATACTTAGTCCAATCAGTTACAAAATAATCACTGTTTGAATTGACAATGATTTGTTGAGGACGTGATGTTGTCCCTAGTTCCAATCCTTGAGTAGTATCCAAGCTGAATATGTACTCTCCATCGCTACTGAATACCTTTACCTGTGAATCATTGTGGTCGGCAATGGCCACATCGCCATTCAGGTTGACCGCCATACCTCGGCCACTATACAGCTGACCTGGTCCGGACTCGCCAAACACTCTCTCTAACTTCCAATGACCATTGATGATTTGTAGCTGTCTGGATTTTGTTGCTGCTGTTGTTGTTGATTCTACCGCTACTGCTGCTGCTTGGAATATCTATTAAATACAAATTAACAAATAAACATTGACATTATAATAAATTATCCAATATAATTATTACTACACTTAATACAAGCAGGAAAATGCAGGTGAAATTAAATCACATTCTTAGTGTGTGTCTATTTTAAATTATTGCCCTTTTTGTTTTTCAAAAATATTTAGCAAAACTATATTCAATTGTTATTGTTGTAGTATCAACGATTATGTTATCGTATATCGCCCATCACTAATGCACCGTAAATGTAGCTGTATTTAGGGACCGTTCATAATTTAGGGGGGGGGGGGCCGGCACCAAACAGGGGTGGGTCATAACTTTTTCAAGAAATCAAAAGGGGGGGTTACAACTTTTTTTAGGAAATTAAAGGGGGGTCATAACTTTTTTGTACTAATATTTCAAACCATAATTTGTTAGTACAAATAAGGCTATATTTCTCGTGCTATGCGCGCATGTGCCCACAAAATAGATTTTCGGTGTTTTAGAGCAGGTTTAAAGCAAAAATAGACCTCAATCATGCGAAATATGGCTATTTTTCACGCGCTATGCGCGCATGTACCCACAAAATAGATTTTCAGTGTTTTAAAGCATTTTAAAAGCCAAAATAGACCTTAATCATGGGAAATATGGCTATTTTTCTAGCGCTAGGCGCACATGTGCCCACAAAATAGATTTTCGGTGTTTTAGAGCACGTTTAAAGCTAAAATAGACCTCAATCATGTGAAATATGACTTAAGGAAGTTTTTTTTGGAATTTTGTGAGTGCTGTATTATTGAACTATTAATCAAATGCATATATAAGTATACATTTTTGGATGGGATTTGGGTCAGAGAATCAATCCATTGTTGGCATCATTTTTGACCAAAAATGTTGTTTTTTGAGAAAATCACACAAAAAATCACTTTTTTAACCATTTTTTGGGGGGGACAAGCTAACAAAATTATTTTTGAGTAAAAAATGCCAAAATTTGCTTGATTATACTATTAAGACACTATTCTAGGGATGATTTTCTCATTTTTTCTTAAGGCATATTTTTTCAATTTGTTGGCACTTTCTGGTCAAAATTTCAAAAAATACAAGTTTAGGTGAAAAAATGAGAGGATCGTCTCTAGATTAGTGACATAACATTAGAATCAAGCAATTTTGGGCATTTTTTACTCAAAAATAATTTAGTTAGCTTGTTCCCAAAAAAATTAGTTAAAAAAAAGTGGATTTTGTGATTTTCTCAAAAATTCAACATTTTGGGTCAAAATTGACACCAAATTTGTATAAAAAAAATGTATACTTTTGTATGCATTTGATTAATAGTTCAATAATAACAGCACTCGCAAAAATTCAAAAATCAAATTCCCCAAATAGACCTCAATCATGCGCATGTGGCCACAAAATAGATTTTCGGTGTTTTAAAGCATGTTTAAATAAAGGTTACCTGCACAACAGCAATATTTCCTTGAAAAATTGAAGAAGAAAAAAAAAATCACAATTTTACATGCACACAGGCAAATGTTTGCATGCACAGAGCCAAAGTTACATACACTGTGCCCATGCTAACAACATGCCCACACATATATACACTGTCTGAAATTATACACTTTACTCCACAAAAATCACAAGTGTATATAATAATATAATTGTATAAAAAAAATTTTGTGTGTATATTTTTAAGAATAGTATTCTCAAATATTCATAATTGAAGGGGTGGGTGCAATAAAGTGCTAAGTTAAAGTGCTAATTTATTGCAGCCACCCCTTCAATTGTGTATGCTTATATGCGGGGTGTGTGTACAAAAAAAAAGGGGGGGGGGTCATAACTTTTTTCTACATTCCAGAGGTGGGGGGGGGGGGGGGGGGGTCATACATTTTTAGTATCTTGGGAAGGTGGGGTCATGTGTTTTTTGGTTGTTGCTTTCTTCCAGCTACCGGCCCCCCCTCCGGTAGAAATAATGAACGGTCCCTTATGTACATCGCCCAACACTTGTTTTCAATGTTGGCAAGCTAGAATGACGACCGTTAAAGGGACATTAAGTGGTGTTGAAAATTTTAAATGTTTAAACATTTACTTCAGAATTCAAGATGAACATTAAAAATTGCGATTATTGTTGTTTCTACTAACAAAAACACAGCAAAACTTGATTAAAAACAATATCATCGCTATTTATTGAAAAACGCTCTCTATGCAAATATGGTTCGCGTTATGTATCACGCGTACTGCATATGGGGATACTGTCGGACGTAAAATGGTCGTCCCGGCTGTACGAGCATTTTTTGAATTGACGTTTTCTTGTACAAAGAGAGCTGATTTTTCTTAATCCTTATAGGTGTGAGTTCATACATGTAATACAATTATAAAAATATACTAATCTCAGTTTTTATCATAATTGAGGGCGCAGCCTCCAACACATCTCTTAGTGCCCCTTTAAGCAGAATTCATAAGCGTGAGAGTCACATTATCTCATGCAAAGTCTGGATGTTAATTGGCGACGAGGATGAACATTTGAGCCTCAATTAAACCAGCAATAATTTGTCCATCGGCAGAAGCAACGTCATGTGAGTGGTGAGTAAAACAAGCAATAGAAGCAAAAAAATGGCAGTCGCACAGCAACCTTTAGTGACGTTGGACTGAAACCAGAAACCTGAAAATACCGGCCATTTACGCACGATGAAGACCAAATTAGAGTGAATGGTTGGAAGAGCTTGGTTGGATGAGCTGGAGCGCGAGTTTCGATACTTCAAAATAACAGAACCGTCACACAAGAAGGACGCAATAATCATATATGGGGCAAAGAAATCGCGAGATTGGCCAAAAACCTACCTGATCCAACAGAAGGAGATGAATATAGAAACTAAAACAAAAGCTCAATGACTATTACATGCCGAGGAAAAGTAAGCAACACGGCAGATACGCCTTTCTCAAAATGGTACCAGAGCAAAGAGAATCCATCACATCATAATATATGCAGCTAGGCTCAGAGAAAAAGCTCGGGGTTGTGAATTCGGTGTTGATGAGGATGACCGAATTCTTGACCACATAGTCCAGAGCATAGTCAACAAAAAACTAATCAGAGACGCCATAAGCAAATCATGGAACTTGACACAATTATTGACAGAAGCGGCGCAAACAGAATGCATAACAGCGCAGATGTACGACGTGAATGCAGCATGCACAATCCGTCAAAAAAGTATACACGCGGACGCGGCGGTAGACCGTACAGACCATGGGCCCCAAGAGATATGCAAGCATCAGGATCATCACGAGAGCAACGTGCAACGTGGAAAACCGTATGACTACTGTGGGCTGTGGCAAAGTCGATCTTCACCCTCCAGGCAAGGAATGTCCGGCATACGGAAAGAAGTGTAAAAACTGTAAAAAATGGAATCACTTTGCAGTTGTTTTGCCGTTGGATGAAGGAAAAGACTACAGCTCAGCGTTAAAACACACGCGACCGAGTGCACCAAATTGGCGTAACTTACTATAGAGGTAAGCTACCTCGCTAGTACTTATGCCCTAACTGCAGTGTAACTTACTAGCGATGTAATTTTTAGAGCAAAACTGGAGAATAAGATCAGAATAGTAACTAGCGAGGTTAATATCCATATAAATTAACATCGTCCCACTTAAACAATATTTGTCGCATGCGCCAATTGTTTACCATATTATATCAGAGAGAAAAACAATGACGTTACTGGTTTTCCGTAAAATAAAAAATGTGTCGTCAGTTAACTACGTCACTCCCTGGGTGAAGTGTTGACACGGTTAATTAAAATAATGAGCCACGATCGAACTGGTCTGACAGACAGATAAAATGACGAAATTGTCAAAGTGTTTTACAATTTTCTGGAAAATAAGGACCATCTTTATATTATAAAAAAAAAATATTCGAGAGGCGCATAGAAATTGGCACTTAAAGGTACAATTTTCATGATAAAAAGCCGTGTTTTGTAATTGAATAGTTCAATGGTTTAATAATAACATGATGCCCCTTCTATCGTCCAATCTCTGTAGCGTGCTACTGTGATCCTGTCCTTTATAAACGGAAAATACGGGTTCGATTCCCGAGATTCCCTTATTTTTTATCCTTTTTTTAAAACATGATGGTGACTTTAATGAAATCATTCAATGGCCCAAGTATTGACATACTTTAATATTTATTTATTATTAATCAATTGATTTATTAAATGTATTATTATATTTTATTCATCTTTTTTATTTACTTTTAATGTATTTGTTAATTTATCTATAATATTTAATTATTCATTCATTCATTTATATAAATAGGCATGTGTTTATTCATTTATTTATTTGATGTATTCGTTTATATATTTGATTTTATGTTAAAGGTATATGTTCCGATGACTTTCTTGAGGCTATGATTTTTTTCACATCAAGATATTTTGGTATTAGAATAATCCCCATATTTTTCTCATTATGTCTGTAAAATCTTAGAGGCCAGAAATGTTTCATTTGTAAATTATAGTCTAAAATGTGGTGAATTACTGCCAAAGGTGGTTAACCACCAACCAGTCTGTGTATTACTCAAAGAGCAAATGTCTTTTGACCTTGTGCTTCTAAAATAGAACCATTGAAGTCATGCAACTCAAACTTTGGAATGCGACAATTTTAAGGATGACCTTTCATATAAAATAGAAAACATCAAGTTGACAATCGGGTCAGCAATCGGAACATCTACCTTTAATCAATTAATTAATTTATGTATTAATTAATTTTTCGATGTTTAGGGCGTTCCCAGGAAAAGATCACGTAATATACCTTTAATTAATTAATTAATTAAGTTAATTAATTAAGTTAATTAATTAAGTTAATTAATTAGTTAATTAATTAATTAGTTAATTAATTAATTAGTTAATTAATTGATTAATTAATTAATTAAAGGTATATTACGTGATCTTTTCCTGGGAACGCCCTAAACATCGAAAAAAAATTGATAGCAGATTTTCTTGAAGATTTACATTTCTGATCATAAATCGTACATACATTCCAAGTTACGGGGCGATATGATTCTTAATTACTTCAAAATCATGGTTTTAGAGTGAAAATAAACTGTCGGATGTCCGACAACTTATTTTACTCTAGTCTAAATTCACTCTAAAACCATGATTTTCAGGTAAATAGGAATCGTATTGCTCTGTAACTTGGAATGTATGTACGATTTATGATCAGAAATGTAAATCTGCAAGAAAATTTACTTTCTAAAAAAAATCATGAATAGAGGGCGCTCCCTGGAAAAGATCACATAACATGCCTTTAATTAATTAATTAATTAATTTGATTGATTGGTTGGTTGATTGGTTTTGGAAATTATTTCTACAATTTTGTATGCATTATTGTGGATAGATTTGAAATATTATATAATAAATTGGTCTTAAATTTATCATTGAGTAAATTATGCATGCATTGATAATGCATTGCATGATAGAAATCGTCCATCGGGCAAATGAGAAATCATCATTTAGTTACAGTATAAACTGTTATGCCTCAACTTACTATTGGGTCCGGTCGGGTGTAAGATTTAGCGTAAATTATTCGCAAGTTACTAGCCGCTTACCCCGGTTTGGTGCTCTCAAAATAGTGGGTGTCAGTTACTAGCGAGGTAGCGCTATTCTTCGGCTACTCGCCATTGGCGCACTCGGCCAAAAAGAAACACAGAGATGGAAAACCTCACCATCAAAGCCATGTTAAGAAAGCAGCGCAAGAAAAGAGAATAGATTCATCCACAAGTTCAGATGATGACTTTTTCAACCAAGCTACTGAACACTTAGAGCGAGTTAAGCTAGTGAAAAAGATCGATGGTCAACACGACAATTAACCAATGACAACACAAGTTCAACTCGACGATGTGAATTATTTGAAGCAGACACCGGCGCTGATTGTAACATCATGAATGCGAACAAGTTTAAAGCATTAGTACACAGATCGAGCAAATGCACCGGAACTGGAACCCAAAATCTTGGTGTAATACAGAACAAGCTGCAGGTGAAAGGTGAAATTAAGATCATAGTCAGAAACTATACCAGAGGGATAAAGACTAATTTCATTGTTGTGAAAGGAAGAAACAGCTCACCGCCATTGCTATGCAGAAAATCACTCGTGAAGCTAGGAATGGTACAAATCAGACCAGAAGAATCTTTAGCAACAGTGAATTATCTGAGAATCCCACAGTAAATAGCAAGCATCAAGACAAGTACATATCAACAAGCTGAGATCAACAAGATTACTGACAAATACAGGCCAGTATTTGAAGGCGTGTGGATGATAAAAGACCACAACAACAACAACAACAACAACAAAATCTGTCCAAAGTTCGGTATGAAACCAGAAGCAGGTTAGATTTGGAAAAATACAACCTTGCGCAACCTTTTGCGCAAAGTTAAATTTGGAAAAATACAACCTTGCGCAACCAGTTTGGTTCTTCTGAGAAGGTTGCGTAACCTTGCAGCAATCATCCACAACCTTGCGCAATCTTGCGACAAACTTGTGCAACCTTGCGACAACCTTGCGCAACCGGGTACCACCTTGCTGCAACCACATTTTGGTGATTGCATTTTCGTAAGGGGTTGCTCAAAAACCAAGACTAGTACCTTACTATCTGCAGAAACCATTGAAAGAACACATGGAGCAATGTGTAAGAGATGGAGAATATGAAGAAGTTCCACATGGACAACCTATATTATACAAATATATACTGCCATGAGAGACTCTGGTTAAAACTATGGACCCGAGGTGACTGCAATGGTGCTATTTTGCTGAGGGGCGCAGCCCCGAAGCAAAATAGCACTATTGCAGTCACCGAGGGACCATAGTTTTAATCCAGAGACTCGAATAAAGGCAGTATATATTTGTTTTATATACGTCATTTATATATTTCTAGTTCCATCAAATTCAAATTCAAAAATCATCCGGTAAGTTCCAATCTTCATCAGTTAAAAAGTTTCAAAAGTTCAATTCAAAGGCAGTGCATCAAACGATCGTCACGCTGCGCACGGGATGCAAATTGTGCTCCCTTTCGCGTCACGCGGAGTACAACGCCGCGTGAAACTACCGGCGCAGTGTGTGCGCCGTAAATAGTCTTCTTGGGAGCCGTAAATAGTACTTTTGGGAACCGTAAATAGTACTTTTGGCAAAATAGCGTGTTTATTTTTGATCATGTGACCCATTTTTAACCAATCAATGGACAAGAATATATGAATGTCGTATATAAAACGTGGTGTTCACCGTTAGTCCTACAACCCAAGCCTCGATTTAAAGACACACCAAAAGAGGATATTGGACCAAATGTGATTAGAGCCAGCATCGATCTGAGGATTCCAAACAAATCCGTGGAAGTATATTAACCCAAGCTACAGTTGTGGAATATTTCACACACAAATTTCATCACTGCAAAATATTCTCAAAGCTAGATATGAGATCCAGATATCACCAGCTACTACTAGGCCCAGCATCAAGAGAAATTCTGCATGTGTAGTACACCTTGGGGAAACATGAGACCAAAAAGACAAATCTTTGGAGCCAAGTCATCACAAGACGTGTTGAGCCAGATGAGAAGAAAGTTCAAGCAGTAAAATAAAGTGATCCACCAGTGTCCAAAGATGGAGTCAGAAGCTTCCTTGGAATGATTGGATATTTTTCCAAGTTTATCCCAAACTACTCCACAGTCACAGCACCTCCAGTCAATAGTTAGGTCATCCAAGCCCTATATGAAAGCTATGAAGATTGTTAAACGGGGTCAGTCGTCACAAACATGCACAAACACAAAAGTCAAACGACCTTGCTATTGTTTGCTATTGTCAACACTCCCTACACAGAGGTCTGCAGTGCAAATCTGTATGATTTTCGCCATGTAATGTCTATGGCAGATTTCATTCCGTGGTATAAAGCTATGAGGTTTCGGTGGTCTTCGCTATCTCCAAGCAGATAAAGCAATACGTACATGGACTTTTTTGTAGACGAGGGTTCATTTCATGATTTGGTGAGGTTTAGAATGAGTTAGGATTCCTGTAATTTTGAAGGCCACGGATTTTCAAAACGTGAATTTTCCGACATTGTACCACATCAATTTGGTCACCAAACGTGTATAAAACTATACATTTTACCGTTCTGCAGATGTTATTGACCCTCCTCTAAAATTCTACATGATTTTTAACACGTTTCTAAGTTTTTGAGACGCCCAAATAGACCATTTTCCGAAGCTATTTCTAGCAAATATTGCAGTCACTAAAACTCCATTTTTTCTTGCGTATAACAAAATATGACATGCAGCGTGACCTCCCTACTGGCTGCCTCTTCGAGAGCTTACAAAGAAGGGCATTAGGTTCAAATGGAGACAAAAAGAGCAAGACGCATTTAAAAAACACTAAAACAAAAATCATCACCAATGAAAACACAGTAGCATACTTCAATCCGGCAAGACCTATAGTTGTGAGAACAGAGGCGAGTATTCATGAAGGTATATCGGCAGGATTATTTCAACCTTCCGAAAAAGGACTGCAATCAGTACACTTTATTAGTCGCTAAATCTACTGGAGACGGAGAAGGATGCTTTAGCAGTGAAATGGAGCTAAAGCAAGTTCAAAATGTACCTTCTTGGAGCACCAAGATTCATCACAGCGCACAAACCACTACTACCACTTCTCATGAAGGCAACCGCCAAGTTTCCACCTAGAATTGAGAAATGGGTCATGGACTTGCAAGACTTAATGAGACTATGGGTTGATCTACGAACCAGGTAAAGATGAAGCTGACCCAACGTATTATCTTTCAAGACACACCTCTTCCAGAGACAGAGACCGATGACACAGATAAAGCAGAATTCATAAGCGTGAGCGTCACCATATTTCATCCAAAGTCTGGATGTTAAAATTGTCTGATATGTATGTTGTCCATCAACTTCTAAAAAGCATCCTAAACAAGTGTGACCTGGTACCACAAAATGAGAGTAAAGTCAGAAAATTGATGTCCTCAGGTTTAAAATGACACCAAATTTGGTATAATAGGCCATTCCAAAGTGAAATGATGATAAATTGAAGTTGATCACCGCTGAATTATTGAATTGGAGAAAAAGGCCTTCAAAGTCAGTAAAGCTTATCGTCACTTGTTTGGTGTACAAATGTCAATCACAGGTCTTAATTGAAATATTGTTTATGCCTAAGACCTCTTACTAAACGGCCTCTCGTTGGTTCATTTGGGAGTATACAGGGTTCAAACTACTATTCATAGCTTTTGAAAGCCCTGACCTTTAAGACCATACCAAATTTGCCATAAGGGACACTATTTTAAACCCTTGGAAATGACGATGTAAACATGGTAATTTTGAGAAATTTCAAAACAATTTTCCTCTCTTTGCGTTCATTTCTTGAGATGTAAAAATACAAATAATGCTCTCTCTAAAATGACTTAAAAACATATTTAGACCCAAAATATTTTGTAAATACTTCGGAATGTCATACATAAATAGTTTATCTTTCCGAAAATGAAAAAAATCTCACTTTCGACCTCCCCTTGTCAAATCGACTATTTCAGGCCATAACTCAAAATCAGCCCCAGCGACTTTAAGCTCAATTTGTTGAGCCAGGTCACAAATATGATTATGTATGAGTGAAATCTATAATGCCTGTATACACCTAACACAAAATGTCCCGGACCAGGTGCTTTAATGTTTGCTAATCCAAAATCTGAGATATACATTAAATGAGCAAATTTCTTTTCCGTAGTTTGATACTTCATTCATCATGTTCATAAAAATCGAATGGATACTTTAAAAAGTTATGATGATTTCAATAACTACGACCTACCTGCCATGGTTTTCTATGGGACATCGTTGTTTTGTATTGTCCACTGTGTGCTATCTAAACCAGTCAGACAGGTATATGGATGAATGGGTAAAGGCATCGACAATCTGTACACACACACACGTTTTTACTGCGTAATTTATACTGAGCAATGATCTCCCATAGAAACCCAATTTAGTGCAATTATTTTTTGGTGGAAAAGTTAACTTGGACACCATAGCTTTCAAAAGTGGTTGTAATAAAATGCGAAAATACCTCCAAATTCATTTATTCAGTGCGAAATTAATATTTTAATGATATTTTATATTAAATGTGTCTATTACCGTAAATAAAATGGTGCTTTAATTGACAATGTAGCCTTTAAATAATAATAAACTAGCGGGCATCCGCGCTTCGCGCGGACCCGCTAGAAGATTTCACGGGGAGGTAAGTAAACAAAGCGTAAGCAAATTTGATACAATATCAAGAACATGTCCTACATAATACATAATCCAGACGGGCCCTAAATAATCCGAATATCGCAGGTGCTTTTGATAATCCAGGTATACATGTGCCTTAAAGTAGGTAGGCCTACCTTTGTCTTTCCAGATACCTATGGAGGCCTCTCATGTGACCTGAAATGCAGGTAGGCCTACCCGTTGTCTCATTATATCCGGGGACCCAATAGGCCTAAGCCCTACCCCTAATCCAGTTACCACAGGTGCCCTTAATGGCACCGGATACCACATAATCCAGGTACTGCAGTGTGCCATTATATCGAGATACCCAGGTGCCTTACTGTATCATTCAAGTAACTTGAATTAATCGCGGGTGCCGAAGATAGCGGGCAGTAATAGTCATACCACAATAGGCAGAGGTGAGTAATATCAAATCGTTATAAATGTATGTCCTTATTCAGTACCCAGGGCAGGTACCTAAAGTACCCTTGATATAATGTAAGTGACATGGTACCCTTAATACACCATGCGCCTAGGCCCAATGTGCTCTTAAATAATACAGATACCCATGTTCCTAATCCAAGTACTCCACGTGTTCTTAATACACCGGTTGCCCATAGGCCTAGGCCCTACCCCTCACAGATGGCCTTAATAACCCAGGTACCGCATTTGCCGGCATTATATCCATACCAATGTTCCCGTATTATATCCAGTTTTAGGAAAGCGCAGGTATAGATGCCGAAGCTATAATAGCGGGTGGTTAGTCACATCAAAACGTATAAAGATGAGGGTATTGTAAAACAGCAAGAGTATGTCGTTGATACGCCATGTATCCTAGGTGCCCTTAATAATCCATATGTACCATATGCCCTTAATAAATCCATGTATGCCATGCATGTATAACACATGGTGCCCTTGATTATTCAGGTACCACCCCATGTACTTTTATAATCAAGATTGTGTATTATGGACTATGTGGTTTATCTTGAATCGAATATTAAGGGCATCCGTGATAACTGTGTATGCGGCTATTAGGGCCTACGTGGATTAATAAGGACACCTGAATGGTTATTCAGGTGTAGGAATACTTAAAATATTCAGAGTATCTGTATTGCCTTAATATCCCCTCCCCCAGTTACCCCCTGTCATCTCATGTCCCTACCCATTTTGTACCCCAAATAATACAAAAGTTGTATTTTAATGTCAAAACTGAAAGTAACTTAAAATTAGCTTTAAAATGTCTCCCCCGATTCTTTTATTGCCCCGCCACCCCGTGTTCCTCCTTTAAAATGTTGATATGTGTGCCATTCGGGTTTTGTTTGACCTATTTACTTAAATACATTATTCCCCCAATAGGCATGTAGGGCCTAAACGTATGTAGTCCCTTTGTCATGTTTGTTGTGTTCTAAATAAGGCCTTCCGAGATACTACCTTATACACCCTTAAAATCCAGTTATCACAGGTGCGCATATAGTATATCCAGGTCATTTGAGACTATCTGCGTTTTATAGTGAACCCGTAATCCAGGTACCACTGGTGCCCAGACACTCTATAATAATCATGGTAATATTACTACATGTTCCGTTTATCCAGATGCCCATGTGTCCTTATATCCAGATTATCAAGTAAGGGAAGTGCGGGGAGGAAATGGCTTTAGGGTATGATGGGGCAATACCGCACGTTCCGTTTATCCAGATACCCATATGTGGCCTTAGTAAGGCCGCCTTACTATATCCATATTATCAAGTAAGGGAAGTGCGGGGGAAAGGGGCTTAGACCTTAGGGTATGACGTGACGATCCCGTAATTTATGCCGCACGGCGAATAAGCCGCAGCACCTCAAATTAAGATTCAGACCTCATCGTATACAGTAAGCCGCACCGCTGTATAATAAGTCGCACAAAGAAAATGAAAGGGGTGTGTGTTGGGGGGATGGGTGTGTGTGGGGGTGGGGGTCGACCATGATCCACCAGCCCATAGCTTCATGACCAGCCATAGGGTTACAACTGCAGTCTGCATGAGTGACTCCATCAAATGTATTTTCCTTACTTCAGTCACTTTAAATATGTTTGCGCCTTGCTCCCAGTTTCTTTATTAAAATAAAGGTCTTGGCTTTATGATTAATGTTTTGTTGGTGTCTTGCTCTCGTTACATTTTATTGTACTGTACGGTATGCACCGCGGAGCAACCGTACGGACTGCCTGTTTTCACTGCATGCCCCGTTTACAATGTACAGTTTGCGTCACAAACGCGTACACACTTTGTCTGCGTCATTACGTGTGCGCCGAATCGCGTGCGCCCTGTTAAACGCGGTCGCGCAGCAACAACAACGGTTGGTATGGTACAGCCAGATTCTTTATCGTTAGCAAACTCCGCGTTCATCTATGTCATTAATGTGAAAGTGTCACTTTAAGATCTGCGTAAGAGTTTTTGTTTACATTTAGAAAATGTCGTAAAATATTTTAATTTGTTGGACGTATAGTCCCGTATAAATGCTTGTTACTATGCGTTCTTTAAGAATAACAAACAGCCGCATATACAGAAATGTAGCTATATCCCGGAAGAAAATATTTTGGGTGAAGACCATAATATGTCATCACTCATTCCGAAAACCACAATTTGTGTCCGAACAGTAACTACCCGAGTAAAAGAAATTCAACATTTCGAATTTTCACATGTGATCCTTTCTGCGCATGTCTCAAAACGGGGGGGAAATGGGCATTGAACTATCTAATTAGCTCGTGTATTAGAGGCGCAATTACCACGCTTTTTCAGTTGAAGAGGGACGCGAGTGTAAAATTATTATTGAACTATCTAATCAGGCGAGGGACCGAAAATTAGTATATAGATATCACATTTTAATTTTCGATTTAGTTTATTGAGTGGATAAACCAAAGAGTCTCAATGATGTATATTCGTTGTAACTCCTCGCAAAGTTATGAGAAGTAACCTCTCCGTCCTGATTAAATAACTTATTCCCAAAATTCCAAAAAAAACCCATAAATTGTCAACGCGGGTGCAGGCAGGGCTGGGGCCATGGAGTAGACCATTGGAGACACTTCCCCTCCCCTAAAGAGAAATTATTAGGCTATGAAGATTTTTTCCTTTTTCTTTTCACCTTTTTATCCGAAACAAGATTAAATGGTACATTTTTGCCATCCCCTTCTGAATGACAAAAAAAAGTCCCAATTGAAAAAACAAGTCAATTATTCCCCATACAGTCGATCCTTGCATATTCGACTACTTGACCTGTATATGAGAAGGCTATCGCTATAAACTTGATGGTCGTTTGTTTGTTTGTCTGTTGGGTGTTTGTTTTTATCATATGTTCGTTTGTTTCTTTGCTTTGTACTAAACAAACCAGAAGGGCACGGACAACTTTTCCATTTCGTTTTGATTTTTGTTTGCCCAAATTGTTTCAGATTTTGTTTGGTGTAAGTGGTTTTATTTTCAAGTAACTTTTACCGAATAAAAACAAAAATGCCATTAAACTGACTGGGAAAAATAGAACTATACCTGGAAAACACGTGGCAATGATATCACTATGGTGACTTAATTTTTGTTTATACAACACATACATATGTCACGTCCTATGTCCTTGTTGTGCTAATAATATACAGGATTAATATCACTTACCACATCTATGATATCATCAATACTGGGTCGTTTGTGGTAATCCGCATTCCAACATTGTCGCATAAGATCAGCCAACCATTGAGGGCAGTCTTCTGGGATAGGTAGACGTTCATCATCATTGCAAACCTTCCAAAGGACGGATAGACTGTCCACACCCTTAAATGGAAATTTTCTGGTCCATAGTTCCCAAAGCACAACAGCGAGGGAAAATAGGTCATATGATGGCGAGAGTTTGCCAAGTCTAAGAAGCTCTGGCGCCATCCAGTGGTAAGAAGCAGACTCCGTCGCTTTGCTGATTGTACTCTCGATATTTTTGGCCAATCCAAAGTCGCCTAGCTTCAAGATGTTGCCTCCCGTAATCATATAATTCGGGGATTTAATGTCTTTGTGTACAATCTTCATTTCTCTCAGATATTTGACTGGTATGGCTGCTTGCTTTGCCCAAGAGAAGAATTCATCCACTGGGAAATGTTTATCTTGATGTTTATCAAGATAAGATCGAAGTGATCCGCCTTCACAAAGTTCCAGAATCAGCATGAAATCGATCTCTTCGTCTACTACCCCGAGAAGCTTCATGATGTTGGGATGGTCAAGCGTGGACATGATATTCAGCTCATGTTTGTCATGGCGATGTAATTTCTTGGCAGCAACATCAATCTTTCCTTTCTTACTTTTCCATGTCATCTGATACACAGAGCTAAAACCTCCTGTTCCTATCTGCTTAACAAATTTCAGTTTGCTTCTGCCGATTGCATTGATTTGAGAGGCCATTTCTTCTTTTTTGGTGCGTTTACTTCCTGTTAATATGTTGAAACCGGAAAAATAAAATTGAAGCGGTTATAGAAAACATAGTGGGAAAACAAACTTTATTCAACAATCATTTAACTTAATATACTCTTTTCTAGAAAGAAATAGATTTTAGAAATTAATACAACTCACCTGCCACTGCAAATTGGTGACAACTTTTTGACATCGAGACGACGAATCTGCAAAATGGCGTTGTGTAAAGCGTATTCACGTACGTACCACTACGGGAAATAAATATGACCTTGATTGTTTTGACCTTCTATAGAAAAAGGTACACTAACAGGAACAGGATGGATGGATAGTAAGTTCACAACAGATGACATTGAAGTATTACATTTTACAAGTTTCTGATTCAAATTAATGGATGGCTATATTATTTCGTTGATGAATGGTAGTTTGAGGAATAAAAGTAAAAAAGTAATATACTTCCTCGATGGGGAGAATAAAGTAGTGAAGTTAAAAAGTAACTTAAAATTAGGTCTATAAAGCCAAACATGGGCCGTATTCTCGTACTAAACACGGTTTTAGCTTAAAACCGTGTCTAACTAAACGCGTGCCTAACTTAAAAGCGAGTTTACCTTTTAAACAACGTGTTTAACTAAACACGGTTTTAAACTCTGTGCATCTCGTCCCCATGGTGGCTGTGCGTTACTGTATACAGGTATTTATTTTTGTTGTGGCCCTAATGGGTTACAATAAAGGGTTCAACAAAAGAAAGTATACCACTTTGTTTATGTCATTTTGAGTAACTTTCAATTTGTTTTTGACCAAACAGGCTAGATAAGCATTTAGATAAATCTTTTAGGCATAATTTGATACCAAATTTTCCCCCTAACAACAAAGATAAACCATGATTAGCAACATTTAAAGGAAAATATCCCATTTTCAAAAGTCGCATTTCTAATACACAGCACGAGAAGATTTGGTTAATCTCTCCATGTTCTCCCCATCCATAACATTCCTTTACATTCAAATCCTTCACCCATGCATCAGTTTACATTTGAATTAGCCCGCGCATTGAGGGATATGCGCGGTGATCAGTACGGGATAAATACGGCGTATGTGTGTGTTAACAATTGGCCTATTCTTCTCGTGCTGTGTATTGGAAATGCGACTTTTGAAAATGGGATATTTTCCTTTAAATGATGCTAATCATGGTTTATCTTTGTTGTTAGGGGGAAAATTTGGTATCAAATTATGCCTAAAAGATTTATCTAAATGCCTATCTAGCCTGTTTTGTCAAAAACAAATTGAAAGTGACTCAAAATGACATAAACAAAGTGGTATACTTTCTTTTGTTGAACCCTTTAGATATCGACTGAATACCTCGAACGCACGTGTATTTTTAATACTACATAATTTGCTTGGCAGCTTACACCGGGCACGGTTGAGTAATCATTCAAGGCATACAGTTCGTGTATTTGTTTAGATAAACACGCCTTAAACTACCCCCCATACCCATGTTTAAAGTTAGACATTTTTCAATGAGTTAGACGCGTGTTTAAGTAAAACAATGTACGAGAATCGCGTTTAGTTAGACGCTGTGTCTAAAGTCAAAGTTAGACGCGTGTTTAGCTTAAAACCGTGTTTAACTACCTACGAGAAATACGGGCCATATGAATTTGAGTCAATCTTCACCAGTTTAAAAACCAGGATTTGTTTGCGGTGGTGCGGATTGCGAACGATATTAAAGGAATTTGTTTATAGCGTACCACTAACAAAGAATCAACAAAATGGTGAGTGTATTCATAAGAAACTGAAGGGGAAGATATATGACATTGATTGTTTTGACCATAGAAATAGGTACAACCACACGTTTGATGGATAGATTGACAACAAATGACATTCGCGTTTTGGCGTTTTACATAGTCACACGTTTTCAATTCAATGTATTTATGGCTATCTAATAATTCGCTGGTGAGTGGTGGTTGAGAAAAGAAATTATGAAGATGATACATTTCCCCGATGGGGTTAGTTTAATCAAATCGCTTTAAAAGTAACTTACTTAAACTTTCAAGTAAAATGGATCCTTTAAAATTCCACCAAAACTCACTGAGTAGTGGGCCCAATCGATTGACTGCATTTGAACACACCCCAGTCTGCGCATGCAACAGGATAAACAGGTATTAAATAGGCCAAGAGCATTAGGTTCCTTTAGCCAGAAGGCTGAAATAACTAACACTAAGCTGGTTTTAGTTATCAAGAAAGTTCCCTAGTGATGTGAGGTACAACATATCAAAAGTGCCCGGGTTTCTCGTGTGTCCCAACATTCAGATTAGCCGCCTTTAACAAAATTATGACACAAAATTGATCATTTATTTAACCGAAACATACGAATATGATATTGTGGTTTCTTATATCCATCTAGTACACAACACCTAATATGACATTGTTGTAACTTATTCATCTGATGTAGACAACATCTAATATGACATTGCGCGGTAACTTACCCATCTATTGTAGACAACACCTAATATGACATTGTGGTATCTTAGCCATCTATTGCAGAATACACATACTATGACATAGCGGTAACTTATATAGCTATCTACTGGCGACAATATCATATATGACACTGTGGTATCTTAGCCATCTTGTAGACAACATCTAATATGACATTGTGGTAACTTACCCATCTATTGTAGACACTAACACCTAATATGACATTGTGGTATCTTAGCCATCTATTGCAGAAAACACATACTATGACATAGCGGTAACTTATATAGCTATCTACTGGCGACAATATCATATAAATTATGACATTGTGGTATCTTAGCCATCTTGTAGACAACATCTAATATGACATTGTGGTATATAATAGCCATCTACTGTAGAAAACACCTAATTGGCATTGTGTTAACCTAACCATCTACTGTAGACAATATTTATATTTGTATGGTTATAAAGTAACTTAGTCATCTACTGCAGAACACGCCTAATAGGACATTGTAGAATCTTATAGCTATAAAGTGTAGACAACACCTATTGAGATTGTGGTAACTTAGCAATCTAGTGCAGACAACACCTAATATCACATGTTGGTGAATTAGCCATCTACTGTAGACACAAGTATGACATGTGGTGTTTTGTTAGCCCACTACTGGAGACAACATCTAATATGACAATGTGGTAACTTTACCGTCTATTGCATCCCAATTTACCTCCTTCCCAATTCTCCCCTCTCAAATTTCCCTCCCTACCTAATTTCCCTCCTTTCAAAATTCCTTCCGGCCAAATAACCCTCCTTCCAAATTTCGCCCCCCACAATTTCCCTCCCTCCCAATAGCCCTCCATCCCAATGCTCTCCCTCCCGATCTTTTCCCTCCCAATTTCCCTACTTCCAAATTTCCCTCCTTCCTAATTTCCCTCCTTTCCAATTTCACTCCCACAACAATTTCCATCCCTCACAATTGTTCTCCCTCACAATATCATGTGAGTGGCAATAGTATAAACAAAACGTGTAAGCTAATACGTCTTAGGTTACACGTAAAACTTGTAAGGTTGGACCTCTAACCTTACACGTACTACGTGTTACCTTACGCGTACTACGTGTTACCTTAGACGTATTATCATACACGTTTTGTTTATTTTATGGCCACTCATAATATCCCTCCCTCCCGATTTCCCTCCCTCCCTCCCTCCCAATTTCCCTCCCTCCTAGTTTCCCCCTCTTAATGTTCCTACCTCGCAATATCTCTCCCTCCATATTTCCCTTCCTCGCAATTTCCCTCCCTCCCATTTACCATCTTCAAAATGTTGCTCCTACCACAATTTCCCTCCCTCCCAATGTTTCTCCCTCCAAATATCCCTCCCTCACTATTTCCCTCCCTCGCAATTCCCCTCCCTCCAAATTTTCCTACCTTTCAATTTCAATCCCTCCCAATTTCCCCACTTCCAGTTTCCCTCCTTCCTAATTTTTTCCCTAATTTTCCTCCCTCGCATTTTTCGTCCCTCATAATTTCACTCCTTCCCAATTTCCTTCCAGCAACATTTGCCTTCTCAATTTTATTCCCTCATATTTTCCCTCCCAAAAATTGCCCCCGTTCCATATTCTCTCTCTCCCATTTTTCATCCCTCCCAATGTCCATCCCTTCAAATTTCACTTCTTCACAATTTCCTTCCAGCCAATTTCCCGCTCTCCCAATTTTACTCCCTCACATTTTCCCTTCCCCAAAATGTCCATCCCTCCTAAATTCCCTCTTTCCTATTTTTCCTCCCTCACAATTTCCATCCCTCACCCTCACAATTTTCTCGCTCACAATTTATTTTCTTCCTAATTTCCCTTCCTTTAATTTCCCGCCTTTGCAATTTCCCTCTCTCTCAATTTCCCTGCCTCCCAAATTTCCCTCCTTCCCTATTTCCTTCCGGCAAAATGTCCCTCCTTCCCAATTTCGCTCCAACCGGAATTTCCCTCTCTCCCTCCCAGTTTTCATCCCAATATCCCTTCCTCCCAATTTCCCTCCATCCTTTCCAATTTCCTTCCCTTCCCATTTCGCTCCCACCATAATTGTCTCCCACGCCATATCCCTCCCTCCCTATTTTCCTCCCTCCCAATTACCCTCCTTCCCAAGTTCCCAATTTCCCTCCCTGAAAATGTACCTCCCTTTTTAATTCCCTCCCTAGCAATTTCCCTCCCTCCCAACTTCCCTTCCTAAAATATGTCCATCCCTTCCTCTCTCTCCTCCTCCCTCTCCATCTCCCTTAAACGTCTTGAATTCTGTCATATTCCAAAAATTGAGTCAAATTGCTCCCGTGGTTCTTATAAAAGAAGAAGAAAAAAATCACTTGACATTTTCCCATATAACGATATATATCAATTCTTAGGAGTTTAACCACTTTTGGTGTGATTCTCAACTCTTTCACTCGTAGTACCTATAGAAAACATCTCTTTAAGTACAACATTTTGCGAGGATGATAAGACAAATGAGCTTTCTTCACATACAAACATCTCAATTTGGGAAAAATTAATTTGATCGGGTCACACTCCTTCAGATTTCGCCGTTTAACGAATGTGTTTTTAAAAAGTTGTTCTTGAAAGGGGAAATACTATACTGATGTGCTATGCGTTAACGGTTTCCATGCATACCCATTTTTTCTCGCCTTAAATGCAATAATTTAACAACGAATCACATTCTGTTCCACATCGACACATTGACCTGTTAATTAATTACACTTATAAGACCTAGATTTGCGGATCTAAACGGGGCCGATCAATTAATGTGGAACTGTTTCTGGTATCATTGTACTCTTCGTCATATATTTATCTAAAATTAAAATATAAAAAAGAGAGTGCAATGATTCACCCTTAACCAAAATGTACCTCAACGCTTTCATCATGAACTTGGTTTTAAGAGCTGATGTTGACAAAATAGTTAAGAAAAACATTGGGAAACTGAGACAATTCTTACTTTCTTTTGAAACCTGTAGAAAGTCTTTTGTAACGGAAACATTGATTGTTATATAATTTTGACATGCAAGATCAACTTCCGTGGAGGGGCGAGAACGGTGGCGGCGACTCCTTCTCAAGTTCCCCAAACAATGAGTCATTAGTTTGTCAAGATGATACATTATTCAAGTAAGCTTGTGAAATTCTCAATTTTTTCACCAAACTATTTCCAAACATACTTAGGTTACTTGTTATGTGTTAATGTTGGGTCTTTGGAGACAGCAAAGGGGAATCAGAATTGTTACCTTTTTTGATCCATGGATATTCGGGAACGACACTATCCGGCATCGTCTGGCCATGTTCAGGGCGCCTTCTGACCTAACATCCGTTTTATCTACTTTTATACACAGATTCAATACTATTTATATTCTTAAGATCCTTTACATCACAATGAGGGCGGACTGAGACGACTAGCATATGTGCAGACGATGCCGGACATAGTCTCGTTCACGAATAGCCAAGGTTAAATTATGCGTTCATGGCAAAATAGGACTAGCACTGGAATCGTGCCTACCCAATAGCCCGAATATATGACCATGTGAATATGGGTTATTCCATTTAGATGGGTACCAATGGGCAAATCTAGTGGTCTTTGCTTTCATGGGATATTTTTTTAATATTTCCATAGTACATCCTATTTTTATGATTTTAATTGTTTACTATTATTATTATCTACTGACATTAACACAAAAAAATATTTTCTGACCTTGCATGGTCCATTTTTGAGCAAAAATTGGCAAAATGTGTCTCTTTTTAAGCAAAGATTTGGTACATGGAAAAAATAGATTAATTATGGGTGTTTTTACTTTCTCTTGCAAGATTCTCTTGGGTTTTTTTCTAAATTTTAATGTTAATAAAAGATATATATTCCATAATAAACTAACATTTCACCAAAAAAAAGATATTTTTATAACATAACGAGTTCACAAAAAATATGTTTCGCGCGTTAACTTTGGTGTCCCCCTTTACACGCGAAACATGCCAAGATTCAATTGAGTGTATAACCCATAAAACTTATTGTTTTATAACAAGCTTTGGATATTGATTAGCTCTAGGCATCCCTTTTAAAGATAACGTGGTAAGAATAAATTTAATGTTAAAAAACACATACAATGGGTCATATTACATATTGACCGACCTCTTTGGTGTCCCCCCAAATATTTACGTCGTGAAACTTTGTGATTACTTTAAAAGTTTTTCCTTAACTCAATTGGTTCTCAATTCAACATCAATTTATAGCTGGAGTGGGGTATGTAATGAGTACTGAATAAAATATTGACCAATTTCTTTCAGAATGTGAATAATGTGAAATGTAGGTTTGGTGTCCCCTTTACGTCGTTTACACGCGAAACATTGTTTCTTGGGAATAAAAGTAAGATGAAGCATATGATCGATGAATCATTTGAGTTTCTAGGTGAGAAAGTGACCAGGTTACATAAATTGAAAAGAAAAATGGTACAACAAATGTTTGATAGGGACCTACAGCATAAAAAGCATTTTGGTGTCCCCTTTAAAATATTTACACGTGAAACAAACAATTTTCAATAAAATCAGGATATTCTTAGTGTTTATGTGCTCTTTTTGTCCTTTCAATGGTTTAACATGTCACTGTTCTGAATTTAATCACTAAATTTAGAAAATAGATAACTAGTTTTAAGCAATAAAGATAATATCTGAATTTAGGCCCAAAATGTGCATGTAACAATTTGGTACCCTAATAAATGGAATGACCCATATACGTAGTTATATACACAGATTCAGCACTATTTCTATCCTTATTATCCTTAACATCAACTTGAGGGCGGACTGAGACGGTTAGCCTATGTGCAGACGATGCCGGACATGGTCTCGTTCACGAATATTCAATGTTAAATTATGCGTACGAGGTAAAATATAATACAATGTCCTCAAACTGGTGTTGATTTTCCTACTCCAGCGGTTTTAGGATGAAATATATTAGGGGGAACATTCGTTAATTTTGTTTGGAATTATATATACAATCAAACTCCATTTTTATGTTGTAACCATCACAATTTACGGCAAACCATGTCTACCGGCGTCTGTCTTCTTTAGATGCCGTGAATATCGTGGATTTCCAAATGGTTTCAACGTATACATGGATTGTGATTAGAACATTCCTAAAATGCATCGCACGTTGAACCTATATTATTCTATCTATATGACTGTATGTAGTTATCACCCAATATGATATGACAGGACCTGGGCTGCCTTTTCCCTCTACTTTCCCCTCTGCCATATGGCGACCGCTCCATCACTGCCTCCTCCCCAATTCTTTCCACAGTCTATGCATGGACAATTATATTTTTTATTTTGGTTATTGGTTATTGGTTTGGATGAAAAAATAATTCAAAAAGTTCATTTAAAGTTCAAAATTCCAAACAATTTCACACACGAAACCGAAAATCCAAAATACCACCAATAAAATATGCACATTAGGCATATGTTTGCATTTTTCTCATTCCTTGATTTCAGGTGTCATGTACACCATATGTGTAGTTCCTATATAGTATATAAATGATTAATGGTGCACTGGTGCACTTGAAGAGCAGGTTACTACGGTCTCCTTCAAGTGTCACAAGATGTTTGAATGCGTTTGTAAAAACCCATTCATGTATCAATAGTATGTCTGCATACTATTTTCTAGAAGTATGCTGCTATCTTCAGTAGATAGCGATTTTGATAACATAATAAGTAATAGTACCAACTATACCAAACACCTCAAATTCATGTAAAATGTTTTCTTAGATATGAATAAAAAGACAAAAATAATTGATTATTATTGAAAAACCTCTCCAAACCACATTTAAAGACAAATCCCGCATCTGTATCGTAACTTAGTCTGATTTTCATAAATTTTTCATAAATTTGTCGTGCCAGGTAGGCGTAAGTTTTGATAAATTTAGGCTAGTTTATAGAAGGGCATCAAACTCAGAAACAAAACTAACTTTATTTAAACTGATAGATTTACATATATAGTGGTTGGATGGTTGACGGCAAGACTTCAATAAGTTTGGGCAACATCTGGTAACAAGACCAACCAGAGACATTGAAGATGTCATTCAAATATGTTTAGTTTCAGGCCTATGTTTACCGTTCATTATGAGTTTAAAAATCATTTAGAACGTGTGTGCACGATTTTTTGTGTCCATTTTTCCAACATACAGTCCACACACAAAATAACTGACCAGGTAATAAATACCTCCCAATTGCACTCCCTCCCAACTTCCCTCTCCCATGGCCATACCAGGGAATGGGGCAGACTTCAACCTAAAAGCTTATGCGCCATTGTAAAGTTGTGACTTCTTATGCAATTGATTCTCACTCACACATATAATTTATTACAACTATTGACTCTTCGTTATGGCGTTATGCGTTATGCTATAACCATGATTTATTTAAGTTTTCAATTAAATACAGATACATTTTATTTTCATTTCATAAAATTATATCAATAATGATGCAAAAAAACCCATTCGGGTTGATCGAACAGAATTATATGATTCTACATTCAAGCTACAGGTAAGCTTGTTGGGTATCACTGCGTTTACTAACAGGATTACAGAATATGAAAAAGTAAGTGTTTTGCGGCTTCGTATGCCTCCTTTAAGGTATATTTGAATGAGTTTGGACGGAGTAAAAACATTCACGTATCGAATAAATTTCACGAAAGACACAATACAGGACATTTTAAAATAATTTTGATTACAAATCACCATTTTTGATTGTTTGGGGGACAAAGTGGGATGGAATAATTGGCAGGGGGAATTGGAGGATAAGATGCACACGAGGAGCGCGAAAAGATTGCCTTTAATGTCAAACAAGACGAGACAAATGTTCATGCATCTAAAACAAACAAAAATGAAATTAACAAGGAAAAGAAAGAAAAGAAAGATAAAATCAGTGTTCATTTGTGCTTATCAATATTCTCAAAATGATGTTGACTCAATATGATAAGATTATACAATTATGAATTCGTTAACGCTATATCGTCAGCCTGCTTCGATAATTGCCTAACTCACTTTTCAGCAAAATTGAGTTTTTTGCATAAATCATGACTTCATTACATTATGCACATGCTGTTATAATACCAAAGTCATTGACCAATCAAAAGTGTTGATAAATGAAGAGCTTTGTTGCAAAAGGGCCACCAGACCACTCCAACATGTTACTCATTTTGCATTATTGAGTTTGCATTGACCAATCCATGGAATTAATCAAGTTATTGTATGGCTGTGTTCATCTGTTTCTATATGACTTGGATTAGTGCATCCATGCACGCCAATTGAGGCATCAACAATACAAGACACATTCCACATAATGAATAGCCATCCATCAACAATGCTAAATGAGTAACAGGTACACAGGTAACAGGTTTCATACTTTTGTTGTTTTCTAAGAACAAGAAAAAATGAGTTAGGCAGTTATCGAAGCAGGCTGACGATATAATAAACAAACACAGGTAGTCCTAGGCCGGGTGGGTGGGGCGCAAACGGGGGGCAAGGAGGAAATATGTACGTGAGACACGTGACGTTAAAAGTCAAATTTTCCAAAAATTGCCTAATTTGGTTTCAACTAAAATTGTGGATATATCCTTCTATTAAGGGGTACAATTAATTTATGGAATAGCCCATTATTTACATACATTATCAAAGGTAACCTAGCAATATCAACTGCAAAATGGTATAATACTCAATGATGTAGCGATGACGTTTTCCATAAAACCGCCCGAAAAAATTGCTTGGTCGATATCGCAAATGTACCGACGGAAGCTCGTGTCAAGGTGTTGAGAAACATTTCAATTGATACATTTTTGAGGCACTCGTTAAAAGCTGTAATCATCCGTGTGAATCCACTCCCAAAAACTTATACCCTAATAACGAGGACTGACAAAGAAGGAAAAAGTAACCGTTAACAAGGATTATAACATGACGAATCATATTCATAAGCAACGGATTCTAGGTCCTCAAGAAGACAAAGTTAGACTGAAAAAAGTATGAAGTGTTTCTTTGATTCTGATTTGATAGTAAGTTTGTCTTGTAGGTCTAACCGTTTTCGTTATTTCTACAATGATGACACGTAACTAGCGGCCCAAGCAACCCTAAGCGCGGATTCAGGTTGTAAAAGCCACCCTTATTCTCTGAAATTGGCCATTTGTATACCCTTATTAGCATTAGCACGGGCCTGCGTTTGAGTGGTAGAATAAAGCACCCTTAATCCGCGTGTTCGTTCACACGGATAAATATAACATTCTTAAACAGCTAAGAAAGTGTAAGCAATCTCATTGGTTCTCAGAGAAGTCGGCGATATTTAGATGAGACAATTGAACACGGGGAGGTGGGGCTTACGTTTTAAGCAGTGCGTCCGACCTTCACAAATGCGTGGTTTGCTCCATAACGCGCACTTCTGCAGTGCGGTCTTTGGCGCCTTTCCTGCGCTTACGCATGGTGTACTCATCGCATGGGATTGGATGAAATGTTTGTGGGTTATTCGATCCTAGCAGGGGTAAAAGTTGTCAAATGTGGACAATAAAATACTTATTTCTTTGAAGAAAAAAAAACCAAACACATTTTTGAGGCTGGATATTTTATATGCTAGGCGGGAGTGCTGGAGAAAGTGTGTCTAGGCGGAAGAGTTGACAGCCCTGATATACCTGCTCTTAAACATTCGATTGCTACGCTATTGTGTTGTCAGTAGCTATGACTTGGTTAATCAGAGGGTTCTAAGAAAAGCTGACTTTTGGACAAAAGATGGAGAAAAAGAACTCTTTGTAGATTCTGGCAGCTACAACACTCAGAAACATCCATATAAACTGGTGGGTTTGAATATCAAACCATATACAACTAGGTATTTACATTTACATTGTCGGTTTACCCATATATTTCTTATTACAGAAAAATCGGTAAATATTGCATGTATGGATTGTGGGTTTGGATAGCCATATAAAATACTTGATAATTACATTAATCTTAATTATTTCCTTTTCTATGGCTACCTGTGAGAGTAAGAATGAGGTGCCACAAAGCTATTGATTTCTTGCAAAAACGTTCACACTTCTCATACCACACACTATCAGTTTCTTGTCGCCTTCACCCATTGAGAGGCAAATTGGACGTAATCTGTTTAGGTCAATGCTACCTAGATATTCCCCTGATACAGAAAAACACAAAACATTATCTGTCTTCCTATTAGAAATTAATATGATATCTTCATAGCAGTACACACCACGAGGATCCCAGTTGTCATCATTTACAGGATGCTTCAGAATGCACTGGACCTGTCCAGTATCGCTTATTATCTGTGGAGGCTTATGCCACGTAGCGAGTATGATTGTATCATGGGATGTGACTCCAAGGTACCAAGGTGCGATGCTTACGTTGATACTGGTAATGTGGGTACCATCTTGTCTGTGTGTGTTAATACATTTATTTCTCGTATCACCTGTCAGTATACGCCCCTTGGAATCTATTGTGAGGCCATATGGAGAAGGAGAATGAGAGGATGATTGTGGGTTTGATGGCACCCATTTACCCTTAAATGCACCATCAACATCGTATATCTTAATATACTTAGTCCAATCAGTGACAAAATAATCACTGTTTGAGTTGACAATTATTTGACGAGGATGTGATATTTTCCCTGGTTCCAATCCTTGAGTAGTATCCAAGCTGAATCTGTACTCTCCATTGGTACTGAACACCTTTACCCGTGCTGCATGGGAGTCGACAATGGCCACATCTCCATTCAGGTTGACCACCATACCCTTACCAACAACCAGGTTACCTGGTCCGGACTCGCCAAACACCTTCTCTAACTTCCAGGGACCTTTGAGGATTTGTAGCTGTCTGGATTTCTTTGCTGTTGCTGCTGTTGCTGCTGCTTTGAATATCTATTAAATGTAAAACATCAACTTTGACATTATTATAAATGATTCAGTATAATTACTCCACACTGTTTATGCAAGCTATACACTGAATTCTTAGTGTTTGTCATAACTCATTATACTACTCTGCTACAAAAACAAACAACTATTTAGACGATTTTGTTACTTTATCTAAATCAAAAAAGTCAGAAATATTCCTGGGAAAAATCTTTAAAAATAAGATAAACAAAATGGAAGAAAAGACACGCCCATAATATGTGCAGGATGGATGTAGCGGATTCCGGAGAATGAAACAGAAGGTGATGAAACAAAGTTGCGACGAGGTGCAATGCAAGATATGACATTTTTGGTCCCCAAATTGTTTGATTTTGGAACATAAATTACATGATTTTCTCTCTTTGTCTCTAAATTTCTCGACTGTTGATGATTTTCAGATACAGGGTTTTCCAAGACCGTCCCAGCAGGGGGCGTGCACAGCTAAGATGTTTAGCTTCCCTAAAGTTGTCTCATTTTTATTTATTTTTATGTTTAATATCTCGATTAATATATTATCCATATGCTAATAGACACATGCAGTCTTTGAAAACCAATGTTGGTAAATTAACATGATCATAATAATGATTTTCTTGATGTAATCCTTAAATGAATAATAATGTGGATTGATATGATTTTGTCAAACACTTCCGCCTCATTTACAACGTGTAATACTTACCACACGAGTGGCACTATTTTCAATGAAATCTACACAAAACATAGACCTACTGTCACATGTTTCTTGTCATAATTATTAATAATGATGTTTGCGTGAGATAAGGCCGAACAAAAAACAAGTTTGTTTCCAGTATAGGGAGGGGTGGGGTACCGCGCCATTTTGTCCCGAAGCAATGGTTATGACGTCATATTTTTGTCGATTTTCAGAACTCTTGTATTGGATTTACGTGCACAAAATATGCCCTTGGCATCATACTTTCCCAGGTGTGCAGTTCATTTTAAATTTCAGATGTTCTAAAATGGATGGTTTTCTAAACAATTCGAGAAAGAAAATCGAACTGCACACCTCAGAATTGCAAAAAAAAGCATAAAACAAGTCAACTTTGTTGTGCCTTTGAACAGAGTGGCGGCCGGGTTACGTGGGAATGATAATTTAACACAGTGCATAAACCCATGACCCATGATATAAATAAATTATTTGCTCATATGTTTTTCAATTAGCACGTTTAGTGTAGTGAAGAGAACGTCGTCTTGGGAGCGAAAGGTTGTGGGTTCGAGCCCCATTAGGAGCACTTTTTGTTTTATATGCTGGATTTGCTTAGCCTGCCGGCATCATCTGTATGCTTGTCCACACGGACTGCTGGAGTTTACCGTATCAGTTACGCCATTTTTTTCTCTCGAAAATGTCAAACAAAATTACCGTTCTTTTAAAAATAAGGATTATAATCAAATTACAAACACATTTTGTGCGAGAGCAACACACACATTTGGCAAAAATGGCACAATAAAAATCCGTTCGTTATAAATAGATAGATATGGTTAAATAATAAAACTATCACAATTACAGTCGTTGATCTCTGTGGCGTGCGTAGGTTGACCATGTCGTTGGCAATCGGAAATCACGGGTTCGAATATTCCTTTTATTTTTCTATTTTTTAAACTTGATGGTAGATTAATGTAACATCATTGTTATGTCAATTTTTATCAATTAAAAATGCCGCCCATGCGTTTATTGTTTTCTTTTTATTTATTTATCTATCATAAATGTATCCTTGATTTATTTAACTTTGTATCTAAACAATTAAAATGCGTAAACAATTATATTATTGCTCGATAAATAGAGTGATTTAACTTGAGTTCAGTTTTATTAATAATAGCAAAACTTGTTGTAAAACCATTTTTACCAGTGTGTCCAACAATTTCTCCTTTGCACACTTTGGTATACATTCAGAGATGTCATTTTTAGCTTGTTATAGCTATGTTATAAGCAAGTTTGCGACCGGGTTTGCGACCTCTATGATTTTAGGCTGGTAACACAAACCCACAGTGCATTTCGTTAAAACAGTGTAAATTATTTTTTATTTTTTATCACGTGATAACCACGATCGATTTCGCAAAATATCGCAAAATGGCGCGGTGCCCCCCCCCCCCTCCCCCCCCCCTCTATTTCCAGTAATAGAAAAACGGGAATAAATATTGTCAGGGCGCCATCTTTTGTCAAAACTGTGTCCAACATGTTTCAAGATGGCGATTGGCCACATACGGCAAACACGAAAGTGAAAATCCGCGGCGAATATCACATTTTAGCGAACATAAGGGAGCAAAATGCACAAATTTGACTAAATAAAACCATTTCAAGTGAATCTCCACTATGAATTTGAGCAACAACAAAATAAATTTAAAAAACCGCATTTCGCATTTTGACTTTTCAGGCTTGCTACTGGAAACAAACTTCTTCTTTTTCGTGGCCTATGTCAACAGTATTATGTTCTAAATATAGCTAGGTGAAATTATCGGTTCCACATGACATCGCATAACAGTAAAATACAAAACTGTAGGTAATGATTTGGGCTGGCTTTGGGTAGGTGAATCGTTTATCGTCCAATGTTACAACATTATATGTGGTTACTTTTTTTAGCAAATTATGCATCAACTATTCCTTGTTATAGGAAGAGTGAAATTGTGTGTGATTTAAAACATTGTAATACATTCGATGGGATTGAAATATAAATTTTGATGGGAAAAAATACCGTAGATTCGATCTGGTTACACCAGGGGCACACAGGTACAAACAAGTAATGACCAGCTAATAAACATGCTCTTAACTCCACAACTACAATAGCTCCTATACGTAATTTTATTAATTACAATTTGTACAGAAATGTCTTCTCTTATGATTCAAGATGATATACAGGGTGTATCAACAACAAAAAACTGAAACACTTTATTTATGTCGAGTTACGCACCCTAAAAGCAAATCTCATATCGCTCTGAAAAGCAGATAAGAACCATGTCTCGGCCAAAAGTACAGCGATATCGACAATGAATTCGCTGAGGTAGGGGAGAGCGGGGGAGTGTTCGCCCCTTTTTCATTTGACATGGTCTAGACACGTCAATTTCATAGATTGAATGGACCTATTGACATAAAATAAAAGATTGATATCTTGGCTACATACGACCACAATTTCAGTACCCTGGGCCTTACTATAAAGTGTAAAGGGATGAGTAAAGGATAAAGACAGGTGTCTCAAAATGGTGAACTTTTCCCACCCCGGGGCAGGTCCATAGGTCGGTGCAAGTTAAACGGAAATCTGCCATAGTTACAATGGGATGCTCGCAACAAACAGCGGAATATATTGCGTGTTTGTCAAATTCAACCAGTGGCCGGAGTGATGAGAATCGCGTGGTGGGCTAACCTGCCCCGAGGGTGTACACTCCCCGTTCTACCCTACACCATACACGTGAAGATTTTTAAATTCTTTTGTTTAATTGCATATATTAATTAGAACATGACATCATAAGCATAAATAATCATTAATGACATATAACATTTCACTTCAAATCTTACAGAAGTTGTCTAATTTTAAGTTCTAAGTATAAGACACTTACTAAATCTGGATGTTTCCCATAATTAGTGGTATTTGCTGATAGTTGATTTGGCAACACTTATACACGTATTAATTATATAAACATTATTACTTTATCATCATGGTAGCCAAATAGTAGTTTAGTGTAAATAATTTTACACAGATAAGACCACACACCCCACACCCTCCACCCACACCAATTGCTCTACCAAAACTTTCATGCCCCTCCCCTCAAAATCTAATGGTACAACCCTAGTCAAATTCATGTTCTAAATTCTATAATTTATACAACACTTACCACATTAATGATATCATCAATACTAGGTCGTTTATGGTAGTCTGTATTCCAACATTGTCGCAAAAGATCAGCCAGCCATTGAGGGCAGTCTTCGGGGATAGGTAGACGTTCGTCATTATTGCAAACCTTCCAAAGGACGGCTGGACTGTCCATACCCTTAAAAGGAAATGTTCTGGTCCAAAGTTCCCAAAGTACAACAGCAAGTGAAAACAGGTCATATGATGGAGAGAGTATGCCAAGTTTAAGAAGCTCTGGCGCCATCCAGTGGTAAGAAGCGGACTCAGTCGCTTTGCTGATTGTAGTCTCGATATTTTTGGCCAATCCAAAGTCGCCTAACTTCAAGATATTGCCTCCCGTAATCATATAATTCGGGGATTTGATGTCTTTGTGTACAATCTTCATTTCTCTGAGATATTTGACGGGTATGGCTGCTTGCTTTGCCCAAGAAAAGAATTCAGCTACTGGGAAATGTTGATCTTGATGTTTTTCAAGATAAGATCGAAGTGATCCACCTTCACAAAGTTCCAAAATCAGCATGAAATCGATCTCTTCATCTACTACCCCGAGAAGCTTCACGATGTTGGGATGGTCAAGCGTGGACATGATATTCAGCTCATGTTTGTCATTTCGGATCAATCTCTTGGCAGCAATGTCAATCTTTCCATTTTTACTTTTCCATTTCATCTGATACACAGTGCTAAAACCTCCTGTTCCTATCTGCTTAATAAATTTCAGTTTGCTTCTTCTTATTGCATTGATTTGATAGGAGGCCATCTTCTTCTGTTTTGGTGCGTTTACTTCCTGTTCATATGTTGAAACCGAAAAAAATAAAATTGAAGCGGTTATAGAAAACATAGTTGGGAAACAAACATTTTATTCAATAATCATTAAACTTATAATAGTCTTTTTTAGAAAGAAATATATTTTAGATATTGATACAACTCACCCGCTCACTGCAAATTGGTGACAACTTTTGGACATCAAGCTAACGTCGAATCTGCGAAATGGCGTTGTGTTAAGCATGTTAAGTGTATTAACGTACCACTAAGGGAAAAATATGACCTTTATTGTTTTGACCTTCTATAGAAAAAAGGTATGGATGGATGGATAGTACACAACAAATGACATTACGTTTTACAAGTTTTCAATTCAGATTAATCGATGTCTATAATATTTCGTTTATGAATGGTATTTTGAAGAATGAAAGTTTAAAAGTAATATATTTCCTCGATGGGGAGAACAAAAGTAGTAAAGTTTAAAAGTAACTTAAAATTAGGTATATAGAGCCAAATACTATGAATTTGAGTCAATCTGCACCAGTTTAATAACCAGGATTTGTTTGTGGTGGTGCGGATTGCAAACAAAATTAAAGGAATTTGTTTATAATGTACCACTAACAACGAATCAACAAAATAGCGAGTGTATTCATAAGAAACTGAAGGGGAAGATATATGACATTGATTGTTTTGACTATCTATAGAAATAGGTACAACCACTCGATTGACGGATAGTTCAATTGACAGTTATTGACAACAAATGACATTCAAGTTTTTGCGTTTTACATAGTCACACGTTTTCAATTCAATGTATTTATGGCTATCTAATAATTCGCTGGTGAGTGGTGGTTGAGAAAAGAAATTATGAAGATGATACATTTCCCCGATGGGGTTAGTTTAATCAAATCGCTTTAAAAGTAACTTACTTAAACTTTCAAGTAAAATGGATCCTTTAAAATTCCACCAAAACTCGCTGAGTAGTGGGCCCAATCGATTGACTGCATTTGACCACCCCATAGTCTGCGCATGCAACAGGATAAACAGGTATTAAATAGGCCAAGAGCATTAGGTTCCTTTAGTCAAAAGGCGGAAATAACTAAGACTAAGCTGGTTTTATTTTTCAAGAAAGTTTCCTAGTGATATGCATGATGTGAGGTACAACATATCAAAAGTGCCCGGGTTTCCCGTGTGTGCCAACATTCAAATTAGCCCCCTTTAACAACATTATGACACAAAATTGATCAATTCTTTAACCGAAACATACGAATATGAGATTGTGGTTTCTTATATCCATCTAAACACATCACCAAAAGTAAGTCCCTCTCAACATGCTCAACAGTTCGTCATTACATCGTAAGGTAAACATTTTACCAATAAAACTTAGTTAGAAATAATCCTATGACTGTTTCCTAAGTGTTGTTTGAAAATAAAAGATGTCCATGACTTCATGGCTGAATGAGCTCAAAATGGAAGACAAAAACTGCCCTTCTCAAAAAGGGGGTGGGGGTGGCCTCGGATCAGAAAGGGTAACAATCCTGATTCCCTCTCAGCTTGCTGCGTGTCCCAAAAGACCCAACATTAACAAATAACAAATAACCTAGTACTTGTAGTATGTTTTGAAATTGCGGTGAACTTTACAAGCATGCTTGAATAATGTATCATCTTGACAAACTAATGACTCATTGTTTGGAGAACTTAAGAAGGAATCGCCACCGTTCCCGCCCCTCCACGGAAGCTGACCTTGCATTCATAGACTAGACCTAAAAGGGACAACCATGTCTATTGAAATCCCATTGAAATGTTGTGTTGAGCTGATACTTTGTGCGTCTCACTCACACCTGTATAACTACAAACCATCTTGGACCAAGGGGTATAAGGTTCAGTTATTGGTTTCATTATGAGTGATGGGTCCACCACCGCTACATTTATATGCCGTACACACATTCGTCATAAATGAGGAACACTCAGGCTGTATACCCTGGTTATCTTCTTCCAATAACCTATTTAGGTCATGAATTGGTGCATAAATCATTTTTGCTGTTGTTGTGTTCTAAATCTACTCCAAAATCGTATACTGCTATACTGCTATGTTATACATGTATTTGATATGTCTTGGTGCTATACATGTAATGATATGCAAGGTAAACATGCTGAAAAGCATATGTTATACATGTAGTTAATGCAATGTAAACATGATGAAACTGTGATACGTGAAAATTATGTGAACATGTATAACTATAACTTATTATTCAGCATTAGCATGAATACCTCTCGTATGTGTTTATAATGAACTTAAAGTTAGAAAACTCTGAATAAACATGCTAAAAAGCATATGAAAATATAATGAAAAGCAATGAAACTTAAAATATGTGAACATGTAATGAATGAAAAGCATATGGAAATGTGTTATACATGTAATTGATATAAAATGTAACCATGAAAAGTATATAGGTGAACATAAATGTAAACATGCCGAAAAGCATATAAAAATGTGTAAACATGCGTAAAGCATATGATATACAATGATATGAAATGTAACCATGAAAATCATGTGAATGTAAACATGCTGAAAAGCAAATGAAAATGTGTAAACATGCTGAAAAGCAAATGACAATTTGCTTATATGATTTGCAATGTAAACAGGCTGAAAAACATGAAAATGTTATGTAATGATATGCAATGAACATGATTGTAAACAGGCTGAAAAACATATGAAAACGTTATGTAATGATATGCAATGAACATGATTGTAAACATGCCAAAAATGCATATGAAAATATATAAACTTGCTGAAAAGCATATGAAAATGTGCTATACATGATATACGATGTAATGTTATGCAATGATGTAAACATGATGAAAAGCATAATGTGAATGTGTTATACATGTTTTTGATATGAAATGTAAACATGATGAAACTATGTAAAATGGGATAAACTATGTGTTATACATGTAACGATATACAATGAAACTATGTGAATGGTGAAAGTTATGATAGTAATAAACAATAAAAGATAAAAAACATGTATAACTATAACTGATAGTAATAAACAATAAAAGAATTTTAAAAAAACTAAATAAAATAAAATATAAAAAAACTTGCTCCAACACTCAAAGGGGGAGGGGGGGGGGGGGGGGGGGGCGGGGCGTTTGTTTGGGCAAGTGTTCATATGAAAACTTGAATGGTGTATATTTAGAGTCGGCAATTTATGTGCTCACTCTATTATTGCCATTAATTAATTAATTAAATTGATACAATTAATTATGCAGATTAGACAGATAGGACATTAAAATATTTACATATGTTATCTTCCAGGGCATCTCCTAGGGGTAGGGATTTAGTTTCACAGAATCCTATCATATGTTGAATATCATAAATTTGAGGTTCCAATATACAATGTGTTTTAGCATAATGTTATCTCTCCGAGCATCTCTCTAAGGGTAGGGATTGGTAATCTACAGATCCCTGGAATCATGTGCTGAAAAAATGTATCTATGGCTCATCTAATATAATAATGGTCCTTAGTCAATTCATTAGTTCAACCATCATTGTGTCATCTTATGAGCATATCTCTCTTAGGTGTTTATACATTAGGTTTAGGTAATTTACTTTTCCAAAAAATTGATGGGTTGTTGATGAAGAGATCATGTCTGTTATCAATTTAAACAATTATATTTCCATGACATATTAATATTTTATTATGCAAATAAGCATCGTCAAATGGACGATCAGTTCAATCTAACTACATGTATGATAAATGTAATATCCAATGTATTATTAAGGTACTACTACATGTACTGAAATATCCTGAATAAATTGAAACTATGTTAAATGTAATTCTACAAATGAATGAGGTAATTAAAATTACCAGTATAAATTGTAGTGATTCAACATGTGATGGCATAGTTGGTAATGAAAACTATGTTAAATTTAATTCTACAAATGAATGATGTAATTAAAATTACCAGTATAAATTGTAGTGAATCCACATGTTGTGGCATAGTTGATAAATGAAAACTATGTTAATTTTAATTCTACAAATGAATGATGTAATTAAAATTACCAGTATAAATTGTAGTGAATCCACATGTTGTTGCATAGTTGATAAATGAAAACTATGCTAATTTTAATTCTACAAATTAATGATGTAATTAAAATCACCAGTATAAATTGTAGTGAATCCACATGTTGTGGCATAGTTGATAAATGAAAACTATGTTAATTTTAATTCTACAAATGAATGATGTAATTAAAATTACTAGTATAAATTGTAGTGAATCCACATGTTGTTGCATAGTTGATAAATGAAAACTATGCTAATTTTAATTCTACAAATTAATGATGTAATTAAAATTACCAGTATAAATTGTAGTGAATCCACATTTGTGGCATAGTTGATAAATGAAAACTATGTTAATTTTAATTCTACAAATGAATGATGTAATTCAAATTACCAGTATAAATTGTAGTGAATCTACATGTGGTGCATAGTTGGAATTGAAAAAGAGTGCCAATTTGGGTGCTCAGTAAAGGTTAATAAAACTCGATGTAGCCGATGAGCAATACCGTCAATTTTGTATCCTGTGTTTGTTATCCGTAAATAACTTGCATTAATCATCTTCTGAAGCGATTTTGTTGTAAAATGTAATTGATATTGTTATAATATGAAGGTAAGAGGACACAGTAAGTTATTTCAGCTATTTGGATGCCATTTAGTAATATACTAAGCTATTTGGATGCTATTTTGTATTATATTATATGATTTAGTAATATACTGAGTCACTGAGTCCACGGCCACGGCACGGCCTCTTTGTTCCGTGTTGCCTTGGCTCTCGCAATTAGCCCAATGATTATGGCGAACCCTAGGCTACATCCCCCAGTCATCAATATTACCGTACGGACGCTAAAGCTGTACAAATATCGGAGCCTGCAAGATAGCGACATAAGAGGGCGGCTGAGAGTTACAGTCTAGGTGAACCCTTCAATATGATTAGCCCAATGATATGGCAACAACCCATTGAGGACGGGGATCATACATCGTACAAAATATCGGGACCAGATTTAGTTTACGAATCACATTTACACACAAAATACACAGAATGTGACCATTTGAAGACTATAATAAGTTGCCTGACTGTTAAATGTAACTAAGGATTACTATGGGAACATAAAAAGATGAGATTATAAAGTTGAAGTACGCGATCTAATCAGTCAACTTTTTAATAAGCTTATTTTCCCCTATGCTTTCGTGTGTTCAGGCTGACACAGAATGCATACAGGCCTGATTGCACTGGGCTACATGTAGAGGGTAAGCTTTAGAATATGTGACGAACCGAAAACGGTGTTCCGTTTCATTATATTAGTATTTCGTTTACTGGATAAGTTTCCCCAGAGTAAAAATACTGTCCTACATATACTTACTTTATAGTCAAAAGAGGCCCATTATGTTTTCTAAACCATGATGAAATTGTTTACCTTTTCAAACCAAAGGGAGTGTTCATTATAAATATTTATTATTTATGGGGGTGGGGGTTATAACATCATAATACTTTCTCTGTCATGACAAAGGCAAAAAGGTCTCAGAATTCCACAACATTCATCAAAATTATTCAGTGGATTGTCCAAATGAATTTATTATTTATGGGGGGTGGTTGGAAAAAATGGAGGGAGGATCAGAAAGAAATTCTTCGTTATTTATGGAGGGGGGGGGGGGGTTATTACATCATAATACTTTCTCTGTCATGACAAAGGCAAAAAGGTCTCAGAATTCCACAACATTCATCAACATTATTCAGTGGATTGTCCAAATGAATTTATTATTTAGGGGGGGGGGGGGGTTGGAAAAAATGGAGGGAGGATCAGAAAGAAATGCTTCGTGAGCAGTCAAATCTACTATTGCTTGATTAATTGGATATACAGGGGGATCAAGAAAAAAAATCAACGAAAAAGGGGGATCAAGACAAAAAATAACGCTGTTTGGGGTGATCAAGAAAAAAATATGTCCAAAGCTCAAATATTTCCAACCTCCACCACCAGAGTATTTATGAACACTCCCTAAGAATAACATATGTGTAAGTTACTTTGTGTGAACAAATAAAGCCAATCATATTTTCCAGTTAAAAAAAATTAGTACCATAACACCACTTTCCAAATTATTTCTGCCATATTACAATACAAAAACATTTTTTAACATTCAAATATCCGACCAGCTCTACTAGGCGTGCCTAGTCTTGTTATTCTCTAGTTTAAGAATATTTTTAATAACCTTTAATAAAAAAAAGTTTTACATAACCTATTTCTCAATGTGTCCTTATAATATTTCTGAATGATTCGGTGTCCACCATACAACTTTAATTACCCCAATCCAACTTCTTCATCAATGTTAACCATACGTCTTAAAGGTTGTTGACCCTATTCTAGATTTAAGGGCATCATCAGTGTAATGAGAAATGGGACCTTTCATTTGATATCAAAAACACTTTTGAATCCCTTAGAGTTAAATTGTTTGGAAACATAGTAGCAACGCTGTTTGTTAATGTCTGTTCTTGAACTTTCAACAGTCTTCTATCTCCCCCGTCCAGTTTTTTTTAAATACCTTGTTTCTTCTGTTATAATAACCACGGGAGCAATTTGACTTAATGTTTGGAATAATTCATGCACGATGTGCCTTCATTTACAGGGAGGAGGAGAGGGAGGATGAAAGGGAGGGAGGGAATGAGGCAGGGGCGGACTGGGACCTGAAAGCGGCCGTGGCAAAATTATTAAAGTGGCCCTTTTTGACCATGTCAGGCAGAAGTATGTCGTCCCGGTAGTAAATTTTCGTAAAAGGTTGCCCCAATTTTTTTCCAAGTCAGTCACCTCGTGAATTTCACGTAAGTGGGGGGGGGGGGGGGGTCAAAAGATTTCGCACGGTCAAAAGATTTCACACGGTCACATAATTTCGCACAGTCACAAATTTTCGCACGGTCACAAAATTTCGCACAGTCACAAAATTTCGCACAGTCACAAATGTTCGCACGGCCACAAAATTTGAGTAACCGGCCCTGAGAGGCCCAAAACCAAGCGGCACATGTGGCGATCGCCACAACGCCACAGTGGCCAGTCCGCCCCTGGAATGAGGGAGGGAGAGTGGAAGGGATGGACATATTTTAGGGAGGGAAATTGGGAGGGAGGGAAATTGCTAGGGAGGGAATTAAGAAGGGAGGTATATTTTCAGGGAGGGAAATTGGAAGGGAACTTGAGAAAGAGGGTAATTGGGAGGGAGAAAAATAGGGAGGTAGGGATACATGACGAGGGAAAAAAATGGGGAGGGAGGGAAATAGGGAAGAAGGGAAATTGTGAAGGAGCAAAATTGTGAGGGATGGAAATTGTGAGGGAGGAAATTTTGAGAGCGGGATTGGAAGGAGTGAAATTTGAAGGGATGGAAATTGGGAGGGAGGAAAAATGAGAGAGATGGAATTTGGAAGGGAGGGAAATTTTTGGGGAGGGGAAATGTGACGGAGTAAAATTGGGAAGGCGAATGCGGCTGGAAGGAAATTGAGAAGGAGTGAAATTGTGAGGGACCGGAAATCCAACGGAGGAAAATTGGAAGGGAGGAAAATTAGGAGTCAAAATTAGGAAGAAGGGAAATTAGAAGGGAGGAAAATTGGGAGGGAGTGAAATTGGAAGGGAGGGAAATTTGGAGCGAGGGAAATTGCGAGGGAGGGAAATAGGAAGGGAGGGGTATTGTGAGGGAGAATATTGGGAGAGAGGGAAATTTTGAGGATGGTAAATGGAAGTGAAATTGGATAGGAGGGAAACTTGGAGGGAGATAAATTGAATTGCGAGGGAAATTAAGAGGGGAAACTAGGAGGGAGGGAAATTGGGAGAGAGGAAAATCGGGAAGGAGGGAAATCGGAAGGGAGGGATATCAACTATGAACTTTGGAATACAAAATGGGAATGGGCCTATCTTAATTAATAGGATATCTTTGAAATGTGGACATTCATTGGCGTAGCCTATAAAAATGACTTTGAAGAAAAAAACTATAATACACAGTTGCAAAAACATTCAGTGTATCCCTAATAATTATATTTTAGTACCACATCCTCTAACAAGCGAGCTATACCCAGCCCTATTATACCCAACCCCATCCCGCGGAAGGTGAAACTGCATGCAGGCTGCCACCATGATCACACGATGGTGGACACGATTGGCCATGAATTTTGAATTCCCAGTGGTGGTTTCAATCTAGACCTGGTTTTTGATTATCTGATTCTGAATATGTTGAAACGTAATTATTTCATTCCAAAACCGTTCGAGTTGGAAAATCAACTCCAACGTAGTAGTATTTTTTTCTATTAGTTTCGGTTTTTGTATTCAGTTGATTGCGTAGTCGCGTACTCATAATTTAACCATGAATATTCGTGAACGACACTATCCGGCATCGTCTGGCCATGATAGGCATGTTCAGGGCGCCCTCTGACATAACATCCGTTTTACCTTATACACAGATTCAACACTAGTATTTCTATCCTTATTATCCTTTACATCACAATGAGGGCAGACTGAGACGACTAGCATATGTGCAGACGATGCCGGACATAGTCTCGTTAGGTTAAATTGTGCGTTCATGGCAAAATAGGACTAATACTAATACACTGGAGTTGATTTTCCAATTCCAGCGCGGTTTTAGGATGAAAAAAATAGGGCTGGCAACATTCATTATTGGAAATATAAACAATAACACTCCATTATCATGATTATGTTGAAACCATCACAATTGACGGCTAATTATGTCCACCGTCGTCTGCTTTTGGGCGATAAGCCGTGAATATCATGAATTTCCAATTGGTTTCAACTTACAATATGGATTGTGATTAGATTATGATATGACATGACCTGGGCTACCTCTTTCCTCTATTTTCTCCTCTGCCTTATGGTGACCGCTCCATCACTGCCTCCTCCCCGATTCTTTCCTCAGCCCGTCCTTTCCTTACCCGCCCTTTCATCTTTTTTCCCTCCATTATTCCTCGCTGATTCACTCCCGGGCTCACTCCGCCATCTCGTCAACCTCCTTTCCCTTTCCTCTCCCCTCCCTCTCTCTTTCTCTCCCTCCACTTCCATTCCATGCTCGGAAAGGACTACGCTCTATTGTAATATTGTAGTCTTGCCATTCATTATCAATTAGACAGAAATGACACACAAAGAGTAAGTATCTGTTGACCTTTCATCAAAGAGGTAAGTGGCGGCGCAATACAGCAGTTATACTTTATTTCACTAGCTTATTTATAGAAATACATTTTCTATTTCAATCTCAGTGATTAAATTTACAATGCTGTTATAAGACAATCTCAAGAAAATGAATATTTCACCGAACAAAATAATGATATTAATTTCAAGCAGGAGATGTGACAATACACCAAAAATCAATTTTAAACGAAAAATTCTCTGCATTTAATACCTGGTGTACATGATTCTCGGTGTCTGATTTCAAATAGCCAAAGATAAAAGAAACTTTTTTCTTTCTTTTTTTATGGAAAAGAAAATTTCCAAAAATGAGATTTTGCCTCCCCCTAAATAAGTAAAAGAAAAAGAAAAAGGGTAACGGTACACCAAAACGAAGAAGAAAATTCCAAATATTTTACGCACGAAACGAAACCTAAAATCCAAGATGGCCTCTAACTAAATACGCAAATTAGGCATATATGTTTGCATTTTTCACATTATTTGATCTTATGTGTCATGTACACCAGATTTGAAGTTCCTAGCATTTTTAGTTTACAAATGGGGGGGGGGGGGGGCGAGAATGGACGTTTTATGGAAGGAATGGAGAGTAGGCTACTTAGGTAACCTTTACAAAATGTTTGCAGGGTTACGAATTCCGCGGGAACGTGGCAACAAAAAAATCATAAAAAACGAATTAAAAAACCCTAAATAAAACAACGTATTATTCTAGATCTTGGAAGGTCATTTCCTACTCCCTAGTCTTTCAATTCATACAATTTCTAGCTTCTTAGAATGTTATTAAAACATACTATAAAGGAGCTTCCCAAATGTCCTTTGGAACCCATAGGGTCAGTGCACATTTCTCTTGTGTCATTGAAGCAAACAATTGGTTATTGACTGCCATTTGAAGCAATACATTGCAGTAATATTGTATCCAAATTTGGTACATTTTCATGCACAGAATTTTATTTGGTGATCTGTTAAAATTTTATAAGTTTCTTTTTTTTAAGTTTCTTTTTTGGCTCAGTGTATCTCCTCAATTACCCGAAGTAGATAAGCCTAAAAGTGCAAATTTGTTTTTGCTCATAAAAAATGACGACGATTAATGAGATTTTTGGGACCACGGTCCCTATCAAAGAAAATGACCGCCCCCAATCACTTGCACTTGTACGGAAAGGGACATTCATATAAAAATCGTTTGATATTGCAAATATCAACCGCTATTAAAGATCTACAAGAATGGAGATCAACTAATTATAAATGTAAGTGGAAAATATCGTCCGACAAAATCATGCATAGACCTACAATAAATATCGCATGAGCTGGAATTTCCCGATTTGATTAAGAGAGCTAAAAATAATTGTACTTGGAGGCTTTCCCGCGGACACTAATTATAAACCTATTGGGATTCAGACTTCATACAATGACATTGAAATATAAAATAATTCAAGGAAGTGGGCGTTGATTGGCCCCTGACGTTATGTTAACAACTGTATGCGTTACTTTGATAATTGAAACATGAAGCTAGAAGACAGCTTCATGATTGGAACGTATAAAAGACAAACTA
This sequence comes from Ophiura sarsii, assembly GCA_035610835.1. Classification (NCBI taxonomy): domain Eukaryota; kingdom Metazoa; phylum Echinodermata; class Ophiuroidea; order Amphilepidida; family Ophiuridae; genus Ophiura; species Ophiura sarsii. The sequence goes on along the minus strand of CM069444.1, from coordinate 33,046,205 downwards.
TATTTATAATTATTATGTTTTGACAAGACAGTCTCATTCAAATCTGATAATTGAAAGAAAAAAATGTTTTTGACATTTTTGCTAATGAGCCAGAGTATTTATATTGGCGATTCAATAAAATTCGATATGAAACCAAAAATTAAAATTTCTACCAGACTTGTATAATTGTGCCCTCGTATTATGCCAAATCCACGCAGGGGGAAGAAAAAACGATCATAATGTTTGCTATTATTTATAAAAAAATATATAGGCCTACCGTTCGTATTTTCAAACGGTAACATGCGTTGCACGGAACAAATAAATAGTCTACTACAGAACATTGTGGAATCTTAGCCATCTACTGTAGACAATACCTAATATGACATTGTGGTATCTTAACCATCTACTGTAGCCAACACCTAATATGACATTGTGGTAACTTAGGCATCTACTGTAGACAACTCCTAATATGATATTGTGGTATCTTAGCCATCTACTGTAAACAACACCTAATATGACAGTGTGGTATCTTATCCATCTACTGTAGACAACACATAATATAACAATGTGGTATCTTAGCCATCTACTGTAGACAACACTTTTTTGTATATAAAGCGCAAATGTGAACGATAGCTCAACAGACATTAACAAGTTAATGACCATAGTGATTAAAAATTAAACTGGTAACTCTCGAAAGAGAGCTCTGAAAGGCCAATCAATTGGTTCACTGCAACTCAGAAAATATGCATAAAGCGAGAAACACAAATGGGCAGAGGCACCTAATATGACATTGTGGTATCTGATCATACTGTAGACAACACCTAATATGACACATTGACATGGTGGTAACTTACCCATCTAATGTAGACCTACTATGACCATGATGACAATGTGGTATCTTAGTCATATGCTGTAGACAACACCTAATATGACATCGTGGTAACGTTAATAGCCATCTATTGTAGATTAGATCTAAAATTACATAGTAGTAACTTACCTATCTACTGTAGACAACACAATGTGTCATACCCTGTAGACAACACCTAATATGACATTGAGGTATCTTAGCTATAAAGTATACTGTAGACATTGACTCTTTACAAAAGACTATTGAAATCTTACCCCATGTTGAATTTCATTTCAAACAGGTATTTAATTCTTGTCTTGAACTTTTTTTGATTGTTTTCTCCATGTTGTTGCATTTGCTTTGTTTTCTTCTTTCATCTTTGTAAGCTCTAGATTGTCATCATAGCGGAGTTTTACCGATCAATTGTGTTATTTGTCGTCCACAAATCTGGATCATTTCTCTTTCTTTCTTCCGTCCTTGCTTCCCTCCATCCGTCTTTCCCTCCCTCCCAATTTCTTTCCTTCCCTCCCAATTTCCCTTCTCTACAATTTCCCACCCTCCTAATTTCCCTCCCTCCCACTTTCCCTCCCCAATTTTCCTCCCTCCCAATTTCTTTTTACTTCCCAATTCCCTTCTTGCATTCCCAAAACTCCCCCTCACTAGTTCACTCCTCGAATTTCTGTCCCTCAGTCAAATTCGCTACCTCACAAATTTCCCTCCTTCATAATTTCCGTCTCCCAAACTCCCTCCTTATTAATTTTCCAACCACCTAATTTCCCTCCATCCCGATTTTCCTTCGGTCAAATTCCTTCCTTCAAAATTCCCTTCCTCCAAATTTCCTTCTTTCCATTTTACCTCCCCAATTTCCGCCCCTCACAATTTCCCTTCCTCTCAATACCCTCCGTCGAAATGTCCCTCCCTCCCAATTTCTTCCTCTCCCATTCCCTCCCTCCCAAATTTCCTCCGCCAAATTCCCTACCTCAAAAATGTCCCTCCTTCCTAATTTCCCTCTCCCAAACCCCCTCTTTCCCAATTTGAATCCGTCCCAATTGTCCTTCCTCCAAATTTCCATTCCTCCAAATTCCTTCCTTTCACATACCCTCCCCAATTTCCCTCCCACCCAATTTCCTTCCTCTCAATATCCCTTCATCCCGAATTCCCTCTGTTCCAATTTTCCTCCGCTCCAATTTTCCTCCGTTCCAATTTCCCTCCGTTCCAATTTCCCTCCGTTCCAATTTCCCTCCGTTCCAATTTCCCCCATTCCCAATTTTCCTTCCCAATTTCCCTCCTTCCACTATCCCACATTCCCTCCTTCCTAATTTCTTTCCCTAATTTCATTCCATCCCGATTCCCTCCCTCCCAATTTCCCTCAGCTAAATTTGACTCATTCCTAATTTCCCTCTCCCAAACTCCCTCCTTCTCAATTTCCAACCTACCAAATTCCCTCCATCCCAATTTTCATTCTCCCCTATTTCCCTTCTTCCCAATTTCCCTCCTCTCATCACCCCTCGCTTCCAAATTCCCTCATTCTCAATTTCTCTCCCACCCAATTTCACTCCCCCAATTTCTTTCCCTCCCAATTCCCTCCCTCATCATATCCCTCCACTAATTTAGCTACCTCACACATTTCCCTCCTTCCGCATTTCTTTTCAAACTCCCTCCTTCCAAATTTCCCAACTTACATCTCAATATAAATTATTATTAACTTTCTTACAAAAAACACACAAAAACACAGAAAAATATAATTGACATGTAGCATTTCACTTTTTATTCACAAGAAATGACATGCAATACCGGTAGCCATCTTGAAAATGATGGTCATCTTGCAAAGAAGATCTTAAGGTCTTCCCACAATGCATTGCGCGAACGCCAGCCAACTAAAGTTTTTTTCACACGAAGCATTTGTCGAGCTCTTAAGTTTTAGAAATAAGAAAAGGTCTTTTTTTTATCCTGGGCTACATTTGTGTTATATGGGTCATTTCATGAAATAAACCTCCTTTCTCAGGTTCAGTAGAATCAACATGTTTACATCTAAAGTGTATGAAACCATATATATTTGGAAAGTTTATAAATCAAAAGTGATGGATTTGTTCTCTCTTCAGATTATTAAACGGTATTAAATTGCCGTTAAAATAAGCCCAAGCACAGGTCAATCTTATATAGGGTTACACAAATACAATAGCCTCCACAACATATCCCACCAGTACCAAAGTACTTTTATGTAAGATGAGTAAAGTAGTTAATAATATTTGTCACACATGTAACGTAATTGATTATATCGACCATTTCTATTTTCAAATGTAATATGGTCTTACGCTAGTCAAGTCATTTCGCGTAAACTGTCTACATGTTAGACAATCAAATTTTATAAGCCAAACATACTCTGCCAAAACTGATATCATAAATATCGTTTCAGAGGTGTTTTTTAAACATGGGATGCTGTAATCAAGGTTAACAGATTATAATCTGTCATTGTGTATCTCATCCCATGTATATTTGCATGTACAGGGATCCAGAAAATGTTGAACCCAAAAATAAAAAAATAAAAAAATAAAAAAATAAAAAAATAAAATAAATATGGCATTCTGTTTTAAACAGTTATGTAAACAATTTATTCAGCTTTCCGGAGAACTTTAGATCATGTAAATTGGCCTTACCAAACTAAAGATACACTTGATTGTGTGACAGGGTTCGCCCTTTTGTAAAAGTGAAAAAATTGTAACTTGGTTCAGATATGAAGCTTAATTCTGTTCTAAGTACGGTGAGTTAAGTAATCTTTTCTTTTGATCTGTATTTATCAAATTAACATTTTGTTTTGTTTTCAAAGTCTCTTATATAATAATAATATTGATTTACATAATAAATGAATATACATTACAGTCACAACAAAAGATCCCGATAAAAGTAAAAACAAATCGGAAAGAAATAGTTTCAAACAGGCACTTGTTCTGCTGATGTAGCTTGAAACCATTTTTTTGCACTTCACTTACACTACAAAACAACACTTCTTACAAACCTACACATATTTTAAGTTTCGTGAGGCCAATTTTTATGATCTAAAATGTTTCAGAAAGTTAAATGTATGGTGCACATAGCTGGTGAACGAGTTATGCAATATTTTAATGGTTAAAAAAAATATTGAATTTTGTGATTTTTGGGTTCAACATTTTCTGGGTCACCCTGTACTTCTACATGTATTGGTTGCACCGCCACAACTATTATGCATCAAAGACAATCAGACTTTATAAGCCAAACATACTCTGCCACACCTAATTGGTCCATTTATGCAGACAACTAATATGACATTGTGGTATCTTAGCCATCTACTGCAGACAACACCTAATATGAAATTGTGGTATCTTAGCCATCTACTGCAGACAACACCCTAATATGACATTGTGGTATCTTAGCTATCTACTGTAGACAACACCTAATATGGAATTGTGGTATCTTAGCCATCTACTGCAGACAACACCCTAATATGACATTGTGGTATCTTACTACTGTAGACAACACCTAATATGACATTGTGGTATCTTAGCCATCTACTGTAGACAATACCTAATAATGACATTGTGGTATCTTAGCCATCAACTGCAGAAAACACCTAATAAGACATTGTGGTATCTTTGCTATCTACAGCAGACAACACCTAATATGACATTGTGGTATCTTAGCCATCTACTGCAGACAACAACTAATAAGACGTTGTGGTATCTTAGCCATCTACTGCAGACAACACCTAATATGACAATGTGGTATCTTAACCATCTACTGCAGACAACACCTAATATGACATTGTGGCATCTTAGCCATATACTGTAGACAATATGACATTGTGGTATCTTAGCCATTTACTGCAGACAACAAACACCTAATAAGACATTGTGGTATCTTAGTATCTACTGCAGACAACGCCTAATATGACATTGTGGTATCTTTCTACTGCAGATAACACCTAATAATGACATTGTGGTATCTTAGCCATCTACTGCAGACAACACCTAATAAGACATTGTGGAATCTTAGCTATCTACTGCAGACAATACCTAATATGACATTGTGGTATCTTAGCCACCTACTATAGAAAATACCTTATAATGACATTGTGGTATCTTAGCCATATACTGCAGACAACACCTAATAAGACATTGTGGTATCTTATAGCTATCTACTGCAGACAACACCTAATATGACAGTGTGGTATCTTACTACTGTAGACAACAACTAATATAACATTGTGGTATCTTAGCTATCTACTGCAGACAACACCTAATAAGACATTGTGGTATCTTAGCTATCTACTGCAGACAACACCTAATATGACAGTGTGGTATCTTACTACTGTAGACAACACATAATATGACATTGTGGTATCTTAGCCATCTACTGCAGACAACACCCAATATGACATTGTGGTATCTTAGCTATCTACTGCAGACAACACCTGATATGACATTGTGGTATCTTAGCCATCTACTGTAGACAACACCTAATACGACATTGTGGTATCTTAGCCATCTACTGCAGACAACACCTAATAGTAATATGACATTGTAGTATATTAGCCAACTATTGCAGACAACACCTAATATGACATTGTGGTATCTTATCCATCTACTGCAGACAACACCTAATATGACATTGTGGTATCTTACTACTGTAGACAACACCTAATAATGACATTGTGGTATCTTAGCCATCTACTGCAGACAACACCTAATAAGACATTGTGGTATCTTAGCTATCTACTACAGACAACACCTAATATGACATTGTGGTATCTTAGCCATCTACTGTAGACAACACCTAATACGACATTGTGGTATCTTAGCCATAATATACTGTAGACAACACCTAATAAATTTATGACATGTTACCTCATTCCCAATTAACCTCCCTCCTAATTCCACTCCCCAATTTGTTTCCCCAAATATCCCTTCGCTTTGTTGTATATAACTACGCGATTTGGGCTCGATTAGTATTTTTAACATATAATGCACAATGATGTGCTTGCTGGACACCTCCTTTAAGTTTCGCAATAACTTGAGCATAGGCTTTGGTTTGGTTGCTTTGGTTATCGGATATCCGCTAGGTTGGACAGTAACTATCTTGATGCCATTCTAAGGAGGTTTGTGGCATAGTTGTGGAAATATTTCTCAATGTTCAATCCAATAGGTGATTATTGCGAAGTAAATAGATTGGCCAAGACATGATTTTAATCCCTCTTATCATTACGGAATAAAGCAATTTTACTATGATCAGTACACACAGTATTATGAATAGAGCTGCGACACACATGATCGTCAACCCCGAGTTGACAGTCATATAGGCTTATATAATACAAGGATTTATTTACAAGGATTAATTTTGTGGTCAATTTGAACATAAGCAATATTTATCGTAATAATGTATGAATATCATTAATATATCCCGCGCAAATATTGAGCACCATTTTTCTATATTGTATGCCAACATTAAACCTTACAATACTATGGGGAACTTATTCAAAAGAAGCGTACAATGTTTATAGGCACAATTTTGACAAATATCTGATTTTGACAATGTCTCAACATGCTTTACACATTTAGGACTTTTTAAAATATCCTAATACCGTTGGAGTTGGAAAATAGACTCCAGTATTAGAAATATTTTGGGATGTTTTCTTTTTTCCAACCATCAGTAGCATATTTGTATTTTAAAATAATATGATAAATAACAGGGCTGTCAACTTTTGGGATTTGCTGGGAGGGAGAGATACAGACTCAAAAAAAAAAATCGTAAAACATGCACAATTTTTTTGCCGCCAGCAGCTGAAATCTTGATAAGTGTGGGGGGGGGGGGGGGCGTTAATATAGCTTTTTAAATTGCTGTTAACAGATAGAGATTCCGCTTCCTTCAATAGAATAATTGTATTTGCGAGTAGTCAACCCTCGTCTATTTCAAAGTTAGCTGAGGAATCGATTTGAGCCGCATAGTCTTCTTTGGGAGTAATCAGGCTTAGTGCTCGTGTCATCCTAGTTGGCTTTCTCTCAATTTACAGGTGTGATCGTCATCTGTTTCCTTAGATGAATTGTCCTTTTTCCTCGTCTACCTCAAGAGCTGATGAACAATCACTTTGATCCACGCTTTAGTCTTGGAAATAATCAGACGCAGTGTTCATATCATGCGAGTGGTTTTTCTCGGCATGATCGTCATTTATACATGGAGGTGGAGAGTTTGTTTCTTTTGGGGTACATTCTTCGTTTATGTCAAGAGCTGGGGAAACATTGCTTTGATCCGCGCGGTCCTTCTGGGAACTATCGTCGACTTTACCATGGGTATTTTCTGTGTCATCCAAGTTAGGCGGTTTCCCCGGTATAATCGTCATCTTTACATGCAGAATGGGACTCTTCTTCTTCTTCTTCTTCTTCTTCTTCATCTTCAATCTGAGAGCAATCTTTCTCGGCACAATCCTCATCTTCTTCATTCACTGATGGTAAATCTCTTTCATCCGAGCTGCCTATATTCATCTCATCTCTAAAGTTTTTACCCGATGTAGAATATAACTTTATGGCGCCAGCTGAGTCAGTTTCTTCGATTGTCTGCTCAAGAGATACCTCGGCACTAACGGAAATGGTGATATTTTGATCAACATACGTTGCTTCGTCGTCTTCAGTATAATGATCACTTGAAGTGACTGTTGCGCTGATTGATGTTGTAGTTAATGAAAATTCATTATTTGCAGTGTACCTATCAGGAAACGCAGCGTCATGAGTTGTTGGCTCACCGCTGCGTTTGGTACATTTAAGTGCCGGCACCCATGTGAAATAGGGCTTGAGAGTGTCTCTGACATCGTCTTGTAAAATACAGAATGTGATAAAGATGCCGGTACCTTGGAAGGCATTAAACAACAAGAACAACCAACCAAAGACCTCAGATGCTGAGCCGATTGCCAATAATCCAAATACCCAGGTCAGTCCAAAAATAAGCGTAATGAAGACGCCTTGACGAAGACGTTTCCACAGGTCTTTTCTGTCCTTCCCTTGACCTTTTTTGATCTGTGTTTTTACGAGGCTGTGGAATACCAAAGCAAATATGACGAGGTTATGAGCCAGAACCACCGCTATAGGGATGACAACAGCATAATTGAGAGGCCAATCCGTGACCGTGAGAACACAACTGGAAAATTAAAAAAATGTAAGAATCCATTGGACATTATTTAATATGCAGGGTGAATCAAAAAAACAAACAAAAACACGGATTGAAACGGCTCTTTGACCTTGATGTGTGCAGTGAACCATTCAATTTATGTTTTTTGTATCAAGCTTATTTAATGTAGTTTACTCTAAAAATGAAACTAGTTGACTAAAGAATAACCAAAATGTCAACGTTTTTTAAGCTGACCCCTCTTTCAATCCAATTTCAAATTTTCGGAGGGTAAACTAGAATACGCTTTATACAAACAACACCAATTGTATGGTTCAATGCACACACATCAAGGTCAAATGGCCGTTTCAATTATTGTACAATTTTTGTATTCACCTACAAGGTGAATCAAAAAATTGTACAATAATTGAAACGGCAGTTTGCCGGCACACGGTGTTTACAATTAGTCCAGGAATGTTAGTATTTTGACCCAGACAAAAATAGTACTAAGCTAATGTTTTTCAGGATAGTTCTCCAATTATATAAGGAATACCATATTAAAAGTCCCCAATAATCCCGTGTGTTCTAAACTTTTTAGAGCCAAAATCCAAAAAGGTCGTAGACCTTTGGATTTAGAGTCAGCATTTGAACTTACTCCGATTTTGACAAACGATATCTCAAATTATTCGTTTGAGCAAAAGGTTTCCAGTATCGACCGATACTGGAACATACACACTTTGCAGTATCACTCGAGGCTGTGTTAATTGTACCAGTATCGAACGATACTGGCCACTTTTATATTTCAGTATTGAACCTTATATGCTGGTATACCAGTATCTGTTACCTAAAGTACACTTTTCCGCTAGTTTTATACAAAATGTGGTCATTGAGAAAGTATGAGGTGTTAATTAAATCTCAATATTTTACAATCAAATGTTACTTACTGGTCAATTTGTTTGTAGTCTTCAAACCCAAAACCAAGAGTTATGCCGACAACAACGAGTGGAATTCCTGAATGAAGTAAAATGTTATCAAATTATGATTATCAATTTACATATAATGTATATCAAAGTATGATGAAAATTAAATTGATAAACATTGTATTTTATATTGGCAATAACCTCGCGGCAGAAGAAAGAGGAAAGAAGGAAGAAGAGAAAGGAGAAAGAAGAAAGAAGAAAGAAGAAAGAAGAAAGAAGAAAGAAGAAAGAAGAAAGAAGAAAGAAGAAAGAAGAGAGAAGAGAGAAGAGAGAAGAGAGAAGAGAGAAGAGAGAAGAGAGAAGAGAGAAGAGAGAAGAGAGAAGAGAGAAGAGAGAAGAGAGAAGAGAGAAGAGAGAAGAGAGAAGAGAGAAGAGAGAAGAGAGAAGAGAGAAGAGAGAAGAAAGAAAAAAGAAAAAAGAAAAAAGAAAAAAGAAAAAAGAAAAAAGAAAAAAGAAAAAAGAAAAAAGAGAAAAGAAAGAAGAAAGAAGAAAGAAGAAGAAGAAGAAAGAAGAAAGAAGAAAGACGAAAGGCGAAACGCGAAACGCGAAAGACGAAAGACGAAAGACGAAAGACGAAAGGCGAAAGACGAAAGACGAAAGAAGAAAGGCGAAAGGCGAAAGACGAAAGAAGAAAGACGAAAGAAGAAAGACGAAAGAAGAAAGACGAAAGAAGAAAGACGAAAGAAGAAAGACGAAAGACGAAAGACGAAAGACGAAAGAAGAAAGACGAAAGACGAAAGAAGAAAGAAGAAAGACGAAAGAAGAAAGACGAAAGACGAAAGACGAAAGACGAAAGAAGAAAGACGAAAGAAGAAAGAAGAAAGAGGAGAAGAAAGAGGAGAAGAAATGTCTATATGTCCCGGTCACTTTGTCTTAATGTCTATATGTCCCGGTCACTTTGTCTTAGTTGGTACTAATGTCATTTTTAGAAGGCCCTTTTAATTATTAATTCATGTAAATAGTTTTTAAAAAACCGCGTGCTGCGCGCGCATGTTTCACGAACAGATAATCGGGTAAATGGTATGAAATAAATAGGTAGATAAAAGGTCTAGTTGCAACCTTATTGGCGTGTCTTAAGGGGGGGGGGGGGGGTGGGGGGGCTGGCTGATATGATCCAAAATATTGAAAGGGCGCCCCTTAACCTACAGTGATAGACAGATATACATTGCATGAGCAGTGGCGTATCCAAAGAAGGGGCCATGCACCCCGCACCCTTGACTATAATTTGGGGAATTAAAGGGTTTTATATACTTTATTGTATCCAATTACAAGGCGTCAGTCGAGGAAATTAAAATCCATTTAAAACCAAAATATACCCTTATTATTATTATTATACAAATTTCAAAGGGTCAGTCGAGGTAATCGAAACCAAATTCGTATACAAATAATATGAACAAGTATGACAATTTTATTTTCGCGCAATGTCTAGAAATATCATTCTCAAAGCACATTTCAAACATACATTAATTATAGCCTGAACTGAGTATATAGAAAGAAAAAAAATGTTTTCAGGAACAGGTAGCCTAACCCAGCACTAAAGTCATTCGGGTGGGGTGGTACACATATTCGGGGGAATTAAAGGGTTTTATATACTTTACTCTATCCAATTACAAGGCGTCTGTCCAGGAAATTAAAAGCCATTTAAAACAAAAATATACCCTAATAAGTATAGCCAATACTGAGTATACATGTATCAGACAAATTTCCAGCGCTCCGCGCGCATGTTATGGAACAGGTAAAATTGTGTCGAGTCAGTGGGGGAGTTACACCCATTCGGGAATTAAAGCGTTTGCATAAACTTTATTATATCCAATTTTAAGACGTCAGTCGGGGAATCGAAACCAAATTTTTATATCACATTCACGCGCTAAGAGCGCATGTCAAGGAATATCATTTTATGAGCCCATTTAAAACCAAACATACGACCGAGTGGCGTATCCAAAGGGGTCATTGTTGGTTATGTTGGGTTGAGATTGGCACTGTTGGTTAATTTGACAAGGGGAATCATGGACTTTCCTTATAATATGATATAAAATAAAGACAAAATACGGGAAATATGTGCCAGGAGAGGGCCTTCCAAATGGCTGAAATCCTACAGCTCCAAGGGGGCGCTGCCCATTAATCCCCGCTGGTGCTACACCCCTGCACTGTGGTCCCTTAGGCGGGCCCCTGGACCCCACGCCAATTTCGTGCCCCCGGGTAACAAGCATCCCGGCTACGCCCATGAAGACAGTTCCAAAATGTCACACTATGTTTCGAAAATGTCAACAGTATTGAATTCCATCACAGTATTTGGAATCACCTTAAGAAATGCATTACAATAATTTGGGAAAGGTTTCTGAAAAATCTGTTTTGTATATGATAACACTTAAAGGTAGATGACCCGATCACATTTTCGTAACACAGAGATTTTCATATCATATGAAAGCTCGTATTTTTCTCATCATCATACTGAAATTTGACGGCCTAAATCGGTATAATGACGGAGAAATCGATGAAATAACGTCGAATGGTGGTAACCACCGATATAGTTTGAGTACTACTCAATGGGTACAGTTCACAGCATCTTGTGCGTCTAAAATAAGAACCATTAGAGCTATGCAACTCAAACTTTGGAACACGACTTTTTTAAGGTTTTCAAGTTGAAAATCGGAACATCTACCTTTAAATAGCCGCGTGTAAAGTGTTAAAATCGCCAATATCGCCCTAATTGCTTTTATAATTCTAATTTTCACTCTTGATGCACTTACCCCAGGCGAATATCAAAGCGTATGTCATAAAATGTTTCATCTTTATGTCGAATATTACAACAAGATATCTGTAGAGCATTTGTGCTTCCGCGCCCATCCACATCATCGTAGTTAAAGTGAAGTAGTGTAGTACTGCTGCCACCGTTATACATTCAATAGTGGCATCTTCCATTTCACACGGATCAAAAGAAACACGATAGTCGATGGCGAAAAGGACGATAAATGTGAGATACAGAAAGACCAGCGAGAGGCTAAGTTGAATGAGCAGTTTGCGTGGCTCCGACTTTCTCAAATGTCTGTAAAGGGACAAAACACCACAATACCACCTTTACCATTTACTCCTGAGAAATCTGATTTGGATATCGTATACTCTTTACATTTTGGGGAGCGTGTTGACGCAGCGGTAGTTCCCTCGTCTCGCACCAATGAAGTCCGGGTTCAATTCTGTGCACGGCCGGGCTTTATGTGCATTTGGTTTATCACGATCCATGCAAGCTCTCACAAGTTTTCTCCGGGTTCTCCGGTTTCCTCCTGCTTTCAAAATCGGTGATCAGTTGTTTCGGTTATCAATAACTTCCTTCACCCAATGGAACGTTTGGGAGCTGCACTGAAAAATGGCGGATATTACAATCTAAGTGCGGATAGGTTTGCGCCTGAATTGGCAGCACCCTAGTTGATGCGATCTGATTCTGATCGCCAGTGGCAGCGAAATTACAGCGCTTTGATCAATCTTGGAAAGGCGCTATATAAATCCCGATTATTATTATTATTACGTAGAAAATGGAAATGTCTTTTCATTTTTGGATTATCTTGATACTGCATGGTAAGGAAATGATGAACACTCGAGAGAAATGAAAAGCTGTAACAATCTGTTGATCTTTTCAAAATTCATTTTCCACTGTATACAATCCATTTCCCCTTCATGCTCTTGGTGATGTTTGAATGCTGCAGATTTTTCATTTCTATCCCATTATTAAGCAAATTTGCTTTGAATATGCGTAATAAAGGGTTCAAAAAAGGGAGTAAGTCTCCCCCCCCCCCCCCCTCCCTTAACATTTCCTTTTTCAATATCATGTTCACTTCCTCCAAAACATTTACCTTTCGCTAAAATGATGTTTTCTGAAAAAGTGGCACTTTTCAAAATCTTATGCAAGAAAGTTACAAAATGTCTCCAGTGCTGTTTAAAATTAACTTCAATTGTCTTTATTTTCGATTAAAAGAAAGTCTTTTCTTTCTTAAGCTGGTCCTTATTTGAAATTAAAAATAAAATGATTTTATTTCAAATCAATAACTTCCCAGTATCATTAAAAAGTGCCACTTTTCGGAAAACATCATTTTTGGGAAATGTGACTGTTTTGAGAAAAGTAAACATGGTATTGAAAAGGGAAAACTTTGTGTGGGTAGCCAAGGGTTTTTCCTTTTCGTAAATGTTTCAATTTTTTAAAACGACTAATTGTGTATAAATTTATGTACACAAACTGGTATAGAATCTTGAAAAGTGCCACCTATTTCTTTAAACATAATTTTGACTATTTTGGGAAAAGTAATAATGATATTGAAATGGAGAAACTTTCTATGGGTAGCCAAGTGTTTTTGCTTTTCATTAGTGTTTCAATCTCTCAAAACGTACAATTGTGTGCAGAATTTTCTAAATAAAAAGTGATCAAATTTTAGGGGGGACTTTTTTTTTAATCCTTTATATGAGGACAAAAAAATGTGTTACATTGCTGTTTCAATATTGCAGTTTCAATATCCCAATGCGTTATGAAAATATAGGATATATATAATATTAATTAGTTTTAAAATGATGCCAGTAAAATGTTATATTATGTTCAACAACTCCCCCATACCTTAAGTACAGTAACAAAGCGTTGTTGATTTGAGATAAAGCCACTCTTCATATGCAAATTAATAGGATAGCGAACCTTATTTGGAAACCATGCATCAATGCAAAATTGTAAACAAACAACAAATGTTCGCAAAATGTGTTTATTTTTTCGCCCGTTTTTCGGCGTATAAATGCATTTCGCCATGCGATCCTTAAAGTTAGCAAACAGCTGTATATACTAAAATGTAGCTATATCCCTGAGGACAATATTTTTGGCGAGGGCCGTATGTCACGGATCATTCCTAAAGCCACAATTTTAGCCGAAACGGTCGCTACCCAGCACAAGAGAATCGCCATTTTGTATCATCGCGCGGTGAAATGACATCCCTCTGATCTATGTGGACCGTACCACTATTGAAATGGAGGGGCGTGTTTAATTTGATACAAATATTCTGTAAACATATCAAAATGTGTTATGTAAATTAAACGCATTCTTGATTTAATTTTTCTCTGAATGTTAAAGGTGGTGTGTGAATAAAATGCTATTTACAAAATATTTTAAATTCCACAATTACTTGCGCAATAATTTGTCTTCTCTAAGGCCAAACAAAGAAGAAGGTCTGTCTCAGAAACATTGTGCAAAAAAGGTAAGTGCTGTGCTTTTTTTTTTTTTTTTTTTTTTTAGAAAAAAAGGCTGAGGTATGCGATTTCTTTTTTTTGTTGTGATTTTGTTGTTGTTGTTGTTGCTTATCCAAGCTTACGGAGAACTTTTTTAAACTTTTTTTTAAAAATCAAAAAGAAAAAAGAAAAAGAAAAGAAAAAAGAAAGAAGGATTTTAGCCCCCAGCGCATAGACCTACGCGCCGTAGCTCATTTCACATACCAATGCGAGCGGGCTTCTGAGACAGACCTTCTTCTTTGTTTGGCCTAATGTTTACCTTTTGTTAATCTTCCCATTCAGAAGTTCCCTCGCCCATTTACAGGGAACGGACGATGTCCAAATAAGGGCCTAATTATAATAAAACGTAAACATTTTGTTCCGTTTTTTAAAGAGCAGCTATTTTATTATGTCAAATTAAGCCTATTAAACCACGTTTTTTACTTGTTTTCATCAATTTTCCAAAACGCTATTCACATATGAATGATGTAAATATGTTTGGTCGTTGTTGAACAGGGTTCAACAAGGTCTTCGTCGTTGTTTATCTTGAATTCGACTACGGTAAGACGGGTTTATTTAAACCCGTCTTACGCCCTCGCAAAATAAACCCGTCTTACCGTTGTCGATTCAAGATAAACAACTCCGAAACCTTATTGAACCCCTAAATCTACAAAAGTGAATACAAACTTGAAACAAAGGAAAACTCCCAGTGTGATGAGCATCGAAACCAATGACAGAGTGCAGCCAACCATGCTGATAACGTCAAGAGCACGATTGTTGATGTTAATACCCTTTGAACAAAAACAAAAGATACAAATGTAATAAACATTTTGTATTATTATAATTATTGTTGATAATCACCCAGGGGCGCTTAGTGGGTAAGAGGTTACGTGGATGTGCCGCCAAATAGGGTCCCATTTTTCACCCTCTGGTAAATGAATGACCCCTTCAAAGCCGTTTTTGGTAAATGTATGGATCGAAAATTCTTAAGAAAGCAATTATGAATTTGGTTAATTTGAACTTTGAAACACAATTTCCGGTCATCTGCTGTTCGGTGTTTGTAAAACGGGTACTCTCGTACACGCGAACATATACGTACGTACGATTGATCATTCTGAATTCTCCCTACTATATACTTGTACCATTTATTATTTGTAATGCAACCTATCGTTTGCTGTGCTCACGATCCATTCCGTTAATCCCGTAGGGCACAAGGGACAGACCCGACGTGCGGAGCACCAAAGGGGAATGGGGCTCCCATCGTTAACCACTGCTGGTCGGTTGAGGATCCAATTTAGATTGAGCCCCGCAGGGATATAAAGCCGCCTTCGCCACGTGGTATTAAGGAGAATTGAAATATGCCAGATAAGATAAAACACCGGGTATAAGCTTGACTGCCACTGTGAAGCACATGCACAGAGCCGTACGTGACTGTACAATCGTACGTAGGGGTGTACGTGTTTTTACCTACATCGTCTGCCGTTCGTGAGTAGTCGATGCACAATAAATGTATACAATGTTTCTGGATAAACCAATAAAAACATCAAGAGGGAAAATACATATCTATTTCCAATAACACGTGGTACAAACACCAACTAACTGAATCTGCAATATTTGGTATGGTTTTATTGGGGTACAACTTACAGCAAGAGCTGCAAAATTGGCGGATCGATGGTAGCATTGACAAACTACCCTACCATCATTAAGATTTACAAATTCACATCCGTCTTTTGACCAATCCCCTATTCCACCACGAAGGTTGAAATCCCAAAATACACAGTGTATGGTATTCATATTAGATTCGGTGACGCAACTCTGTGAAACAAGAATAACACAAAAACCTTTGGAATGATATAATTTATTAACGGTTAATTCTGTGTCACGTATTTATCATTTAAAAGTTAAGAAGGCATAACATGAAAAAGTATTGTATTTGTAAAAAATGGTATACTTTGGGAGTATTAATTTGAGGGTTTAGCCCGCGTCCTCCTAAGTGTGGGTGGGGGTGTGTGGGGTGTGTGTGGGGGGGGGGGTCATTTTGACGGGTACGTAAGCTGTTAGAGTCTGAGGGTAGGGGGCGGGGTTAGACCACTACATTTTGAAGTGGGACCTTTGAATTTAGCTAGTGAAAACAGTAAGTTAGCCTGCTCGATTTTCTAAACGACCGGCTTGAAGAGACTACGTGTCCGACGAGCTACGAAATGTCACCCTTGTTTCTAATAAAAGAGACACATTTGATAATTCAATTCAGCAGCTGTGATAATACGGTAGATTCGTACAAATAAAAACGATTGTCAAACCAGTTGTTTTAAAGCGCTGCGGTATCTCACATATCCCTTAACGACTGTCAATCAAAGTTGTTATTATGTTATGCGTAATATGGACCAATCAGGATACGGTTTATATCATAGCTAGGTATTTGTTATAACGGGCTGGGAGAATATTGTGAGAATTGGCCAATCACAGATTCATTTGTGCAAATATCAGTGATGTACAATCAATTTTGAATTTTGAAATTCGATATGGCATCACTAAACACGAGAGAATCATTCACGTGACTTAGGTTATGGGCCCCTTCGTCTCTGTTTATGACGTAGTGCCTTAGATCCATATTAAAAGAATGATTGGGGGAAGCTGAAGGGGAAGCTGATTACCTGGAATGGTTGGAACTCCATCTGTACTGGATCAGTTTTGTTTGACATATTCATCCCATAAATTTCCGCCGATATTATGGCGCCTATGACGGTCAAATTAGATGTGAATAGATTATCCGATAGAAATAAAGTAGACTCTTGGAACACTATGAAGCTTATGTTAACACCTAAAGAGTAATCATAAAAAAAAGCAATTGAGTATGTACCATCTGCTTAACTTTGAGCTAAATTTCAATGTAGTTATTTAGCACTCTAGGTCGATGTAACTTTTTGACCTGTCGTATCATGAAGGGAAATGTAGTCAATAAATATGTAATGTGTTACGCTATTTCCTCAATAATTTATTTCCCAATTTTAATATTCAATAGAAACATTTACGGTATGTATCTTTTTATACACCTGTACAAAGAATAGAAATACCTGTCCTCAAACAATCATATACAGTCATCAAAAAAGCAACTTACCTGGTAATAAATATACTTATAACTCTGAAGGTATACTAGTAACTCTTACATAAACATATTAAACAAGATAACCTACCAATATAAGTAAGTTTTTTTTAAATTTCCAAACTGTATCATAACTCATTGCTACACCTTCAGTCCTTTTGTGTTCAGTAAATACCAAATGTATGCCAATTTTTGTCTCGCCTGATGTAATCAGAAAGAGACTATGTTATCACTATTTCTGTCCGGCGTCCGCCGTATGCCGTATGCCGTCCGCCGTCCGCCGTCAGCCGTCAGCCGTGTGCTAAGAAATACCTTTGTGACGCGATATCTGGAGATCCGTAAGGCCTATCGTGATTGGACTTGGTGGAGGGAAGGGGGGTGGTGCGTTCTGTTGCTGATTGATTTTTCAAGGTCATCGGGGGTCATACAAGGTCATCGGGGTCAAATATGCTTAAAACTTTTGAGACGCGTTGTGACGTGATATCTAGAGATCCGTAAGGCCTATCTTGATGGGACTTGATGTCAGGGAAGGGGGTGGGGTGTTCTTTTGCTGATTAGATTTTCAAGGTCATTAGAGGTCATTCAAGGTCATCGGGGTCAAATATGAGGTCAAATAAGATCCGTAAGGCCGATCTTGATGGGATAGGGTGGAGGGAAGGGGGTGGTGTGTTCTTTTTGCTGATTAAATTTTCAAGGTCATCGGAGGTCATTCAAGGTCATCGGGGGTCAAATATGGGGTCAAATAGATCAGTAACGCCTATCTTGATGGGATTTGGTGGAGGGAAGGGGGTGGTGTGTTCTTTTTGCTGATTGAATTTTTAAGGTCACCAGAGGTCACCGAGGTCAAATATGGGGTCAAATAGATCAGTAAGGCCTATATTGATGAGATTTGGTGGAGGGAAGGGGAGTGGTGTGTTCTTTTTGCTGAATAAATTTTCAAGGTCATCAGAGGTCATTCAAGGTCATCGGGGGTCAAATTAGATCCATAAGGCCTATCTTGATTGGATTTGGTGGAGGGAAGGGGGGGTGTGTTCTTTTTGTTGATTAATTTTTCGGGGTCATCGGGGGTCAAATATGGGGTCAAATAGATCAGTAAGGCCTATCTTGATGGGATTTGGTGGACGGAAGAGGGATGGTGTGTTCTTTTTGTTGATTAATTTTTCGGGGTCATTGGGGGTCAAATATGGGGTCAAATAGATCAGTAAGGCCTATCTTGATGGGATTTGGTGGAGGGAAGGTGGGTGGTGTGTTCTTTTTGTTGATTAATTTTTCGGGGTCATTGGGGGTCAAATATGGGGTCAAATAGATCAGTAAGGCCTATCTTGATGGGATTTGGTGGAGGGAAGGGGGGTGGTGTGTTCTTTTTGTTGATTCATTTTTCGGGGTCATCGGGGTTCAAATATGGGGTCAAATAGATCAGTAAGGCCTATCTTGATGGGATTTGGTGGAGGGAAGGGGGTGGTGTGTTCTTTTTGTTGATTAATTTTTCGGGGTCATCGGGGGTCAAATATGGGGTCAAATAGATCAGTAAGGCCTATCTTGATGGGATTTGGTGGACGGAAGAGGGATGGTGTGTTCTTTTTGTTGATTAATTTTTTGGGGTCATCGGGGGTCAAATATGGGGTCAAATAGATCAGTAAGGCTTATCTTGATGGGATTTGGTGGACGGAAGAGGGATGGGGTGTTCTTTTTGTTGATTATTTTTTCGGGGTCATCGGGGGTCAAATATGGGGTCAAATAGATCAGTAAGGCCTATCTTGATGGGATTTGGTGGACGGAAGAGGGATGGGGTGTTCTTTTTGTTGATTATTTTTTCGGGGTCATCGGGGATCAAATATGGGGTCAAATAGATCAGTAAGGCCTATCTTGATGGGATTTGGTGGACGGAAGAGAGATGGTGTGTTCTTTTTGTTGATTAATTTTTCGGGGTCATCGGGGGTCAAATATGGGGTCAAATAGATCAGTAAGGCCTATCTTGATGGGATTTGGTGGAGTGAAGGGGTGTGGTGTGTTCTTTTTGTTGATTAATTTTTCGGGGTCATCGGGGGTCAAATATGGGGTCAAATAGATCAGTAAGGCCTATCTTGATGGGATTTGGTGGACGGAAGAGGGATGGTGTGTTCTTTTTGTTGATTAATTTTTCGGGGTCATTGGGGGTCAAATATGGGGTCAAATAGATCAGTAAGGCCTATATTGATGGGATTTGGTGGAGGGAAGGGGGGTGGTGTGTTCTTTTTGTTGATTAATTTTTCGGGGTCATCGGGGGTCAAATATGGGGTCAAATAGATCAGTAAGGCCTATCTTGATGGGATTTGGTGGACGGAAGAGGGATGGTGTGTTCTTTTTGTTGATTAATTTTTCGGGGTCATCGGGGGTCAAATATGGGGTCAAATAGATCAGTAAGGCCTATCTTGATGGGATTTGGTGGAGGGAAGGGGGGTGGTGTGTTCTTTTTGTTGATTCATTTTTCGGGGTCATCAGGGGTCAAATATGGGGTCAAATAGATCAGTAAGGCCTATCTTGATGGGCTTTGGTGGAGGGAAGGGGGGTGGTGTGTTCTTTTTGTTGATTAATTTTTCGGGGTCATCGGGGGTCAATTATGGGGTCAAATAGATCAGTAAGGCCTATCTTGATGGGATTTGGTGGACGGAAAAGGGATGGGGTGTTCTTTTGTTGATTATTTTTTCGGGGTCATCGGGGGTCAAATATGGGGTCAAATAGATCAGTAGGGCCTATCTTGATGGGATTTGGTGGAGGGAAGGGGGGTGGTGTATTCTTTTTGTTGATTAATTTTTCGGGGTCATCGGGGGTCAAATAGATCAGTAAGGCCTATCTTGATTGGATTTGGTGGAGGGAAGGGGGGTGGTGTATTCTTTTTGCTGATTAAATTTTCAAGGTCATTTGAGGTCATTCAAGGTCATCTGGGGTCAAATAAGATCCGTAAGGCCTATCTTGATGGGATTTGGTGGACGGAAGAGGGATGGTGTGTTCTTTTTGTTGATTAATTTTTCGAGGTCATCTGGGGTCAAATAAGATCCGTAAGGCCTATCTTGATGTGATTTGGTGGAGGGAAGGGGGTTGGTGTGTTCTTTTTGCTGATTAAATTTTCAAGGTCATCAGAGGTCATCTGGGGTCAAATAAGATCTGTAAGGCCTATCTTGATGTGATTTGGTGTAGGGAAGGGGGTTGGTGTGTTCTTTTTGTTGATTAAATTTTTCAAGGTATTACATCCCTTGCATTAACTACAATGCATACCTCTGTGACAGTGCTACATTGTATCATATGTTTCATCATCATTTCTTTCAAGTCACTTTTGATGAACAGGCGAGACGCGCCGTTCGAGAACCGCCTTGTTAATGAAGCTGGCATCGAATATAGTTCTGGTTGGATCCTAATGCGCCAACCAGAAAAACACGTCAACCGAGAACCGCGAAACTCAAGAACTTCGAAACTCAAGAACTTCGGAATTCAAGAACCACGAAAACAAGAACCGCGAAACCCGCGAACTGTTCTAGTTTAATGTAGTGTTACAGTCGGCGCTTAGGCGGGGTCTCTATCCAATCACTTCTACACATGTGTTTTATTTAGACATGTTTAGAAAGCTTCTACAAGATAGTGTTTAGCTTTGTGTTTAGGATCAAAACACTCCATATACAGTGCGGTCTTGAGAACTGTGCCATGTCTGTTTATTATTCGGCCTACTGAAATTAAATTATTCCTCCAGTGTACATTGGCCTAAACGTACATTATGTATTTCTATCACACATGTGTTCTCACACCATCCCTTTTTGAAGTATGACGACCTCTGCATGCCTACGGCACTTTTTATATTTCTTAGTTTAATCCTTTTATATCTAACTTAATATATTGGCTTCTCATTACAAAATTGTTTGCACAAACTTTCGAAAGGCTTATTATTAAACGTCAAGTTTGTATAGCCAGCAACACATCATCTACATTACCTGACTCCGTATTCAACGTTGGTGGCAGTGTGATAGAGGTTTGTATCTGTTTACTTGGCACGACACTCCCATTGGTGAACGACTCAACAATTAAAGAGTTATCAGTGTCATTTATTTGATTTTTGACAACAAATCCAATCTTGGAATCAATACTCAATTGGTTAACCATTTTGTTAACGCTCAATGCTTCTACAGCAATTTGAGTATCCACAACCTTTATCGGGCCGTTTCCAGAGATGCTATGTTGGACTTGTCTTTGAAGAGAACGTATAATTTGAGATGATGAATTGCTGGTAACTGTGTAATCATCTTTCGTGGGCTGTTCGGTTGAATCTAGAAGATTACCCACTGTGTTTACCACAGACGTCGTAACCTTGAGAGCATTTAAAAACAAAAAGTGAGTTAAATATAAAGAGGGGTACAACTACCGGGCTGAATAAGGCGATGTGAAGGGAAGAAGAAGAGAGGAAGGTAAGGGAAACGGTGAAGGAAAGGAAAGGGGGGAAGAGAACAGAGGGAAAGACAAGGGAAAATAAAATAAAGGGAAAAGAGGAAGATAAAAAGGTAAAGAAAGGGAAAAGGAAAGAGAACAATGAAGGGTAAGAATGAAAGAGAGGCAGGAAAGGAATTATGTAGATAGTTGATAAGGAAGGGAAAAGAAGTAGAAAGAAGTGAAAATCGAAAAGAAACTTGGAGAAGATATATTTTCTTGAAAATTTACATTTCATAAATCATAAAATCTGCTTTCAAAAACAAAATCAAGGATAGATGGCGTCCCATAGAAAAGATCGCATAATATGCCTTTATGCTACCTTTATGCATGGGAAACATTTGCAAAAGTGTATTGTTTCGGAAATTAACACAGCGGTCTATGGAGAATATCGATGTTTCTACACATTTTGCTTCATAGCAAAAATCTAGCCCGACATTTTATACAAGATGCACTATTATATACCCTTTCCATTTCCAAAATAATAAATATGGGTCACCGACTTTTCCCAATTTGACGGATAGCGTCATTTTTTATGAGTTAAAATCACCATCGCGATTTCATGCCGCGTATCACACGAGAACAAGACGCACAATATGCGCAATAATGCACGCGAGTTGTTCCTTTTAGGGTCTGGGACTGGTTGGACTGGTTTACGGAAAGGTGGGTCTTTGTTTGTTGTTTGTTTAAAATTATAATGCAGTGGGAGTGGTTTTATATGTAAATCATTAAAAATACGGCAATTGATTGGACGCTTCGAATTGTTTGCTGCCTTATACCAGGCCCTATTAAATGGATGGCAATTCTGACATCAGACGCAAAGGCATGTTTTCAGAGTTCTGGATCGATTCACGTCAAAGCGCCGCACCAATGCCGCGCCGTGCTTGCCTGTTTGGCGCAGTCAATACCCGCACTCGAAAGTACCGTACCGCGAAGAAGATTTTAAGATGGTTAAAGGTTCGTTTACACTAGGCGATGTTTGCCGTGCGATACGATGTGGTAGCCTTACTTCCGCCGCAATGTACGGTAATTCATCGCAGTTCACGCCGTCACCGCATGCGATGGCAGTCAGCGTCGTATGACAAGATAGGAGAATGTCAGCGTCAACGCAGTGCGTCGCAGACTGCCACAATCATAGACTAATTTTTAACTCAACGTACCGCACTGCACGGTAAGTACTATATAGTAACGTCTAGTGAGAACGAACCTTAAGATAGCTGTCACTTTACATGAAAAATAATTTTGGAGTGTGATATAATTACGATACTATGCATTAGGAAGAGAATAAAAGATGGACATTTTGTTTTGGTTGCCGGACTATGTGTGACAATGGATGGGTTTGCCCATATTTCCATCGTAGTAGATGTCGGCGCAAGATATCGAGGCCTATATTTGTTATTAGTAATCCTACTGAAGCTTTTCAGTGCTATCTTTAACTTATCCCTTGCTTACAAACTCAACATGCACTGTATTGCTCGCTCTACCGAACCAGAATATGGTGCGCTGAGCTCAGGCCATCACAGTGGTTGCTACGAGATGATGCATGTACCGATATGTGCACATTTAACACTTCCCTGCACCAACACAATACCGAGTTATTGACCAAAGTATATGGTCATAGCAACAGTGGACATAGTCGCTACAGCCTGTTTTTAGCAAATTAGTGCTTGACACTTTTGTCATATTAACTGATAGTACTCACCTCGGGATTGGCCGACCCGACGTTGACGACGTTCTGGATTATATTTGCGATGGAAGTGATGTTATCAATTGTTATTTCATCACTACTATCTGTCACGTCGGCCAATGCTTCAGCAACCTCTGCAACATTAGAGTCTACTACTGGTGTCTGCATCAATGAAAATAAATGTTAGTTCAAAGTAACCAGACATTTTGAATAGCATAGAGAGAGACAAGCTCTCGACACCTTGCTGCCCCGATCCCGTTCCCTCCGCTCATTACGCCACTGTTGAGCTGTTCAATCTTTTAAGATCATTATACTAAGATAAGCGAAGCTATTCTATGACCATACCATGTTATGTTTGACATCGATTGAAACCCGGATTGAAGAGGAAAGTTGTTTTTTATTACTAATTTATAATAATGAAGGTAGGACTACACAGGTTGATACCCATCATTTGCCTCTTTGTCATTGCCTCAGCTCATATAGATATCAAGTGTGGATACAGTTGATAACGATAAATTTGTCAAATCTCTGCCAAAAAGTGCTCAATGATGTCTTCATCATCTGAAGAGTGCAGCATAATGAAGATGCCTATTGTCAAAAGGTTGACTCATCATTTATGGATATCAAGTGTATATACAGTCATCAAAAAAAGTAACTATACAGGTAATAAATTGACTTTTATCTCTAAAAATGTATATCCTACCTAAAAATATTAAATCATAAAGTTGTTGAGAAATTTATCTTCTTTAATATGAGATATTGCACGCTAGGATCGGTTGAATATCGAAGAACTGACAATCTAAAATGTAAGGTAAAGTCACAGTTTCATTTTCACATTTTACATTTCAACACAGGGGGAGGGTATGACAGGTAGCGTGTGTGTGGCGTATTGATCCATCGGAACAATACGGCCGACTGTCCAACCTGCGTATGCATCCACTAATTGCACTACCGGTAATCGATAAGGTACCTGTAGATATGGGTCCGCGTGTAGAAAATAAAAATGTGAAAATGAAAATCGGACCCTACCTTACATTTTGAAGTGTCACTTCCTCAATAATCATCTGATCTTAGCGTGCAATATCTCATATTAAAGATGATAAATTTTCCAACAACTTTATAATTTAATATTTTTAGGTAGGATATATATTTATAGAATTAGAAGCCCTTTTATTACCTGTATAGTTACTTTTTTGATGACTGTATATCAATTATACCGTACCTCTTCTAGATCTTTAAAATCAAGTTCAGTCTTATTCTCAACTCGACCGCAATCTTTTTCGACTGGTTCCGTCCAATTGGCACCTAATATATCATTAGCAACACACGTTCTAGTTGCCAAGGCATGGCCACCTGAATAGGTGAAATAGAATATATACCTTTTATAGAATATTTGTAAGAATTAGACAACTTATTGTCAAAGGTCCACTCTGGCCTTACACTTGTTCACTTAGTGACAGATAAAATAGAGTTAAGATGGAAAATTCTCAACCTTGAGATATTCCCAAAGGATCTGGTTGGTAAGAGTGGACCTAAAGGTTAAAGAAAATTAGATCCTCACCTAATCGCAGTCATTATAAACGCTTTCATAAACAGAGATTACCACGTGCTACATGGGTAACATTTCGTTTCGTTCTCTTGAAATATGGAAGGTTAAAATCCTAATCGCGCTTCCGATTGGTTTATTTGTAAACAACGGGAAACCATATTGGAATATGCACTTGTCACTGGTCAAGAAAGTCGCCTTCGAACTATCCGTGGTAGAAATATTTTGGAAGCTGCGGCGACATTGCTAAATGAGTACGCTGGGTTACAGGGAGACTTTGACGATGGAGTTTCAGAGTAACATTTGGCGTCATCCAGCGTCAAAACCAGTAAAGATTGATTATAGTGATAGTTTTGGACATTGCAAAATGTGTGTGGGTCATAGTTTAATCCTGTTAATATAGTCTTGTTAGTATAGTCATCATGTGCATACGACGAATAATGCGAAATATATCTTTAGCGTCATCATAAGAGTCTTACTCTGAAGTCTAGCAAACTGAATACGAAGTTTCGCCTTTTTATATAGGCATTTATCTGAAAATAATAATGAATACTTACGGTTTTCAGTGTCAATAGAACACACTTCATTTGAGTCCGCAGTTTCTTCGACAGTGGTCTCTGGCCAAGTAAGGATTCCAAGTTGCGGATGGTCAATTCTGCTTAAGAGGCAACGTGCTAGCATAGGATGGTGAATGTTTCGTGATTTTGAATGTGTTAACGAGTAACATAAACTACGCAACACAAAAATTATAAAAGTACCCTGATTATAGAATGTCAATTTTAAGACATCATCTACTAAATTAGCCAAAGATAAATGTACACATTTTATCTTCGCATTTTCATCTCTAACGTTTTATGATGCCACATCAGCCAATCCTGCTGCACACGGCATTTCTTTATCCGCGGCAATGTATAACAAGAAGGGATAGCCTTCGTTCTTGTATCATGCTTTCGTTATTCCCGGGTCATGAAATTCATTGAAGAGAAATTTTGGATATTCAATTCAACAAATTGGGGGTAGAGTGCTATAAAAAAGCATCGTATTTTCAATTCAACACCATTCAAAAGGTGGATAAATTGTGTATACGCGCTGCGCAGAAAATATTTGTATCGGTAATCACACTGTTGAAATAGGCTAATTGTTGAGAGGCAATAATGTTTCAATAATTTAAACGTTTTAATTATCCTTATTCTAAGAAGAGTAGTATCCTAGAACAGTTATTTCTGTGAGGGTTTAACATAATTAAGAAAACTGAAGAAAAATATTTTTTGCAAATGCGGAATTCTCGCTCTCCAATATTTCCACCTCAATATGAGTGACCATCGAAGTTCGCACTTGTTGAATTATTTTTTTGCTAAATACGGTAAAATCTTGCGTGAATTGCCAAACGATAGAAGTAAGATTTTCAAACTGTAACATGGAGTGGAGGGTGGTAATAATATTTGATCAAAACTACGTGAAGCACAACGAGTTTATGCAAGAAAATCTGTTTCCATTGTAAATATTTCATTTGGAAATATTACATTACATAATTGTAAATACCTTTTAAAGTGTACATTTAGATCCCAGTCATGTGTCAGTCTTTTACGAGTTTAAAAGGTGCATCATATAGTTATAGCAAGGCACTTAATCTTACCGTGTATATCGATGTAAAACCTGGGGCCTAAAGTATATTTTATCCATACCTTTAACTTACGTATAACCGTCACCACAAAAGAGGAAATGTTCAAATTGCCCGCGTCATCGGTGGCGCTATACATAACGCTTGTGTTTCCAATAGGAAACTTGTCTCCAGACACGTGGGTTGATATCGTGTTACAAAATTCAGAATTATCGCTGCAATAAGGTATCTCCCATGTAATGGGTATTTGTAGAGTTCCAGTGTATGTGTATTCTGTTATGTCCGCTGGGGTGTTATGAATGGTTGGACTTTCATGGTCTGAGAGAAAACGAAGTTTTAAAAACATTCAAAACGTATTAGTCTGTTAGTAAAAATATAGCATATATATCATAATTAAGTAACGAGTTTCATAAAAGGTTTCCTCTGTTTTTAGAAAATAATGTTTCATTGTGGACCGAATATCGTCCAGAAAATGTTCCTCTGTCTCATTTTTGGTAACTGGTGACTGTAAAACAGTAAAGAAAAGAAGAAAAAGGTTAGCAACTGATTGTAATTGCCCCAGAGCAACCGCGAAAGACATTAACGGATTTGGGTGGGGTGAGAGTGGAAATGGGTGAGCTGGGTTCCAGTGGCCAAGCAGAATTTAATAACGAGTAGGCTTACTGACATTTCACCATTATTACACGATATCATCGTAGTTAAGTCGCTGCCGTTGATTGCGTTAAATGTTTCGCGTAATTCAATGCGCTTATGCACCACTGGAAGACGGAATGTATCCCATTTAAATGAATATTCACTCGCTTCACATCGACTTATGAAGACGCGTCGTGTGGAAGAGGTGATTAATTCAAGATGTCCGTCTGCGCGAAACTATTTTCCTTTTCCTTTTTCTTTTTTAAGTTAAAAATCATACCTTCGGCTCATAAAAAAAGTTGGATTGATCAAAAACAAATGTGATTAGTGATCTTATTTTCGAGAAATCGACGATTATTTAAAATCCCCCATAGGTCTCTGTATAAATTCGCATCTTCGACACTCACCTATCGATTAATGGAAAGTCCTGTGACTTTGTCGTTCGTTCTAAGCCACGTGGCAATTGACACTATTTAATATTTCAAACAATATAGTTTAACAGGCAAATTTTCCGAAATAGAAATAATATGAGCGCCCAAATTTTCGTTAGTAGGAACAAAATTTGAAGTATAATTGTATTTAAAATTAGAAATTCTGCACCAATGGGCCCATAAATAGATGTTAGTTGATGGCGCTACAGCTTGGTTGGTTCTGTCAATGTTGTGGTGATCCAACTTACATAGAAACCATGTTAAATTGTTGCGTAATTCAAGTTCTGATTCCGTCCGTCGGAGCCCTCCCCCCCCCCCCCCCCCCCCTCTCAGAAGTTTTATCCTGATTTAAATGTCGTTACATAAACTTGTTAAAATAAAGGCTCTATTGCGACTCACTAACCACCCGTCTGCCAAACCACCGTCATTGGGAGGGGGGGGGGGGGGTATCTCTTCCTTTAATTTATTCAAACTTACCCTCAATATTCACTGTAAAATAGCAGCTTGCTCGAACATGGCCAAGTTCAACCACACTATATGTAACAACCGTTAAACTGATATTGAACCTATCCCCAGGATGGTGATCGGATGTGGCATTCAATAATCCTGAACTATCATTTGCTACTACTGGAAGCCAATGCACTATTGCGTAATACTTGCCAGGATCCGTTTCTTGTGTTATATTGGCAGGGCAGATAATATCAACTTCAAAACAAAAAATATAATGAAATATTAAGACAATAGTTTATGATAGAAGAACAAGAAAATATATACAATTGATTTATCCACAATTTCAAAAGATCAATTATCATTTGAGCAGTTCAACATCACATCATAATTGCTCAATGACCAATGACCACGAACAACAGGTATAATTTTAGCTTCTTAATAAGAAGCAGGACTGAAATAGCTGAATGTGATGAAGCATAAACATTGTAAAGGCAAATATGAATATAGTCCATATCAGGGATACCGATACAATTTTAAACAGAATAATTATTCTGATACATCGATCGCGATGTAAATAAAACCAGAGCAATTGAATAATCCATAAGTAATTATTATACTATTAAAACAGGTAAATCGAATGCTTCTTGTTTAAAGGCCCTTTCACATATAAGGCCCTATCACACCATGGCGTATTACCTGAACGTATGCCGACGTATACAAAAAAATAGCTCGAAAATTGCCAGAGTCCAAGAACGTCCTACTTCCCAACGAATTGCATATGGACCTGTCACACCATGGCGTATCGCCTGAACGTATGCCGACGTATACACAAAATAGCTCCAAAATTGTCAGAGTCCAAGAACGTCCAACTTCCCAACAAATCGCAACATTTTGGTTTTTATCAATGCTAGATAGCTATTTTCAGCCGACGTACACCAACGTATACCAACTTACGAGTAACGTACCTCTAACGTATGTCAACGTATGTCTAAAGTTAAGGCCCTGTCACTCCATGGCGTATCACCAGAACGTATGCCAACGTATGCGAAATATCGAAAAATACGTTGGTGTACGTTGGTGTACGCTGATATAAGTTAGGTGTAAGTTGGGGATACGTCGTTTACGTTAAGAGCACGCTGTGATACGCTGTGAAAATTTGGAACACGTCGAGCCTGCGAAAAATTATTGAGCATGTTCAAAATTTCTCGACGTACTCAACGTGTGCTTAATACGTTCTGCATACGTTCCCGATAGGTTCGTGGTACGTTAGACAGACGTTTACATACGCTGACATACGTTAGACATACGTTGACATACGCTAACATACGTTAGAGGTACGTTACTCGAAAGTTATAGGTTGGACCTATAGATTTATCCTTCTAGATATTTTAATAGTTATCATCTAGGCTGCGTTTACTTGAACTGGCAACACTTGTCCCGCCATGTACGAAACTAAATTTCTGCAGCGGCATAAGTCACGTGTTCGTTGTACGCCAAGGATACGCTGAGGATACGTCGAACACGGCAGACATACGCTACGAATACGTTAAGCATATGTTGGTCATACGCTCGCATACACTGTGATACGCTGTCATAAGTTTTCAATACGCTATGGATACGCTATGGATACGTCCATTCCATCACCGATGTCGACTTTTCCTACGCAATTCGTTGGGAAGTTGGACGTTCTTGAACTCTGACAATTTTTTCGAGCTATTTTTTGAATACGTCGGCATACGTTCAGGCCACGTTCTTAAAAAACATGATTTTAATGTGACAATGGTTAAATTTTCAAACCAAAAATAAGAGGTCTTTCAGTGACATTTAGAGAAATGGAGCCTTTGGGTGAGGCAACTAATGCATGTTCGAGTGAAGACTTTTCTGAAGAAGCCTGCTCTCAAATGAGCCCATCCTCATACTATTATACATGAGCTCCTTTGCATTATTTAATTCCTTCTTTTAAACAGATCAGGTATAAACATCTCCTGTTTAGTCTGTGTACAAATTAATGAATATTGCTACTTACTGAGCAATTTCATACACTCTCTTCTTAGAGAATAATGACTGCGTAACAACTGTTTTCATGGATTTGTTTGAAATCAGAGGATTTTATTCTGGTCTGAGGAATTGACCCAAAGGGGCGCAGCTCCTGAGGGACAATTCCGAATGACCCAGAACAACAGCCGATGATTTCAAAACAAATTCACGAAAACAAAGCTGACCTACCACTTTGGTAGTTCACCACAGACGAACTGGTCATACACCTGTTCACTTGATGACAGACATTTTGTCCACCCCTTCTTAGTTATTGAAACAGTCCAAGTCGGGTCATCCCCTCATTAACATTTTTATCATTCAACCAATCAGAAATAGGCTTTAATCGTGTTTCCTCACAACTCATTGAATATTCAGTTTAGAGGCGTGAGGCTTAAATTTGATTGGTCGGTCAATGAGCAAAACAATCGAACACTTTGGCGCAGTACTTCCAGGCAATTATTAGTAACCTGCGCTCGGCCCATCTAACGATTAATTTTATTGGAACGCACTTGGTACGCAGCTATCGCGATTATTCATGTAATGAATTAGTAATGAATTACTATTAACTTACCAGATTCAGTTTGGTTTGTCTCTGGCTCGGATGTTGTTGATGGTTCGAATCCATCGTAGGTTGTGCTCTCCCCCGTTGTAGTAGAAAGAGAGAGTGGTGTAATGTCTTCAGTCGTAGTCTCTATTGTGTCATCTATGGTAGTCATTTCTGTTGTTGTTGTATCACATTCTGGGAAAATATGAAGAACAACCAACATAGCGTTCAGAGGAGTAACTCTGGGTTACACAACCCTGTTTCTAATTACATGCAAACGAGGACCAGACGTGGTACTATCCAAACGAGGACATACTGACCTGGACACACATCGACACACCGAGGACCAAACAGGCGGTAAAAGAAAAATGGGTGTCAAACCGCCAATCCAACCAAGACCTAAAGGGAGTATGGGGGCATCACATACGAGGACCTCGTTTAGATAGCGTTTTTAAGTTGTTTTTCAACATTTTACACATACCAGGAAACCGAGGACGTCCTTGGTTGCAGATTTGTCTATTTAGTGCGCCGGAAATGGATGGAAAACAGCCAAATGTCGCCTAAAGTGCTATTCATTACAATTTACTCAATTCTAAGAGACAAAACGTACCTATCGGCCAGTTATAACCGTTATAAATGTCAGATATCTCTTTAACAGACTATAAACAATGAAGGTGGCTGATTTCTTAGGAAGAAATATGCCC
Organism: Ophiura sarsii; assembly: GCA_035610835.1. NCBI lineage: Eukaryota > Metazoa > Echinodermata > Ophiuroidea > Amphilepidida > Ophiuridae > Ophiura > Ophiura sarsii. The sequence continues at coordinate 33,014,828 of CM069444.1, read as the reverse complement.
TATCATTAGCAGATTCAGATCGGGACAACCATTAAGTTTACCCCATTCCCTAGAGCATGCAAAAGTCATATTTTATATTCATAAGCATTAAGAGATCTTCAATATACAGAACTTAATGGAGAGATTACAAGTCCCTCGAAGAAATCATTTTCTACCATTGACTACCTGATTGACTATTCTGAAAGTTGTACATAAGAAAAACACATTAAGTGACTATCATGTTAAAGATAACTTACGAGGCATCGCTGTGGCTTGACTTGTAACAACGACAATTTGACTGATTAGCAGAATTCCAGCGTGTCAAATGAGTAGCAATACATTCGAGTTGATATTTCAAGAGTGTGTATTGCTTACAATCTTATCTATACATAACAATAATGTTGTATATTCGGATATCATTTATTGTTTTCCATTTTCAGTATTTAAATCGTGTTCTTATATCTAACCATGCAATACGAAAAACCTCACTGATAAACATGTATTTATTTTGAAGGTAATTTTCCGTTTCCGTTGTCCAAAATCTCACTCTGGCTTTGACCGCATCGCAACTGAAACAGATATCTATTAATATTTTTCAATAAATGTGTAGCTATGATTCAGAGCTATAATCATGACAAATGCCATGAGGCTGTCATTCCTCCTGGGTCTAACCAGTATTGAAAACGAAGATTGCTCAAGCAAACTAAACCAAACCATACCAAACCAGGGTGGTTGCCGTTAGTATTATTTACATCAGCATGGCTAGGCAACAATTGGCGATTTGGAACTTAGGAGCAACATGGGAGTTGATGTTTACTTTTAAGTGCAGATTTTAGTCGGATTTCAGTACAGGTTTTATTATGATTCTTAGTGCGTTTTGCCTCTGTCAAACATATATATAAGAATATGGATTGCCAATGCAGCCGCTATCGTGGAATTGGGCTAATTTTGGCCCTGTGCCGCGTCATGTATTTTATATTGGCAAACAGTAATGGAGAGAGAGCTTGAGGCTTGGTTTGGGAGTTTAAATTGGCAACACTGAACGCACGCCCATGTCGCTTGATAGCTACCAGCAGCGTAAAAATCAAGTTAACGTGGTTTCACATTTATTTTTATTTTTGAAAGACTGTTTTAAAATCGCGATAATAACAGATTTCCTGAATTAAAATAGCTGAATTTGGTAACATTTTGAAGAAAAATGTATATTTATCCATAAAAGTGAAATGTTTTTGTCAAAATAGTGAATTTACTTGTTAATTCTTCGCCCGATGAAATTTTGATTTTATAGCACCGAAAAAAAAAATCGAGAGTAATTTTCACATTTTTATCGTCATCGCAGGAAAAACATCCTGCTCAAGAAATAATACCTATGTGTTATCCTTTCTCAATGTAAGGTTAAACAATATTAAATTCAAATAAGTCAATAAAAAAAGACGGCGTTTTAAAACCATACATCGGCTGGCACGGCTATACATGTATATTGCTTCTAATGCTTGGAAACACGTGTATAAATGTATGTACCCTTTGTTGATTCATATTAGCTATGTTATGAGTGAGGAGGTAGAACTTATTAAATGACCATCGTAGATGGGCGTGATACTCGCTGATGTTATCAAATTTTTTCAGATTTACCCCAAAAAGTAAGCTTTGTTAAAGATTGTCTTAAGAATATGAATTTTAGGTGACAGTGGTCAAATTTTCAAACCAAAAATAAAAAAAGTTCTTTCAGTGACATTTAAAAATATAATGGAGCCTTTGGTGAGGCAACTAATGCATGTTCGAGGGAAGACTTCTCTTTAGACATGTTAGAAGCCTGTTCTTAAATGGGCCCATCCCCATAATATTATACATGTAGCCCCTTGCATTTAATTCCTTCTTTGTAACAGATCAGGTATTATAAACGTCTCAGGTTTAACCTGTGTGCAAAATAATGAATATTGAGACATATACTAAACAATTTCCTACACTCTCTTCGCACTATTATTAGCTTACCTGAATCAGTTTGGGTTGTCTCTAGCTTGGATGTTGTGCTCTCCCTCGTTGTAGTAGAATCAGATAGGGGTGAAATGTCTTCAGTCGTAGTCACTATAATGTTATCGATGGTAGTCATTTCTGTTGTTGTAACACATTCTGGGAAAATATGAAGAACAACCAACATACATGTAGCATTCAGAGGAGTAACTCTGAGTTTGACACATATTCTCGTCTATAGACAGTGACGGTACCGGCATCAACATTTAGGTGGGGGTGGGTGGGGGTGGGGGTGGAGGTGGGGGTGGGGTGGGGGTGGGGGTGGGGGTGGGGGGAGAACGAATCTGGAGGGGGCAAGAACAAAATAAAAGAGCCCGGATGTTAATTTCCATTTAGAGAAATATCGAAACCTGGTAGTGGGTCAAACTCGCTAGTCATAAGGGTCGCTAGTCATAAGGGCCACTAGTCATAAGGGTCGCTAGTCATAAACCCTAACCCTAACCCTAACCCTAACCATACCCTACCCTAACCCTAACCCTAACCCTAACCCTATACCTAACCCTAAACCTACCCTAACACTACCCTAAACCTAACCCTTACCCTAAGATACTTTTATGACTAGCGCACTCGTGGTATCGGAAAATACGCGTTATGAATAGCGACTCTTATGACTAGCGGGTAGACCCCGGTAGGGGTTGCATTGATATCGATGGGCGTGATACTCGCTGATGTTATCAAAAGGCTCGATTGGTATTCTTTGGGCGGCTTCGATTGCGTTAGAAACGTGAAGAGTGAAGTGCTGCCCTCAGTGTGCTCTTTCGGGTCGATATGCCGCTGTAATATGGTAATACAGGATAAAATGCAACTTGAATGTCTATTATTTTGTATTTGGGATCATGATTGTAAGATACCCAAAAATGAAAGAGATTTCACGCTGTAAATAATTATTGTAACCTTAGGAGGCGGTTAGGAATTATATTCCGGAAATATTTTGCATCTATTTCACTATTTTAGATGATAGCGGTACACAAATTGTCCAATTTGAATATTTCTGAGAACTCAGGGAGTTAGGGATCACGTCAAAACTCGACCGCCCGGCAACCGCCGGTTACGGCCGGTTCCGCCCGGTTCTCACAAAACGTGTCGTCTGTTATAATATACACACATAATGAGGTCAAATAGTAACACTCTGGTGAACACGACCGGTTGATAGTGCTTCGTCACACGCGTGAGCAATAACATCTTGAAGTAATGGGCTCTTTTAAGACTTAAAAGTCTCAGTTGACAACCAGTACAATACAGCTATTGATTTTCGCTGGGGTTGGCTTTTACAATCTGTTTATAGCTCAATTAACTTTTTAAAATCAATACCGAAAGTCTATGAATGTTTTTTTTTATAGAACGATTATAGAGAGAGCTAGTGACCGCAAAGTAACAGATTGATAGTGTAAATTGGTCAGATTACAGCATTAAGTCAACCGGCGGTTGTTCAGTGTTGCATGCGCGAATATTCATATACCAGTAAAACATTTGACCTGAAAGAACCGGGCGGAACATCCCGTAACCGGCGGTCAACGAGCGGTCGAGTTTTGACGTCTCCCCTTACCCACGTATATATTTAATTCGGATTTTAAATAAAACATAATTTGGAAACATATTCATGGATAACCAAAGAAAGCCTCGAGTGGAAGTTAATTTTACTGGCTAATGGATCACATTGCCACGTTGAATGGAACAACCAGGGGAATCAAAGGGTACTTGCCATACTTTTTCAAAACTAAATACAATTTGAGTATACAGGCCATGAATACAAGAACTTTTTTCAACATTAATATAACAGGTTAAACTTTGGACTCATACACAAATTACACATGCAATATATCAACTGCAATCTAGCTTAGTAAGACTTTGTAGATAAAGTCTTTAGTCTCAAATTCGATAGAAACGAGACAAGTTTCAGGGTTTTTTTCATCCATTTCCTGTTTCTATCGTTCGTAATTCATCCTTCAGGAGCATATTTCGCACCAAAGTTTTTTCAGAAGAGACCATTTGTGATCTAGACCAACACTGACATTTGGACAATTTCTTGATTTATTCAACTCAATACATGTCTCGTCTCCAATTGTCGTGTAAACCTCTCTTTTTAATACATGTGCCTAATTTACCCGTCTTACAAGATTTATGATTAGTATTAATGAAACATAAACTTGTTCTTTGATTATCTCGTATAGTAAGATAATAGGTGGTATCAACTTTGCATACGCAAGTATAATGTAAACACCATTAATTGATTTTAGTTTAGTAGGCAATAGGCATGTGAGAAAATGCCAAAATGATTGCTTCAGAATGCTGACTGTTTGCCTTAAAAATGCCTAAACACCTTCAGCTTATGGTGTTTAAATTAGAATGTGGATGTGCACTATTTTTGTTTGGATTTTCACTCTTGTTACCTAATACGTATAACAGGGATCATTGTTTTTTAGTTAGTACTAGGCAATGGGCATGTGAAAAAAATGCCAAAAATAAAATTACTGCCTTAAAAATGCCTCACCCACTAGTGTGGATGTTGTTTAAGCATGTTAAGTTAGAATTTGAATATGCAAACTTTGTGTTTGGATCATTACCCATGTTGCCTGAGAGCACGTGTGGCCCAACGGAACAGCGCGGAATTCATGATCATGAGGTTGTGAGTTCTAGCCCCGCTGTGGCCAACTTGTTTGTGTTCTTAGGCATGGTACTTAGTTTCAATTGCCTCGTCAACCCAATCGATATTTGGGGAGCTGTTAAGAATCACAATCCAAGTAGTGCTGATAGGCTGTGCACTGTTGGCCGTTAGCCGCCTATTAAAGTGTAGCGAAGAAAACAGGGTTCTGATTCAAATGGCAGCGATAATAATTAGCCAAAAGCGCTTTGGGACTTTGCTTGCATGGTGGAAAGCGCTATATAAGATTTATTATTTTATTATTACAGTAATCCCAAGTAATACCTATATGTAGGGATCATTGGTTTTAGTTAGTATGCAATAGGCATGTGAGAAAATGATAAAATTACTGCTTCAGAATGCGGAATCTTTGCCTTTAAAATGCCTAAAAACCAGGAGCTTCCATGCAACGGCGAGCCCTAAGACGGGCCGCTGGACCCAACGGCTGGGCACTCCAATCGCGTCGCTCGCTCAGCTCACACATGTCACAGGGATACAAAATGGGGACTTCAGATTCTCATGGGTTGTACACCGATTGACCTCTGATGACCCCTACACGACCTTTGACTCCCTTTTGCCAATACATTATCCATTTTGGTTAATAGGTTCGGCCTATTCAGTGCTCTCTTATGAAAAGTCAGATTTCAATCTCAACCGTACTTGGTAACAATAGTCGTTTGGTAAAGGGGACTTCAGATGCTCGTGGGGTTTAGACAGATTGACCTCTAATGATCCCTATATGACCTTTGACCCCATTTTACCGACACTTTAAATTGCACTCATTGCTGCTGTTTTGGGCTCTCATGTAAAGTCAGCCTTCAATATTGGCCAAACTTGTGACAATAATCATTAGGTTTAAGGCACATCCCTTACAGCTTTGAAATTCGGGACATTATAGCAACTGCTCTCTGTTGTTCTTTCATCGCCAAAAGGTTCCGCTTTGAGTGGGGGCGTTTTTCATGCATGACACATAATCTCCGCCCACATAAATATAAACCATAGGTCGTTAGTATGACTTATAGCACTCGGCAGCGTAGCTGCCGAGAGCTATAAGGAATTAAAAGCACTCATCGACAGTGACTATTTAGTGATGATTTATGTGGCAGAACTCTGCTGTACACACCCCTGCACAGTAGGACACTGATAGAACTTAAAAGTTTTGATTCAAGCAACTGTTGATCAAGATAAACAATCATCTACTAAACACACACATACCAAGTTGTGATATAATTAATCAGGTTATTTACGATGTCAAATTTACAGCACTCTGGAGCTGTACAATAAGTGAAATTGGTGGAACTTTGGACTGGCTGTGTATGTGCTTTTATTGGTGTTATAAAAATGAGTAAATGACATAAAATTAGAGAATTCCCCATTCATAGAGCTCGGATCATTCACGCATCGGATAGAGAAAATACTGAACCTTAACGCTAAACGTTTTCGTGGAGAATGGCTCATCAGAAGAAAAACAGGAGCCGTTTCATTTTTCCGGTGATTTTTTGATAGTCTTTATCAGATTTGTTATACCACGCGTTGAACTTCATCGATTTCTGAACAATTTGGTATATAGATCGTTAAAATCGGCTCACTAAAACGTCTAATATAGTGACTCCAGTAATAGCATTAAATCGATTTTAAATAGTTAGATTATAATCTTGCGCTTCTCTGGCAGTTGCCTCGATAGCTCAATCGTTAAGAGCGTTGTGTATTTATACAAAGGCTGCAGGTTCGAATCCCATGCTTATTTAAAAAAAAAAATGAACCGGCATTTAAATGAGTCAACTAAAACAAGTCAAACGGGGGCGTCTTGGAAATAATTCCTCTCTAAGGGATGTGAAGGGGACTTGATATGTCCATGGGTTGGACACTGATTGACATCTTATGACCCCTACATGAACTTTAACCCAAGTTGTCAACACTTTGCTCTTTATGCAGGGCTCTCATATGAAAAGTCAAACTTCAATCTCAACCAAACTTGATGACAATAATATTTGGGTAAGGGGACATTGTGGTGTATACCCGGATTGACATCTAGTCACCCCTACATGACCGTTCACCCCAATTTGACAACAACACTTTGAACTGAACTTATTGCTCTTTAGGGCTCTCATATGAAAAGTCAGACTTCAATCTCAACTAACCTTGGTGACAAGGGCGTCCCCAAAAGGGCCCCCCCCCCCCCCCCCCGATAATCAAATATGTCGGCAAAATCTGCCCCATTCTTCAAATTTGCCCGTACAAACGAGGTTCCGTCGGTACATTTGCGATTTTGACCATAACAATTCTGTAAACAAAAATTGTCGGTGAGGTGTGCTTGCTGTAGCGGATTATCAAAGATTTGCCATTTGTTGTTGACTGTGCTGTTGTATTGATGTGCGATTTTTTGACTGTACGACTATTTGTGAACGTGCGAATGACCGTGCGATTATTTGTGACCGTGCGAAATTGTTTGACCATGCGAATTTGTTTGACCGTGCCCCCCCCCCTCCCTTCCCCCACTAACGTGAATTTCACGAGGTGACTGCAAACAAAAATGGGCTACCTTTTACTCTTTTTGGGGGGTGCTTGTCGGCAATCGAGACCTCTACACCCCCCACCCCATTCAAAAGGGTCTGGGGACGCCCCTGCTTTGTGACAATAATGTTTGGGTAATGGGATTTGAGATGACTCATGGGGTGTACCCATATTGACTTCTAATGACCCCTATGTGAAATTTTCCCCTTTTTTTGTAGAATCTCATAGCCAGGGGGATTCGCAAGTCTTGACTAAGGATATTATCTTTCAGCTACGATAATTTCTATGTGTACTTTACATCTCTAGTGTACATATACTTTCTACAAAAATGCATTACGTTACCCGCATGCTATTACAGATTATTTCGTTTCAAAATAACAGTGACATGATTGTATAATGAGCATTCTGTCGGCAATACACCATGTTATAAAAAATATCACAGTCAAAATCCATGTCGATTTTAACGTATATCTTTACTAAATTCGTTCAGTTTTGTATGAATTCTTGAGATGCAATATTGTCAGTGATGAATATTCAAGTAATACAGTCAACTTATAATCACAACCTCATGCTTTAATATTTATCATTGTCCTAATCCTCTCCATAGGATATCGCCAACCCCCCCCCCCCCCCCCCCCCCCCCCCCCCCCCCCCCACCCCGCCCCACCTGAAGAATGTTATTTCATACTAATAATTACATTCGTGGCTAATAAATGAGATCATAGTAAACGGGGGAAAAGTTAAATTCAATCAAATGAGTACAAGATCTTACCTTGGATGAACAATAGCTGAAGTGTAAGCACAAGAACCAGTGATATTGAGACTAACCTAGCCATAGTTGAATGATTGCAAATGTGAAATTATTAATTTGTTCATTAGGCCTATATACGAGGGTCATTCAATAAGTTATACCTCTTACCTCATAACTTTATTATTATATAAGCCAGTCTTATGAAATATCACACAATTGTAGCTTGGAACCTCGGCTACAAATTCATTGTAAATTGATCTGAGTACTGGTTGTATTTTTCTAGAGGTGCAGTGAAAACCAACCTTATATTTAGTGTGACGGAAACGGATGAAAAACAACAAAAAATCGCCGAGTGTTATTCATTTAGCCTATTGTGAGAGGCAAAACATACCTATTGGTCAAATATAACCGTTCGAAATGTCACATATCTCTTTAACAGACATAAACATTGAATGTGACTGATTTCTTTGGAAAGATTATGCCCTCTGATTAACCAGAACCAGATCGGGACAACCATAAGTTTACCCCTCCCCTAGAGCACCCTGCAAAAGGCATATTTAACTTTCATAAGAACCAAGTGATTTTCAATATACCGCACTAAATAGAGGAATTACAAGTCTCCCAAAGAGATAATTTTCTATCATTTACTACCTGATCGACTATTCTGAAGGTGACATATAATGAAAACTCATAAAGTGAGTATTATGTTAAAGATTTAATGTCGAGGCATCACTGTGGCTTGAGTTGTAACAACGAAAATTATACTGATTATCAGTATTCCAGTATGCCAAAGGCATAGCAATATATTTGAGTTGATATTACACTATTTGCGAGCATATAAGAGTTAATATTGCTTATAATCTCATTCATAAATGATAATACTATACTTTTATCAGATATCATTCATTGATTTCTATTTTCAGTTTTAAAGACATGCTCTTATATCTAATCATATAATACAGAAAAAACCCGATGTTATGAGGGAGGAGGTAGAACTTATTGAATGACCCTCGTAAATTCATACTTTTATCAAATTATGAATTATAGAGCCGAAATTAATGTGCGCATGCGTATATTTTTATATTGAGATGAAGTGGCATACAAAACAAACATTGTGCGATCCGGATTTGTGATACATGAGACTGAACCAATACTAAACCAATACTGTGTTGGTAGCAAAGATCAAAGATTGTGTCTCCCGGGGGTCAGGGTGAAGAGTGCCTCCCTGACGGCTTTGACCGGGAAGGCCAGCTCAAACTACCGGGCAAAAAAAGGCGAGGTGAAGGGAAGAAGAAAAGGGAAGAACGGGGAGAGAGGAAGAGAAAAAGGGGGAAGAAAAGGGCAAGATATGAAGAAAAGGAAGAGAAAAGAGCAGTGGCGTAGCTCAGGGGGGGGGGGGGCAGGGGGGGCAGGGGGGGGCAAATGCCCCCCTGACGAAAAAATTCAATTTGTGCCCCCGCCCCCCACCCCTGTAAAAAAAAAAAGTGAGAAAAAAAGGAAATAGGAAATAATTGAGAAAAAATACCGAGGTTATTAGCCAAAAAGAAGGCAAAATTGTAAATGTAGTACATTTACTGTGCGATATTTTTGGACTGTGCGATTTTTTTGGACTGTGCGAAATTTTTTGAGCCCCCCCCCCCCCCCCCCCCCCCCCCCGAGCCCAGCTGCGCTATTTTTCGTGACCATAGAGCCGAACTGGTGTTTACCGGTAATAAATATCCTTGCATCCCCCCCCCCCCCCCCACCCCCCTGACAAGTGAATCTCAGAATTAATATTCAATGAATGTTATCAATATGATTTGTGCGTATACGCTTCCTTTAATCATAGATCGTCAATATAGGATGATTAGCTCTATTGAAATGTTGTCAATAAGTAACTGACCAGGTACTAAATGTGCTGATAACTCTAAAAGTATAACTCCTACATAAACATATTGAATTATGTAAGGTTATTATAAGTCTGATTTTCATTTTTCACATTTTTCTTCAACACGCGGAGAGTACGACTATCCAACTACCTGGGCATCGACCGGTGAATTAGCACTAATTACCAAGTGCAGAAAATTAAAATTAGACAATGAAAATCAGACTTGACCTAACATTTGGGATTGTAACTTTCTCAATAATTAGCCATACATTCTTAGCGTGCAATATCTTAAATGAAAAGAGGAGACATTTCGAAAAAGGACCAGTACATTTGTTTACGCTCTTTTCACGGATATAGGGTTAAGTGCAACTATGGAAACTGCATCGTTTGTTATTCAAATGACCACCATGGCCACTGCTTCATCAATACATGATCAATATTACGAGTATATTGGTGCTATTGTGACAAATGAGGTGTCAAAATGCGCGGGAGAAAATACCGGTGTGAAAGTTTACATTAAACTGACAATAAACAGAAATTTGAAAGTGACAAGGTCTTGACATTGGCAAGTGAGAGGAAAGTTGAGCAATTAAGAAGGCCACTCAAATTTAGTTTAAATTCAAAGGAAATAAAACTAACGTCAACGAGGGTAGTAGTCTGACCGAATATAACTGACAAAGCTATCGGGGACATTATATTAGCAAACGCAACAAGTTAATCCGAATGGCGAATAAATCGGAAGACGGGTTGAAGGTGGAGTACCTTTCAGTGGATGTCGGAATTCAAGACTGATCAAGGTAATGTTAATTGCATTGTGATATTGTGATATTTTCCATGAAAGTTTGTTTCGGTTTCAAGTTTAAAATCAGCAGGTAGAATTCCTTACTATTTACACATGTAATGAAGTTATACAGATAAGCTTGTGGAGTGTTTGATTGTATGTATCGATCGCTGGTAATGCAAGTTCAGTTTCAATTTACATAGGCCTATATTGTAGACAAACAATGTTGTATAGAAATATATTGATGTATTGGCGGCTGTTGATCCATACCATATTGCTATATCATAAGCTATCAAATTATGATTATGATTGTTTACTCCTATTTAACAACATTACTCTTCGTGCGTGAATGTTTAGCCTGTTTAAGGGGCATTGAGAGTTATACGTATGGGGTGTGCGCCCTCAATTTGTCTGGAAATCAGGTTTTTTGCACCTACATACTTTTATTTAGGCATATACATGTACTAAACTACCATCTGAAACCGTTTACCTTAACTCGCCGTCTATCATGTAAAATTTCACAATGTGGTAATTTCGATTTAGATCACATCGAAATCATCAGCATCACTCACCACATAACCAGCTTCAACCAAATTTCAATCTAGCACCATTGTTGAACCGTTTTCCCATACATCATTACTCTTCAGGGTTCCTATGTACCTCTCTATTGAAACAATTCCTTTTTACCCAATTTCATTTTCTCAGGGGGGTGAGGTGTCAAAAAATTTCGCACAGTCCCAAAAAAATCGCACAGTCAACAAAAATCGCACAGTAAACATTTCTCGTCCCCATTTTTTAGCTTCTCCGTCACCATTTTAGCAAAAAATTTCGCAAAAAAATCGCACAGTAAATGTACTACATGAACAATTTCTCGTCCCCATTTATCTTCTCTTTCCCTTTTCCTTCCCCTTTCCCTTCTCTTTCTCCCGCTCCTTCCCCTTTCCCTTCTCTTTCTCCCTCTCCTCCCCCTTTCTCTTCTCTTTCTCCATCTCCTTCCCCCTTCTTTCTCTCTTTTCTCCCCTTCTTCTCGTCCCCATTTTTCCGCTTCGCCGTCCCCATTTTAGGTGTCCGGGGGGGGGGGGGGGGGGCGATCCCCCCCCGCCCCCCCCCCCCCCCCCCCCCCCCCGCTGGCTACGCTACTGGATGCGATACCGAATAGGAAGTTGAGTTGTCGTTCAGTGATCCCATATAATAATGATGTGACTAAGGCGTGAACATGTGTAGCACTAGCAGCAGTATAATCATCAAGCACTTACAAATTTCATTAATGTTTCTTATTTTGGGAATTTGAACACCTAAAATGTGTTCAGCATGTGTTCCATGTTCGGCTTGTAAACAAGTAACATCCGGGTAAGTGGACTCATACCACATCGGTATTTTGATGTATTTTATCGCACAATGAAAACGCAACATCAATGGTATGCATGTAGACTCGCACCTTGGTATGAGTCCATATTCGCACAGTGAGAACACGCCATAAGTGTTCTACAGAACACATCAAGAACGCTTCAACAATGAACCTTCTGCTGAGAACACATCCAGGACACTTCAACATCTGAGAACACATTTTGACCCAGTTCGGACGCGCCATGTGTTCTGCTTAACGTTCTGATAGTGTTCAACAACAGAACACATCGGTGTTCACGCGTTCTGGATGTGTTCAGGAAGTGTTCTCAAAATAGCCATCATAAGTTAATGTATTCTGAACGTGTTCTATTGATGTTCTGACAACAATAGCTTGGCCTTGGAAAACATCAAGAACACATTCTGACTCGTTTGGACGCGTAATGTGTTCTGCTTAACGTTCTGATAGTGTTCAACAATAGAACACATTGGTGTTCACGCGTTCTGGATGTGTTCTCAAAATAGCCATCATAAGTCAATGTGTTCTGAACGTGTTCTATTGATGTTCTGACAACAATAGCTTGGCCTTGGAACACATTCTGACTCGTTCGGACGTATCATGTGTTCTGCTTAACGTTCTGATAGTGTTCTACAATAGAACACATCGGTGTTCACGCGTTCTGGATGTGTTCAGGACGTGTTCTCAAAATAGCCATCATAAGTCAATGTGTTCTGAACGTGTTCTATTACCACATCAAGAACACATTCCGACTCGTTCGGACGTATCATGTGTTCTGCTTAACGTTCTGATAGTGTTCAACAATAGAACACATTGGTGTTCATGCATTCTGGATGTGTTCAGGACATGTTCTAAAAATAGCCATCATAAGTCAATTTGTTCTGAACGTGTTCTATTGATGTTCTGACAACAATAGCTTGGCCTTGGAACACATTCTGACTCGTTCGGACGTGTCATGTGTTCTGCTTAATGTTCTGATAGTGTTCTACAATGAACACATCAGGGTTCACGCGCTCCGGATGTGTTCAGGAAGTGTTCTCAAAATAGCCATCACAGGTCAATGTGTTCTGAACGTGTTCTATTGATGTTCTTGCAACAACTAACTCGGCTTTTGAACACATCGCGAACACATTCTGAACACTTTCGGACGCGTCATGTGTTCTACAGTTTCCCCAGTAGAAACACGATAGATTCTAGGAGTGAGAGTGTCGGGTTATGTATTACTGTTGAGGGGATTATTTATTGACCATGATGACAGCGCTAAAGGCTATGTGGCCTTTTACGACGCTTCCATCGATCTAATGTATTTTAATCTGAGACACACAGACATTGCTTCAACAGAACATGAAGCTACACCTAGCACAAAAAGTCCCTGACAGGCGCTTTGATGTTGGCTAATCCAAAATCAATAATCGATACGGAAAATCTGAGATCATTTTGTGAGCAAATTTCTTCTCCGTAGTTTGATACCTCATTCGTAAAATCGAGTGAATATTGTTGTTGTTATGATTGTTTAATCGACCCCAACTAATAAAACAATTTTTGCACTTAAAGTGGGTTTCAATGGGATATCCTTGCTTAGTGTGTGATTACGCATTGCAAATGTGTGTGTACCGACTCCCTGCCGATGCCCGTTACCCATTCATCCCCATACCCGACTGGTTGAGATAGCACACAGTGGACAATGCATCTGTGTGTCCAGTGGCGGCAATACAGGGGGGGGGGGATTTTCCAAAATATTAGTTTGCCCCCCCCCCCCCCCCTCCCAACAAATTTCAATTTAGTTAAAATTAGAAGAAAAAAATAGACAATTCTAGCATAAAAGGCCATTTCTTTCCCCGCTGTGTGCACATTTTCTTATTAAATTAGGTTAAATTAGACCAAATGTTGACAAATTGACAAATTATGAGGCAGGTGCCGCCACTGTCTGTGATGCAAATCAATGATATCCCATAGGAAACCAATTCTAGTGTAACATTGTTGTCGTTACTTGTGGTTATTGAAATCATCATAACTTCAAAAGTACCAATTCGATCTTTATGAATGAGGTATCAAACTACGGAGAAGAGATTTGCCCATTTAATGTATATCTCAGAATCTTGGTACCGATTATAGAGTTTGGAAAAGCCAACATCAAAGCACTTGGTCAGGGAGTTTTTGTGTTAGGTGTATACGAAAGGAGTTATTTCTTGTCAGTATCAATGGAACGATGATATTCGCCTTGGTTCTAGACCAAAGAGGCTAGAACCATTGATACAACGTGTATTGAACCATGACAATCAAAGTTATACCGCGGAAAAATTAATATAGATTGACAAAGCGGGAGTCCCATGGTCCGGTGCTTGTTACCTCATTTCTTGTATTGAAAATATCTATTTATCTCAAAGCACTATCATTTTGATTAATAACTACATGTTTTGATATTGCAAATGTGTAAAAACCAGGCAAAATACTGTACATATAATAACGAAACTATTCATTCATTCATTCACCTATTCATTCATATTTATTCAGTACTCATATAACATAATTGCACAATATCAAAAATAACATAAATTATAAAATAGCACACATAAAAGACATAGCCATAAAAACAAGATGCTTGCTAGATTACGGCAGGATTGGGAAAATGTATAAATAGCACACATAAAAGACATAGATATAAAAACAAGATGCTGGTTAGATTACAGCAGGATTGGTAAAATGTATAAATACCAGAGAGTACCAAGTATACCCCAAAAAGCCTCCATATAAGAAGCTTATTTCCATCCTTTTATGGGAAAAGAGAGACATGAAGGCAAAAGACAGAGGCGAGACGGGTAGAAGGTATAAAAAAATAAACATATATATATATATAAGACCCAAAGAATATTGCACATAAGAATCCTAAAAACAGCACCAAAGCTATGAGGCAACAAAAAGATCCTGCTCAGCCAGACGAGCCAGCGCCTGATCAGCCAGGTATTTTTGATGGCCTTTTTGAATTTGAAATAATTATTTGATGGAATTAGGCAGGGAGTTCCAATGTTGGATACCGCTGTCAAAAGGTATTTTAGCCTGGCCCTGAATCCTAGGAAAAGTGAAGTTGTATGAGCTACCCCTGGTACTGTAGTTATTAAGTAGACATGATATACGAGTAAAATTAAAATTAAAACAGTCAGGTGAGAGACCATGGAATATTTTATAAACGTGGTTCAATTTCAGTTGGGTCACCCTATCTTATACAGATAACAAACCAAGTTTAATACGTTGTTCTTAACCCACATGGGTGGCGTGGACCCTTACCCAAAACGAACTTGACCACTTTGTTCTGCATTTTTTGAACCCGATTTTTTAAAATACTGTGGGAGTGAAGAAAACCACGCATAACAGGCATAATCATAGTGGCACAAAATGGGTGCAAAACAGAGAGTTTTGCGAGTATTTGTATTTAAACAATTGACAGGCAATTGAATTATATTTAAAGAGACATTAAGTGGTGTTGACTTTTTTAAAGGTTTAAAAATTTACTTCAGAATTCAAGATGAACATTAAAAATTGCCATTATTGTTTTTTCTACTAACAAAAACACAGCAAAACTTGATTAAAACAATATCATCGCTATTTATTGAAAAACGCCCTCTATGCAAATATGGTTCGCGTTATGTATCACACGTACTGCAGGGGGATACTGTCGGACGTAAAATGCTCGTCGCGGCTGTACGAGCATTTTTGAATCGACGTTTTCTTGAACAAAGAGGGTTGATTTTTCTTAATCCTTATAGGTGTAAGTTCATACATGTAATACAATTATAAAAATATACTAATCCCAGTTTTTATCATAATTGAGGGCGCAGCCTCCAACACATCTCTTAGTGTCCCTTTAAGATGTGGATCAGAATGTCAATAAAAATAAGTTGATATTCAAAATGTTGAACAGATTATAAATGTTTCAACAGACAAATCGGGCAAATCCGGGCAAATCCGGGCAAACATTCATACAATTTACGTATACACCATATCCGTCTTCATACACCAGATAATTATATTCTTTTATTTTTTATATTCGGAATACATTGTTCTGGGAACCGGCGCATGTGTTTAGGGGATTGGAGAGAAAGCAACATTTGTACGTACATTCCGTTCCCAAAATGAACCAAGTATTTTATATAGGTCACATAATGTATCACAAATTTACTGGATTAAAAAGCCAATTAAATTGGCTGGCAACTTTGGCGGTGATTATCATCGTCTCAAAGAAGAGGTGTGGGTGTGCAATTGATGGGACAATTGCATGATTGGGACTGCGCATCAAGAACTTTGTCCTTGTATATTAGCTTCATGAACAGAAAATACCGGCTTAGCTGTCCCTTTTATTTGAAAGTCACTGGTATTATTATCTTTAAAAAAATATTGGAACACTGTTACAAACCTGTTATGTACATGTATAATCATGATAATGTATAGACCTAACATTGGCAGGTTACTGTAGCTATGATTTGGTTTATATAGAGTTAATCAAGGGTTCTTATAGGAATAGCGGTCTTTTTGGATACAAAACAAAAAGAAAGAAAGAAATCCTGTATAGGTTTTAGCAGCTACAATACTCTGAAACATCCATAGAAACTGGTGGGTAATTTGAAAAATAATCATACACAGCATTATTTCCCTTATCAGAAAAATTGGCAAATTGTAGGTATATAGATTGCGGGAATTGATATGCATATCAAAGAATTATATAATTACATTTATCATTTGGTAATTCCATTTCCAGTGGTTACCTTGATAAAGAGTAACCAGCATAGAACGAGGTGCCACATCACATACTATTAGTTTCGTGCCATCTTCTACATGTACCAATGAGAGGCCAATTGGATATGTTATAGGCCTAGGTCTATTCTACTAGTGCAAAGTGACAGTTAGTGATTCTACCTAGATATTCACCAGATACAGAAAAGCATACAATATAATATGCCTCCCAATTAGAAATTAATATGATGTCTTTATGCGTAAACAAATAAGAAGTTTGTTTCCGGAAGGCCGCGCGCATTTCGTTTTGGCGACGTAAATTACCGCATTTCATTTTTTTATTTCCATTTTTGAAAAAATAAAAATTGCAAAAGCGATATAAATACAAATTACTGTAGAAAAGATTAACATTTTGCACAAACAATTGAATCTGACTGCTCTGGGAAGCCAACCAACTATAACATGGGGCACAGTAGGATCCTGGCTGTGATTATTTGTGTCTTCAGGGTTCGCGGCGCGGCGTATGGTAAATTGCAAAAATTGCCTTTGGAAAGTCATCCCACCGCTCTTCTCCCCCTCAAATTATTTTTAAAAACACATCTTGTATCTTGGTTTTCAGACCACATTCACATAGATAACGTTCTTATTATTTTACTATAAATATACGCACTGCCCTCAATAGTCGAGAAATGGTAATAATTTTGCCGTAGATTGCCACATCTGGGTAATTTGAGTGTAACGCTATGGGAAAACATACAATATCTTGGTGGCATTTTTATGAAAAAATGCCGGACATTTCATCCATAAAATGCATAACACTTTGAAGAGTGGGACTAAGGCTACCGGCTGGCATACTTTGGGGATAGCATACCTTTTAAAAGGCCAGTCAGTAAGGCGATAGTGGTAGAGATCGCATATTTTTGGCGGCGAACCATCTAGCTTGCTGAAAAAAACACGCATCCTAGGTACAACAGCGCCCTCTACGATAGGGGTAGAGTTCGCGCAAAATAGGGGTTGAGTTTGCAAATTCTACACGGGTCGGTTGGTAGACCGTATCGCGCCTGCGGCGGGCTCATCTAAATTGGACCTAACTTAAATCGGTTCGTAACAAGCCGGGTTTAGTCGCCTCGGCCGCAGGCGGCCTGCGGCTCCTTTTCTTACTAGCGCCAAGCGGCGGGCTATCCGTGTACGGTGCCTTCGGCCCCGCTTGACACTGTGAGCACGGAACAGAATCAAGTGAAGATTTATTTACAAATAATATTTTTCGTATAGTGTATACGGTACTTGTTGTTGTAGTGTATTTTTGAGGTATCGACCGTGCTGTATTGTGGGAGTTACTAATTTTCAGCAGCCAGGTACCCTTTTTCAGATCGCTCGCGATCTAAACCCTTTTGGCGTCAGTAAGGTGGGGAACACTGATGTCATGCGAAATATGTGAAACTTCCTACTTGCAGATGGCATTTCTCAAAAAGAGTAGTTTTAATCACAGAATAAGTAATTGTAGCTGATACAATGTGTTTCTAGCTTTCCATTGATATCAAATATGTGGTATTTACCAGCCAAATAATGTGTTAAAAAAGCACACCAAGGTATACCTTTAGATTTTACCTTTAGTAGGGGATGTACAGCAATGTACAGCTATGCACAGTCTCACGGTAAACTATAGGGGCATGTACATTTCTATGCACTCCATATGTATTTGTAGTTGCGCGCATATTTAGTCTGCTAAGCAGCAGGGATTGAATAGCGCGTGCAAGGGTCCCATTGTCATATCGATTGGCTGATATTTACAATAGCATCTGAGACTAATATACCTCAAGAGATAAGAAGCACGGTATGGCCCTGCGGTATAGCTATTCATCGCTGTACACAAGGTCCGATGCGGATATTGTTTAGTCAATCGCCAATCGATTATCATCATTCAGTTTAATTGTAGCTCGACCTCATTATTTGAGTAAGCGCGCTATTTGAATCCAGTATTATCCACACGTTCATTACACTTTTAAATAACCTGAATGCACTTTAGCATGGGATGGCTACCGACATACAGAACGTGATAGATTTATAAAATGAATATACATTTATATCGCTATATTTTTGGCATTTCAGAAGAGATATGACAATTAAAACCTATTGGGTACATTCATGGGCATATACACAAGGTATTATGATAACAAAGTTTATGGTAATATGTTTAATATTTAACATGAATTGAGAAACATATGTTATACTTTAATTCATAAACAAGTTCTCCAGGCCCGTAACCAGGTGGGGCGGGGGCTAAGCTAGTGGGGGGGGGGGGGGGGGGGGGGGGG
Organism: Ophiura sarsii; assembly: GCA_035610835.1. Classification (NCBI taxonomy): domain Eukaryota; kingdom Metazoa; phylum Echinodermata; class Ophiuroidea; order Amphilepidida; family Ophiuridae; genus Ophiura; species Ophiura sarsii. The sequence goes on along the minus strand of CM069444.1, from coordinate 32,995,858 downwards.
GGGGGCAGGGCATGTACCTTTTTTGTACCAATGTACTTTTTTTGTGGAAAACGCCCCCACCTCCACCCCCCCACCTATTTTCCTAAAAATCCCCCTTTCAAAGCATTTTTTCGGACCGTTTTGGACCCCCCCCCCCCCCCCCCCCCCCCTCAAAATAGTGTGAGATGACTAAACAATTGGGGGGGGGGCAACCTTTTATGAGTTTTTGGGTACCAATGTACCTTTTCCAAAAAATAAGCCCCCCTAAAAAAAATCCCTGCTTTACGGGCCTGAGTTCTTCAAAACATCACTTTTTTAGTTTAATTCATAATGACAGTCAGTCATTAGCGCGATCACTAATGAGAGAGATGAGCTCTTTCTGTAATGAATGAAGATGTAGATTCTCGTAGTTCATTCTGTTACATTAGATGCTCGATCATTCGGAGATTCGAAATATATCGGTGTGCTGATGTTAGTGAATGATGATCGAAATGATAGAACCCAGAACGCTTGACTTAATAGTTGTCTACCTCTAGCCCATCTTACTGTATATGGGGCAAAGGTTCCAACAGTTTTGACAGGTTTAGACAATATTAATTTGATTGTTAGCTTTCAGTGTATGTGTTATTTTTATTTCAAATAACATATGAGTCCCCAAAATTCCCCCAAATAACTCATTTTTGGTCGAATAAATCGATAGTTCACCACTGGCTCATTATCTATTGATCACGACGGTCGTTTCAATGAGTAGTCATGGCCGAGCGGTTAAGGCTATAGACTATAAATCTATTGATTCTCCCCGCGCCGGTTCGAATTCTGCCTGACGAAATTTTGTTACAATAAGCAATTTGGTCTGTGTATTGGAAAATGGCGTATATTTTTACTCCGCAAATTTTTATTCATGGATGTAATCGTCTACCTCCAGAGTATATTACTGCATTATTTCCAAGATGTTTCACATTTTAATGTCGGGACCTTATAACCTTTGACGAGTTTACATTTTACAAATGTGTTATTTTTTCTTTGGGAGAAATTTGCTATCAAACACGATGATAATATGTGGTAATTGTGCCGGTTTATCGAAAGGCAGAAATACTGTTATTATAAGAAATATATGTTATATCCATTATCCTTTTTATTACCTGGAGTTCATGGGTTTTCTAAACCACAGTTCAAATTTTAACCCATTAGACAATACCATGACGAAATGAGAAGGGTTTGAAATAAGCCGCTCCTAAACTAATTAGTATGCACAGCCAATCGGAGTGCGTGTCCTTCCGCAAGAAATCATGCATATTTCATTTCACAGTGAACGCTTTTTATGTGTGCTAACGACTGACTGATGAATCTAAATACAAACTATGATATTTGGTTATCACAATACATTGTTATGTTCAAGAATGTACCCAATAGGTTTTAATTGGCATATCAAGGTCTGTGGGTCGGTCACCATCCCGTACTAAAGGAAATTAAGAATAGTGTAATACACGTGTGGAAAACACTGGATCAAAAATAGCGCGCTGCTACTCAAAGGATGAGTTCGTGATACAGATTAAACTGAATGATGATTAAATCGATGGGCCATCAACTATAACAATGTCGCATCGGACCATGGATCGCTGCACATGGCAGGTATCAATGGGCGCTTCTTATCTCTTCAGATAGCATATGTACACAATCTTACAGACTCAATACCTCCGTAAGCAACCAATTAACATAGAGGTTAACCTTTGGTGACACGCTTGTATGTTGTTGGCAAGTGGTTATATAACCTTGGTGTCAATCAAATATGTTGGAGACTTTCAATAACTGTTTAAGGGCGATAGAGGGCAGGCGGCACAATTTATACTTCTAATCTATGTGCCTTGGGGAAACAAACTTGGTTTTTTTTGGCCTCATAGCAGTACACACCACGATGATCCCATTTTCATCATGTAAAGGATGCTTCAGCATGTTCAGCAGTGGCGTAGCCAGAGGGGGGGGGGGGGCGTTCCCCCCCCCCCCCCCCCCCCTAATATTGATGTCGAGTGGGTTGAGATTGGCACTGTCAGTTCATTTGACCGGAGGAATCATGGAATTATGATGGTCAAAAGTACACTGTACACTGATGAAGTGTACTGATGCATATACATTGTATGTCCCATAAATGCAATATTCTTTGGTACAAGCTTGTTTAGAGCCAAATGTACCTCAATCGTGCCACAAATAGGTGTAAACTCAAAATAATTTTTGCATTACTTCACTCAGACACATCTTATCGGTTCATTTACATTTCTCCCCCCCCCCCCCCCCCCCCCCCCCCCATATGAAGAACCTAGCTACGCCACTGATGTTCAGAGTGAACAGGACATGTCCAGCATGTCCAGTATATCGCTTTGTATCTGTGGAGGCTTTCACCACACCCCACCACACACTAGCAACAATGATTGTATCTTGGGATGTGACTCCAAAATACCAGGGCTCGATATCTACCTTGATACTGTTAATGTAGGTACCATCTTGTGTATAGAGATGGAGAATGAGTCAAATGAGAGGATGACTATGGGTCTGATGACAACCATTTACCCTTAAACGCGCCATTAACATAGTACAGGGTGTCCCTAAAAAAACGTGCATGTGTTTGCCCAACTTATTGATCATGAAGTTTTTAAACGTGGTGTAACATTTTTATAAATCCTGAAAGACTAGACGCCATTTGTTTCATCTGATTTGGTTTTGTCAATCCTGAGATATTACCAATTAACTATGAAGCTACCTAAAATTGATATTGTGCCATTTTTACAGAAATAATGCTTACAAAAGTGTCAAACCGATGTACATGTTCTTCCAATGGGCATCAATCCGTTTTGAGGCATTTTGGTCTAATTTAAAAAAAAAATCAGTTCTGATAGCTACACAGACCCTAATTCTATTATTTAAACCTATTTAATGACAATTTAGTACAAAAGTTTTGGTTGCCTAACAATTGCTAAGACCTTTCGAACAGGTGGTAAATTTGTATCTCCGGAGTATAGTAAACCTTTCTTTTCATTTTAAACTGTAAAGTGGCACAACGGCGATTTTAGGTAGCTTTAGTTAATTGTTCATATCTCAGTATTGACAAAACCAAATTAGATGAAATAAACGGCATCTGAAAGCCAAGCGTTCATTCTTTTAAGATGTATAAAAATGTTACCCAAAATTTAGAACTTCATGGTCAATAAGTTGAGTAAACACGTGCACGGTGTTTTTTGGGACACCCTGTAGGTAAAGTCGCCAGTTTTCAGTCAGCGCCTATTTTAGGTCACTTTCGCCAAAATCTTGTAATTGCATCGGTCGTCGCCATTTGAAAGCAATTCCGGGCATCAACTATCCGGCGTTTTTTTAGCCGTCAGTTTATATTAACAACGAGGTCATTTTTATTACACGATTTGGGCGAAGTGACCGAAAATAGGCGCTGACCGAAAACTGGTGACTTTACCCTATATCTTAATATACTTATAGTCCTGTCAGTTACAAAATAATCGATGTTTGAATTGACAATGATTTGATTAGGATGTGATGTTGTCCATGGTTCCAATCCTTAAGGAGTATCCAAGCTAAATCTGTCTCCATGGGTACCGAACGCCTTTACCAGTGATATAAAATGGTCGGGAATGGCAACATCTTCATTCAGCGGGTTGACCGCAATACCCATAGGCCTACCATAAGATAGTTTACCTAGTCCGGACCAGCCAAATACCTCCTCTAACTGCCAAGGACCAATGATGGTTTGTAGCTCTCTGGATGTCTTTGCTGCTGCTGCTGCTTCGAATATCTATCAAATGAGTATCTATTAAATGAATACAATAAATCAACTACATTGTTTAAAAGAATAAAAAATAAAGGGCCACATAATAACTACGCAACAGTTCAACAGTTGAGTAAACGATGCCCAATGTGTTCAACAGCTGAGTAAAAATGCCCAATATGTTCAATAGTTGAGTAAAACGTTGGGCATTTTTACTCAACTATTGAACATATTGGGCATTGTGTTCTCAACTGTTGAACTGTTGCGTAGTTACTCAACATTGAGTAAACGTTTTATTCAACATTTTAGCACAGTGGCGTAGATAGGATATTCATATTGGGGGGCGAGAAATGAAAATGAACCGACAAGATTTTTGTGAGTCAAGAAATGCGCGATGCGCGCGCGAAATATTTCTACTTTACACCTATTTTGGCATGATTGAGGTACATTTTGGCTGTAAACAAGCTTGTACAAAAATATTGCATTTTGGTGACTTTTATGCGCGCGTCGCGGGAAAAATTTTCATCTGTGTACTTAAGACCATCATAATTCAATGATTCCTCTGGTCAAATGAACTGGCTACGCCTCTCCCCCTCTGGCTACGCCACTGTAATTTAGCAGTGTAGGACTTTTATTTGATAATTTTAAATGTAGTATTATAGTCAGATGTTTTTTGAATGTTTGTCAAAAGTTACATCATTAAAAATGTATTTAAAAATAAACACCATTTCATGTTTCTCCAAACAATCAATCATTGATTTAACTTAACCATAGCATGTTAATAGTAATATACCCGTGACAGGTAGAATAGCGATTTGATGTTCGAAGACAGGCCACATGCATTATACCAGAGCAATTCCATTAATAATCATAGGGGTTACGAAAACATTAAAACGTGGGTCAAGTTCAAGCAGACAAAAAGGACAATAGAAAGTTAGAGAATACAAAGCGTCACCGTTGTAATATGGGCGATTCCATTTGAAATCCATAGAACCTTTATGGAACGATCCCAAACCTCCATTCACATTATAATCAATATTATGATAACACTGTCAACATGTATGCAAGCATGAAAAAGCAGGTCAAATTAAAAAATTAAATCAAAATTTTTAATGCTTACTTTTATGCTTTTTAAAAAAAAAAAGCATCATAAACAAATATTATTTGTGTATAGTGAACTCTATAATGCCTATATCAGTTTATTCAGAGCCTCACATCAAAAACTTGGACTATCCCACAGAATATCCAATTAATGGACAAATATCTCCGTCATGATTATATACAGGGTGTCCCAGAAAGCCTCCAACTTATTTTGACAGAGCTCTATTTTACTTTTTAAGCTATGGACTTTAATCATGTTTATTTATTCTGGAAACCTTAGGATCTCCACATTTACGTGGTGACATGATAATTAAGATTGATCAATGTGTTTTTCAAACTAAGCGCATGTAAAGAAAGGTATGTCCAAACCCTGTTCAACCTATTTGACGGAAAATGACAGTTCAACTGTTCAGTCGAGTTCACCACTACAACATGCAACTTATATTGACGGCGTTTCGCTTTCTCAACATGGATTGTAATCATGTTTATACATTCTGACAGCCTTTAAAATCTCCAAAACTGTGAATAAATAATCAACATTGTTGGTTTTGAAATCACGTGTGATCAAGAAGATCCATGTATAACGAATACTAGTTCAACCCATTCGACATATAATTATACCGCTGCATTACAGTGCAGCCATATATGACTCAATATGATATGAACCGTAAAAAGTCTGCTCATCTAGCTCATCCGAATTTATGTTAATATCAATGGTGACGTAGCTACATCCAGTATTTTCTTTTAAATTTCCCAAACCAAAGTTAATTGAAATATAAAAACGCTTGATCATATCATTCGTATATAACATGACAAACAAAGTCCACCCATTAGACTTTTGCATTATTATCTTAAATTTCGAAAACATTTTACATTTCAACACTATTAAAGCCCCATGCATCTACTCATTCCACCAGTGGCTTAATCCAGCCAATCTGACACATTTGAGCAATAGAGGGCGCTGCAATACCAAACGTTTCAAATGCCTTTTACTCTTGATATCCATGTTCAGTAGACTCCGATTCCTTTTCAAAAATATGGTTAAATGTATTTTCAAATATTGTTCGTATAAATCAGTTGATATAACAAAGATAAACTATAAGAAACGTAAAACTTTAATGTTGACGATGCCCTTCTTTATTAATTTAACACCATAGATTCTATATTTTGTAAATAATATCTAGTAAGATTGACAGTCAGTTTGTCAACCATTTAGTAGATGACTGGGGCTTTGATAAAATACTTATTTATTTGTACATAGTAGAGATACAAGGTACAAACTAGAGATTTGAAGAAGTTTTCAGAATATGCAAACATGATTGCAATCCGTTAAAGGGAACATAGAGTCCCTTCAAAATAAGTTTCTGGGACACCCTGTACTTCATTCGTAAAATTGAGGCCTTTTTCTGCTTCCTTTCCACTTGTTCATGTTTTTGTCCAAAACAAGATGAAAATGGCCCACAACCATCCCCTTCGCAATTACCAAAAGGTCCCAATTGAAAAACAGATTAATTGATGTGTTCCTTTAAAAGGGTGCACATGTTCCATGTCAATGCCCTCATTGGTTATTAAGTAATGGGCTGTAATAATTATATACTCTTAAAGATAATTTAGTTGGCTTTCGAATGCCGTTAGTTTGATTGTAATTGCTCTTCCCGATCCAATGATATGCTTGGTCAGTACTTACAAATGGGTTGTGCCACTTTTTGAGGAAAAACGGTGTTTGTGGAAAGAGTCTTTGTTCTTATTTAATTATCAGTATTTACTAATTTACGTTTATAGGAGCTTCAGGACGACTACATTACCTTTCAAATGCCGTTGTTTGGTCTCATTTGCTTTATCCTATTGAATGTCAAATTTTACACATGGATGAATTCTTTTAACAAACCTGCAGTTTTGATAATGTTTGCTCATGCTCAAGCAAATCGACAAAATAAACTGCATATTAAACTTTATTTTGTTGTATTGAAGCTTGTTTAAACATCAAATCCATATGAGAAATGTTTGAAGATGAAAATGACACATTCCCCCCAAAAGCATCTCTTTCTAAAGTAGCACAAACCCGATTTGAGTGCTCGTTGTTGATCAAACATATTTTTTAATTGAGAAATTTGTAAACACAATCAAATAAACGGCATTTGAAAGCCTACTAGATTATCCTTTTAGATTATATAAAGATTACAGTCAAATACTGAGCAATCAATGAGGGCAAAGACGTGGAACATGTGCACCCTTTTTAGGGACACGTCCTATACTTTAAAGTCGATCCATGCATATTGGCCTACCTGTTGAGAATGCTATCACTAAAACTTGTTTGTTTGCTGGGATGTTTGTTTGGTTGTTGGTTGGTTGGGGTATTTGTTAATTTGTATTAAAGGTAGATGTTCCGATTTTCAACTTGAAGTTTTCTATTCTACATGAAAGGTCATCCTTAAAAAAGTCGTGTTCCAAAGTTTGAGTTGCATAGCTCTAATGGTTCTTATTTTAGACGCACAAGATGCTGTGAACTGTACCCATTGAGTAGTACACAAACTATATCGGTGGTTACCACCATTCGCGGTAATTCGCCATTATTTCATCGATATCTCCGTAATTATACCGATTTAGGCCGTCAAATTTCAGTATGATGATGAGAAAAATACGAGCTTTCATATGATATGAAAATCTCCGTATATTTGAAATAATTCTGTGTTACGAAAATGTGATCGGGTCATCTACCTTTAAACAATCTAGAAGGGCATCGACGACTTTTCCGTATTGTTTTTATTTTGATCTGACTAGGTTGTTTCAGATGTTTGATGCAAGTGTTTTTTTACATGAAACCCCACCAAAATATAAAACATGGTTGCCATTCAACAGAGAACTATAGACAAGTTGACTTGTACCTGAAATAGGTGACAATGATATCAAATATGGTACCCAGTCTTTAAATGTTATATAGAGCACTTCAAATACTTCACGTCCTATATCCTTATTGTACCACCACCAAAATATAAAACATGGTTGCCATTCAACAGAGAACTATAGACAAGTTGACTTGTACCTGAAATAGGTGACAATGATATCAAATATGGTACCCAGTCTTTAAATGTTATATAGAGCACTTCAAATACTTCACGTCCTATATCCTTATTGTACCACATTAACCCTAACCTTCCTGGACCTTACAATACATGACAGTGCTTCAATCTTGTACCGCGCGTTGCCGACAGCCCCATCAATCTTGTGCCACGCTCAGCGCGTGGTTCAACAAGCTTGTTAAAAAAAAAGTTTTTTGAATCTCCCCGTGTAGCTCAGTCGGTAGGGCATCAGACTTGCACGCAAGCGGCCCGGGTTCGATCCGCTGCGCGTGCGGAGACTGATTTCCCCCTCAAATTTATAACACTTACCATATGATATCATCAATACTAATGTAGGTCGTTTCTGGTAGTCCGTACTCCAACATTGTCGCATAAGATCATCCAACCGCTGATAGGGCAGTCTCCTGAGATAGGTGGACGTTCATCCTCTTGGCAAACTTTCCAGGCGATAACTGATGGGTGTGAGATAGGTGGACGTTCATCCTCTTGGCAAACTTTCCAGTCGATAACTGATGGGTAGTCCTGGCCATGACAACTTTTCTATCTGAATATACAAAGTTCATAATACAGATCAGTATCAATCTATTCATTCATTCATTCATAAAAGGTTTATTAATATAATTGTTATAGCAGAAAAACATCTGAATTGCAACAATTTTACAAGATAAAAACATGTATCAAAATACAATTGCACAAGTCCATCAATAATTATAAAAGATAATATCAAGAACCGTATTTAACCAAATAAATGAACCACACATTACATACACACCTCACAAACCAATTCACCCCCACCTTCTACACACCCACATACTCCCACACACACCCACATACTCCCACACACACCCCCACCCAAACCAGGTTGATTTGTTAACCCCACCCAACGGTACTTACACCACATCACTATAATAATCATAACCCTCCTAAATAAAACCATTTCCCAAAATAAGAAAGTAAAGCAATCAGGTTGCTTTATTAACCCCCATAAAATGCTACTACCCTTCCTACCTTAAACCATTTACCATATTTTGACCCCCATCCGATACCACATACCCCTAGGCCTATATAACCATTTCCCATGGGGCTTATTATATGCGCCATGTGTAGGAGTGCGTATAGTGCCGTGGCAGTTAGCCCTGGCGCAAACATGCATGTGACGCATTACCACGGTAGGATTACGCGGTAGTACGCGCAACGCATGATATCGTGCAATTCATTTTGTGAGCCAAATGTGAGCAGTTTTGTTGTTGTTTTGGAGCAAATTGTTAACCAATTTCACTGGAATATACTTGATCACACTTCATGTTATTTCCTCTATGTTTCATGCAAAGTAGGCGACACTTTGATCAAAACTAACGGAGTACTAAGGATAACAAACACACACACACCGTTTCCAGATTTATAGTAAGATTTATGGATATGTTGACTAATGTTAATGGTCCTTGGTCGTTTCACTAAGGAGCAATACTCATACTGGCCATACTGTGAATAGCATTGTATTGATGCAGTAGTTGTACGTATTCTGACAAATGATCAATTGCCCCGATATTTTGAGGCATGCAAATGACATTTGCATTAATTAAACATCTCCAAGTTCACTCTGTTAGGCACTATAGCTATCACACCCAGTCCCTGTTAGAATTAACAACATGAATTTCTTGTTGGTTCATTTTATGATTAGACGCAATCAGAGCATATGAAACCATTTGTCAGGCTTTTTATCTTAGAGTTGTGTTTACCTGTCACTGCTTAGTCGTTTCAAACTGTATCCCCATTTTTGCTGAAGTGTACGCACTGATGCCGTGCAGTCCGGACATTGCATCATAGCTCTGATCATCTCATCCCTGGTGGCTGTCACGGGGTTTCTGTTACGCCATAGATTAAGAAGATTCTTTGCCCTCTTCCTAGGTCTGGTTGGTTCTTTATCAATGGCATTGCTGACATCGGTCTCAGTAAGATTAAGTCGTGTGAAAACCTCATCTAGATCGTCCCATTTGAAGATGTTCAAGATGTCAAGAACATCTATTTCTGATACAAGTACTGCTGAATATCAAGGTAAGATAAATATCAAATCACTAACATGGCAACAAAGCACTTCGTTGAGTTCTATTGGTGCTTGTGAATGTAGCTGTGTTTTGAAATTCTATTTCCTGATCACAGGGTTTACTTTGGTGATTTGATGGGACCCTTTTGCCATGTTTTTGAATGTGCTGTGTGTCATGCTCGTATATCTTTACTTAGTACTCATTACTTGCAAAGTAAGGCCACTAAAACCACTGAAGAGAAATAATGTTAATTGCTGACCCGTTTCAAATGTTTTGAAATGGCAATTTTTTTCTCTCATATTGAGTTATTTGGCTTGCGCCTATCTAATTGGTAGCTACCAACTGAAGTGTCCTAAGCTAATTGTTACGTAATATCCTTAAACCAATTTGCCCGATCGGGAAAGGTGGCTGCATGGGCACCTGTAGCTGAGTGAATGGGAGGACAGTAGCGTAGCCAGAGGGGGGGGGGGGGCGAGGGGGGCGATCGCCCCCCACCCCCAATATTGACGTCGTGTCGGTTGAGATTGGCACTGTCGGTTCATTTGACCAAAGGAATCATGGAATTATGATGGTCAAAAAGTACACAGATGAAAAATTTTGCGCGCTACGCCCGCATATGTCTTCCCAAAATGCAATATTCTTTGGTACAAGCTTGTTTACAGCTAAAATGTAGCTTAGTGCAAAAAAATAGGTGTAAAGTCGAAAAAGTTCGCGTGCTACGCGCACATTTCTTGCCTCACACAAATCTTGTCGGTTCATTTTTCATTTTTCGCCCCAACCCCCAACATGAATAACCTAGCTACGCCACTGTGGGAGGAACAATGTGGCATGTGCGAGTGAATGAGCCATGGATGTTCCCACCCCTGTAAAGGGGAAGTGACAGGGCCTAAGTTAAGGCCTGTCGCTGACCCTATCGCCACATACAGCACCTTTCCTATTTGTGCGCAACCTAAACATAAGGGAGGCAGTGGGTGGGAAAGCAATTCAAAGCAGGCCTGAATTACAACAAAACAACCTTGATAGCAGAATAGGTCAGCAAGACATGACCAGATCCTAACAAGAGAGGGCAGTGCAGGGTGCTAGCTGATAGCACCTGGAGGTTAGAAGGCTAATCCAATAACCATATATAAAAAACATGCAGCAGTTGTAGCAGCACCTGACCTACAGCTATGTGAGGAGTAATGCGAAGGATTGAGGCCAATTCTTGCCAGGGAATCTTCGAGGTATAAATTTAACTGGTTTGGGGTGAGGCTGAGAATGAATAGAGGACCCGGAGTGGAGTGCCATGCGATGGAGCAGATATGCAACTAGCGCTTGTACTGTGGGCACAATTGTGATATGACAGGGCTAATGCTAATGCGCTTTCCTGCAGCAAAAGGGTCAGTTTTTGGAACTCCGCAGGAAAAGGGTTAGGCCAGTGGTGACAGACAGACAGACACATCATTAGTATGGATATGGTTATTGGCAGGTGATGGTAGGAGTTCGCCTATCAAAAAAAAAACAGAATGCAAAGAGTGCAGCAGGACCACAGCCAGTGTTGGTCAAAAGAATTGAGGGGAGATGCAGCAATTCCATGTTTGAGTCTATTGGGGATGCTGATAGTGATGGGGAATCTCGTTCTGGCATGTCTAGATGTGTGGCGGAGCCCTGATAAAGCCTGTTGAACGCAGCTCATGGACTGCATGTCTAATGGGATGCCGCGTATCGCATGTGCAATGGCTGATGTGTACGTGCGGGCCGTCGCAAAGGTACATGTTTGAATAGAGAGTAAGGCCACAAATATGAAAAGATTGTGGTTTTTGCAAAATTCCTCCCATCTTCTGATACCTGACTGGTATGTCCTACCTGTTCCTGCTGAGACGCTGTGTTCCAGCAACCGACTGCCTTCTTGTTCTAGCGACAAGGGAAGAGGTCTACTGTGATTGAAGAAGGTACCATTGTGGGATTGGGCTCCGCATTCTGTGCTAGGCGGTGGAAAGCAACCTGTAAGTTACGAGAAATCATATCAGCCAGAGTATTAGAATGGCCTGGGACATGGCAACATGGAAGTTGAAATGAGCTGCGGTAAAGAACAAATGACGAATGAGTGACATAACTGTAGGAGAACGGCAACTTTGTTTAGACCAGATGTGAACATGATACTGCACCAAAGCCTAGCTGCCACTCTGATGGGAAAGAGTTCCATCCAAGTAATGTGAATAGATATGTCATCTACGATGGCTTGTGGCCAAGGAATAAAGAACCACCTACCCATGAAATAGCCTCCTGCCCAAACTGATGCAGCAGCATCTGTATACAGATCCAGGGAATCGGCTGACAACCATATGGGATCAATGAATTGTGAACACCCATTCCATAGTGGTAAAAACCGTGCCCACCAAGCAAAGTCCAAACGGGCTTCCTTCGTGAGATCAAGTCTGTGGCTTAATCGGCGTGCTTTCATGGAAAGATCAATAAGGCGGCGAAAGAACATCCGTCCAGCTGGAATACATTTGGCTGCAAACGACAGCTTACCGATTAGTGACAATCGTTCTCGCTTGGTGCACTTCTTTGTCTTCCAAATGCAAAGCTCCTGAAGAATATCTTGCAGCTTGTCACGGTGAAGTGCTAGGGTTTGGTTCTCTGCATGAATCGCGATGCCTTGAAAGGTGATAACTGTGGTGGGACTTTCGAGCTTGTTAGCCAACAGGGGAATGCCAACTTGTTGACAGGTATCTTGAAACACATAAGTGTGCAGGCATCGTTCTCTTGACTCACCACACCAAAAATCATTGATATAGTGAATAATGGAGGAGGAACCTGAGATGTGACCTACCATCCATGCCAGAAGAGCTGCGACTCTGTCGAAATAGAAAGGACTAGACCTTAGACCAAAAAGGAAGCCGTGTGTGAAAAAAGAGGTCATTCTCCCACTGGTAACCAAGTAGGGGCCAGTCCTCCCTGCGCACTGGAATGAGGCGGAAGGCATCCTTTATGTCTAGTTTACACATGTAAGCCTGTGGTCCAATGCGCTTAAGAACAGCAATGGCTTGGTCTACCCCTGCATAAGGCTAAAATCATCCTTATTAATGGCATGGTTAACGCCTTCTGCTGGTCGGGACAGGTCTGTGATCATGCGAAAACCGCCGGGTTTTTTTTGGGGACGACTCCAATTGAGTTGATGACAAAGTATAAAAAGGGGACTTTAGGAAAAGGACCTGCTGACCACCCAGAAGCGATCTCCTTCTGGATGGTGTCACGAATGACCACTGGATTATGGAGTGCAGACTGCATGTTGCTTGTGCGCAGTAAAATCCCCGGGCCCTTGTAACCTATATCGACCCCATGTTGCAGTGAATTGTACACCTCTTGGACCAAGGGCTGGTCGGGATGGTGATAAAGCAGTGACTGGAAAACATCGATATGAATGGGGGTTTGGGGATTTATAGACAGTGCATAGCAAAGGGAAATAGCTTGAAATATTTTAACGGGCATGAGAGGGGTGAGACTAAGCTGAGTTGGGAGGACTGTAGGGGGACTACATCCTCCGCGGCTGGAAGTTTTTTGCCTGTTAGAAGGAATTCTGATTAGGAATCTGCGCTTTGCCTTGGCCGACTAGACTTTAGTGATCCACGCTAGTGCGTGGCTTGTTGCATATCCAACATATGTGCTTTCTATTGTTTGGACAAGGGGGGTGCAAACCTTCATGTTGTATCGCTTGCAGAACTCAGTGGTGGTATCAACGCGCTGGGCGCTGGGGGCCTGAGCGCTACGCAACTTGGCGGACATCTTGCCGGGCCTGCGTTCACTTGGCTTGAATGTGCCTCGCTACCAACAAGGGGCGCACTCGGGTGTTGTAGGAAAGTGAAATCTAATTTGTCCTGATCAGGACATTCTCATCAGCGCATGGTTTCTGAGTGGAAATGATGACATTTTTCCAGATACGAAAGATAAATATTAAAAAAGGCCCATAGCCAAATGTGGAAAATAAAAGTTATGGTACACAGCAAAGGTGCTGAAGGCGTGACACCACTGCGCTGATGTGGTATTGGCAACTACTGGCTTGGATGATGAGATGGTGGTGGCCACTTCGACGTCTATTGTCACCCTTGTTACTGTCGTATCCACTTTCCCTCGTTGTTGGGGGAGGAGTCGCGAAAGTTCTACGAACTTGTTACGAGCCTGCATAGAGCTCAAGAGCTTGTCATAGGCATAAGTGCACAGGCGACCCTGCTGCTGTGGCCATAGGTGGAGCAGGGAGAGGATTCATAGCTAGAGTAAAGAGAGAGAATGACAAGATGAAGAAGCTGTGCAAAAGCCCTACAAATTATATGCATTGTTATGGCAATGTGCGAATAACATGGTTGTATTGGGAGTGATAAAAGCCCGCAGCCTGAGCTTTACAAAGAAAAGTTAATACAACAACAAAAAAGATAGCATTAGCAGCGATGCCCGTGAATGATCGTTTTTGTTTTTGTTTTTCTTTAAATTTTCTTCGAAATGTGGTACTAGAAAGATATAACAACTGTAATATGTATGTTCCCATGCATGCCTCAGCGTGAAAAAACATGCTAGATCTACGTGAGAGACCCAGGAGATGCGGTAACAAGATATTATAAGAATTACCAGCGGTCATACGACGCTGGCTATATGACCATATGGTATCTGTCCAATCATCATAACGGGGGGTTCTAACAAATAACGATGGGTTATAGATGGAAAAGAAAAATTAGAAGAAAAAAGGAATAAAAATAAATAGTTTTGAGTGGATGATTAGTTTAAAAATGATAACACAAAATATACTGAAGCTATAGGGTGGTGTGATAGTGGCTTACCGTAGGTGGCAGGTACAGGGTTGAAGTTGTGTGGTTGTTGGACGGTTGTCCAGGGCATGGTGGGTGGTGGTGCTATGCCTTGGGTGGCTGGTTGTTGCATGTATGGCAGTGGTATTGGACAAGTACCTGCAGAGCCTGCGCTGTTCAACGTTGTTGTTGGGTGGTTGTCCAGCGGGATTTGTGATGGGGCCTGTTGGACCTCTTGACGAGTGGTGTTCGGCGTAGCTGCAAAGAAAAAGGGCAATGCTGTTAGATGGAGGATGTCCTTGGTACTAATAGTGTGAACCATGATGTGCGGCGCACGCATGATATGTGTGTATATGATTGTAACCTTGATGTGAAGGACGATAAGTGGACGACCGTACGGGGGGATGCCCCTGGTAGTTGTGGTACAAGCATGACGAGAGGGAGCACTGATGTGCAAAAAGCGATGCAGATAAGTGCATACTTTGTGGGATGATTAGTTTAAGAATGCAAAATGAAAACTCTGATTCGGATGTGTAATCTTAGAGTCTGTTACTTATGTGGAAGTGTGAACCAGCTATGAAATTATTGTGCCAAATGAGCAACAACTAATGTAACATATGAATTAATTTAGAAAAAAAACATACTACAACGGGTGTGTATTAGGTCTAAATAGGGCAGCAAGACATGACCAGATCCAAACAAGAGAGGGCAGTGCAGGGTGCTAGCTGATAGGACAAGGAGAGGTTAGAACGCTAATCCAATAACCATATTTAACATTACATGCTTAAAACCCATTTAAATATTGAAAATGAGAATTTTTATTGATTACAAGTTTTTATCCACTATAGACCACCTGATGAGGACATTGAGTTCTGGAGTCACTTTGAAAGTTATATCTCAAATATAAGATCTGATTGTGAAATCATGATACTAGGTGATATCAATGTTAATTTCTTTGAACAGAACTGTAGTTTATTTAAGAACTATAAACACATTCTTGACTTATTCAACTTGAAACAATTAATCAAGACTTCTACTCGTGTAACTGATACCAGTAGTACCCTGATTGATCACATTATTTGCAATAATGAAAATAAGATCTATCAGTCAGGAACAGTGTGTATTGGTTTGAGTGATCATCTTCTCACTGTACACGTAGGTAATGAAAAGCCAAATTGGTCGTAGTCACAGTGTTATCAAAATCAGGTCACTAAAGAATTACAGTGTTGAGTGTTGAATTTTAGGTCAATCTTCCTGCAGGTCCTTGACATTGTTGCTCCTATTAAGCAGATTAGACTGAAAAACAGGTCAGAACCATGGATAAACAATGAGATCCTTGAAAATATCAGGTACATAGACCACTTATTGTACAAATTCAAAAAAGACAGAACAAAAACTGATCTGTACAAGGAATATTGTCAAATGAGAAATAACATTCAGGGGGATGTAAGATCTGCAAAAGCAGAGCACTTTAGTAGTAAAATTGAAGAACAAAAAATGACTCAAAAAATCTTTGGAAACAATTGAAAACTCTTGGGTATAGTAACAAAACAAACGGTGAGACCAAGGTGGTTCTTGACATTGATGGTGAAACTTGCTTTGATTCCAACAAAGTTGCAAATTATATCAATGAATTTTATACTTCTGTTGCTTCAACATTGGTTAACAAATTGCCACCTGCCAGTAATAGTTTTGGCACTGAGTCTGATGCATTTAAAAACTACTACAAAAGTAAGAATGTCTCTCCAAAGGGTTTTAAGCTATCGCCCGTTACCATTGACTTTGTGTACAAAGAGCTACTCAAGTTGAAGCCCAATAAAAATACCGGTCTAGATCGTATACCAGCGAAATTCTTAAAAGACGGTGCAGCGGTAATTAAATATCACATGGCTTTTATCGTTAACTTGTCTATCACCAGCAACACCGTTCCCACTGATATTAAATTTGCTAGAGTAAAGCCTTTATTCAAGAAGAACAGTAGATCCGATGTTGGCAATTATAGACCGGTTAGCATATTGTCCATTGTCTCAAAAATTCTTGAAAAAGCAGTGTATAACCAACTTGAAATGTACCTCTCTGATAATAATTTGATTTATAGCCTGCAATCTGGTTTCAGAGGCTCATACTCTACTGATACATGCCTTATTTACCCCACCGATTATATTAGATCCCAGATGGCTGCTGGTAAATACACAGGTGTGGTGCTCTTAGACTTACAGAAGGCATTCGATACAGTAGACCATGACATACTTTGTGGAGCGTGTTGGCGCAGCGGTTAGTTCTCTCGCCTTGCACCAATGAAACCCGGGTCAATTCTGTGCACGACCGCGGGCTTTATGTGCATTTGGTTTATCACGATCCAGGACACGCTTCGCAGGTTTTCTCCGGGTACTCCGGTTTCCTCCTGCTTTCAAAATCTGTGATCAGTTGTTTCGGTTATCAAAAACTTCCTTGACCCAAAGGTATTTGGGGAGCTGCGTTGAAAAATGGTGGATGTTACAATCTAACTGCGGATAGGTTTGCGCTAGAAATTGGCAGCACCCTAGTTGATGCGACATGATTCTGATGATTCACCAGCAGCAAAATCACAGCGCTTTGAGCCATTTGGAAAAGGCGCTATATAAATACTGATTATTATTATTATTATTATTATTATTATTATTTGTAACAAAATGCAAGCTATGGGTATTCACCTTGACTCTGTTAAATGGTTCAAATCATACTTATCTGACAGAAAACAGATTGTTAATGTAAATCAGGTTGATTCCAAACCCATGAATATATCATGTGGCGTTCCACAGGGTAGTATTTTAGGGCCACTGCTCTTCTTGTGTTATGTTAACGATATGTCATCAAGCATTAACTGTAATCTTTTGTCCTTTTCACATCCGATAAAGACCCAAAAGTAATTTCTGACACTTTAAGTAGAGAACTTGAGTCGCGTAGACAATGGCTAATCGACAACAAATTGTCCTTACACCTTGGCAAAACAGAGTCTATTCTTTTTGGATCTAAACCTAGACTGAGCAGGGTGGACAAGTTTGAAGTTTCTTGTGACAGAAAAATTATAAATCTTGGGATTACTCTCGATGAAAATCTTAGTGGTGAAACTGTTGCTAAATCAGTTGTCAAAAAATCTTGTGGTAGATTAATTTTTTTTATACAGACAAGGTCATTTTTTGAATGAAAGATCTCGTAGGACCCTTTGCACTGCCCTTATACAATGTCATTTTGATTATTGTTACTCTTCATGGTTTTCTTCACTTTCGGCAAAGTTGAAAAATAAGCTGCAAGTTGTGCAAAATAAAAGTTGATTCGCTTCATTTTGAAGCTGGAGCCCAGGTCCCATATTGGTAATGTAGAATTTAAGAAGCTGGGAATGCTGAAAGTTGAAGACAGAGTTAAACAACTTAAACTCAATCATGTTTTTAAAATCTATAATGAAATAGCACCTGAGGACCTGAATTCTCATTTTACCAAATGGTCCAACACCCACAGATACAATACATGGGGCAGTGCAACAAATGTTCTGGTTCCGAAAGCTAAAGGTCAGCAGTGCAATACATTTTTCTTTACTGGTATTCGGGAATGGAACTTGCTACATGTACCAACTCAGGTTAAAACATCCAAAACCCACGGGAAGTTCAAAAAGGCAGTAAAAAGTCACTTTCTCTCTTGATCTTTCATCCATTTTTAAATTTTACTATTATTCGGTGTGCAAATATATATTATGTTTTTATAATGTGCTGTTTTTTTAATATTTAAAGGACCTCAATGGAAATAAGCCCTTTTTAGAGCTTTTAAGATTTGTATATTTGATCTGATGTATTGTATATCTGTGTTTTGATATGCCAAATAAAACTAAACTAAACTAAACTAATTTAAAACTAATTTTAAAAGAAAAAGATAATTTGAAGATAAGTGAAATCAATAATGTAAATAGCCTGATAATATTCCGACTTCGAATATTTCTTCTATAAAAATACCACTCTAATGTCTTTCAACAATCTTACCAAAAATTATGCAATGTTGCATGTGGGGGGGTGTATGTATGTATGATATACGAGTATGTAATATAACAAGCATTTTTGGGTGATACTATAAGGCACATATTAACATTTTGTAAAATTGAATCTTAATATTTGAATAAATATGGGTATATCATCAAAATGGTATGATGTTCATTATGACAGAAATTGATAAGATATAGCCAAACTAAAGTGATTCATATTCATTTGTCACGCATTTAGGGCTAAAAGACATAATATGTATTATGTGACCGAATACATGAATATTTCTATTTTTTCTTCAAATTTAGTATTATGATAGCTTTAGGCAATCCTGAGAAGCATACCAAATTCCATTGGATTTGTTTTAATAACAGAGTTACAGGCCTAAAACTGTAATTTGATGATTAAGCAATTTTAAACACAATCATAACCTAGCAGCACTTGGCTTGCGCGCACACAAGTTCTATTCCATGTAGCGTATATGGTCTCCGATTTTTTAGCGTAGGAAGCCCTCCCCCGTGGCTGGGTGGTGTATCTTGCCTGTCACACGGCCGGCCCGGGTTCAATTCCAATTTTTTTAATTTTATTTAACAACCTCCCCCTGTTCTTCGTTCCATCCCTACCACACGTTTCTAGGGTTAGGAATGTGTTCGAACACGGCCCTAATTTTCCTGCTGTTTGTACAGTTATTTTTGAATTATGACACAGATGGATGTACGAGGGGCATTCAATAAATACCTGCAACCATTGATAATCTCTGAACCGAGACATGTGCCAATAAAATAAATTATGATACTTAAAATGTAAGTCTTACGCCTTTCTAACAGAAAATTTCAAACATGTGGGTCATTTTTATCATGTAATTTCAGTACTAAAAAAATCATGGTCTCTGGGCACTGAAAATTGACAAGAATCAGCATTATAAATCAAGCGCCAAAATTAACACTGTTAACGCATGTATCTTAATGCATACCATAAACTTGTCTTTTAAATTTCCCGCCATTGTAACATTTAATTCCCTAACCAGTGCCCTGAGATCATGGTATTCACAGTGCTGAAATGTAATGTAAAATGACCTATGCGTTCGAAAATTTCTGTGAGAAAAGAGTAAGACTTACATTTTAAGTATCATAAGTTTATTTGGGGTCTACCAGCTAGTCATGAGGGTCGCTAGTCATAACGTGAATTTTCTATACCACGAGTGCGCTAGTCATAAAGTATCTTAGGGTTAGGTTAGGTTTAGGGTAGGTTTAGGGTTAGGTATAGGGGTAGGGTATGGTTAGGGTTAGGGTTAGGGTAGGGGTAGGGGTAGGGTTAGGACTAAGGTTAGGGTGAGGGTTTATGACTAGCGACCCTTATGACTAGCGACCCTTATGACTAGTAACCCTTATGACTAGCGACCCTTATGACTAGCGAGTTTGACCCGTTTATTTTACTGACACATGTCACGGTTCAGAGATTTTCAATGATTGCAGGTATTTATTGAATGCCCCTGTTAGGTATATAGTGCCTATCTGATGAATACTTTGTTCAATACATTTTTGCACCTACTTGTGTGTACACCTTGTGGTTCTCTTTCAGTCGTCACCGATGGGTTGTTAAACCGTGAATTTTTGATTATATGCTCATCATTCAGCAAAGCATTTATAAATCCCATAATGCTATTCACAGAGTTGTTTTCCTTTTTAAACACCACTGTGCAGAAAGACTGAAATCCGCCCTTCTGCAATAGTTTGAACAGTACCGCCTGTAATAAAATGAAAATTATGTACATGTACTTTGATGGAAATTATTATTATATCCGATGAATAGTCTGCATAATCTTTGCACTATCGATTGTACTTTGGTAGATGTTTAGTGAATTTAGTAGGGTTATAGACCATTTAAAATTGAGATCGGAAAACATGGGAAACAAGATATTTAAAAACAATTGAGAATGAGACAGTGTGATGTATTTCAACAAAAACACTTTTATTAAACCATATGTAATATATCATTTAAAATAAAGAAACTATATATAAATGAGAGAATTATAATATTAAACACTGAGCAGAGATGACCATGAGTGCGATCAGATTACTAGTGCATGGATTAGGTGTGATGGACTGCCTGTGGCTAGCCCTACAGTGCAACAGAGCAAGGGTCGCGTTCTTGCGCGTCCCCGCGTCCTAGGACCCCTCATTTTCTTGTGGGACGCGTAAGTTTACATATTGAACTTCACTAACGGGTTCTAATCGAAAATGAAGGGACCCCTTAAATCTGACGATGTATGGACGTGAAAACCTTAAGACATTCTGAAAATTGTCAATCTCCTACATTGTAAATTTGTTAATGTCCGTAAAAGATAAATATAATGCAAATCCTGTATTTTTAAAAGTTTTTAAACACATTAAATCGCTTCCGAATTGCTTCCGCAAAAGTTTCAAGCGATTTCCAAACATTCTATAAGTATCTTCTACTGATTAACATGGACACGACATAGGTATATGAGTTACACGTTTACTAGCAATTTCTTGCGACCCTGCAGTTCACCCGAGATGTCACACACCCCTATCCCCTAACCAAATCATAAGTTAGTTTGTGACCTCTAATTTCTCTTAATCGTTTTTTGACCATTTTCAAAGGCTCAAACTTCAGGACCCCTTATATTTCTGGGGACCCCTTAAATTTAGTTTTTGCAGTCCTTCAAGGGTCCTGAAAAATTTAAATGGGACTCCTCACATTTTTGAGCCAGTGCTACCCCTGCAACAGAGCATAAATTACCAAAGGTGCATGTTATTGAAATTACCCTATGATTCAAAAAGTAACATATGTAAGACAAGGAGACAATATTGTATTATAGAATACAGCTTGGTGATTTAATGCCATAGAAAAAAAATGGTTTGACCTTAATTGCATATAGCATATCATAAAGAAATACATTATACATCTGCTTTTTGGAATTTCCAGCAAAAACTATACATGCTATTAACACCAAATTCACAGGATATGAAGTTCCCATCATTGTCAACAATTCTGTCTGAGAAAAAGTTAACTTTTTAAAAAAACACCCAAATCTGTCTTAAATTAAGTTTAATTAATGACCAAGCTCGTTGAAATTATTAAGCAGTACTGTGTATCCAAATAAGGTAAAGATATGCTTAAAACAATGGTCTGAGCAGATAATTCAATATCCCTTTAGTTTTTTAAATATTTTCCTCCAAACATTTGGTATATATATATTTGTTTTAAATGGTGTTTTTTTTAATATTTTTCTCATGAATTTAATAATGCAATAAATACTCTAATCAGAGAAAGATGTTTATGGTTAGCCACACAAATCTGTCAAGCCATTCGTTAAAGGTAGATGACCCGATCACATTTTCGTAACACAGAATTATTTCAAACATACGGAGATTTTCATATCATATGAAAGCTCATATTTTTCTCATCATCATACTGAAATTTGACGGCCTAAATCGGTATAATTACGGAGAAATCGATGAAATAACGTCGAATTACCGCGAATGGTGGTAACCACCGATATAGTTTGTGTACTACTCAATGGGTACAGTTCACAGCATCTTGTGTCTAAAATAAGAACCATTAGAGCTATGCAACTCAAACTTTGGAACACGACTTTTTAAGGATGACCTTTCATGTAGAATAGAAAACTTCAAGTTGAAAATCGGAACATCTACCTTTAACATGTTTGCTGTGTAATCATTTACGCGCGTAATTAATTAATTAATTAGGCGTTAAGAAGGCGTCCAGCCACATTTCTCAATTTCATTTGTCTTTTTCTGTAATATTAATCAAAACTTTAGATACATTAATTTTGCAACACTTTCTTACAATAACGATGTATTTCATACAACTGAACAACTGTGATACTTGGCAAAAGTCTATTAATATTTGTCCAGCCATGCACGCAAACAATAGAAGCAATCTTCAAGGACATGCTCACGCTAAGTTACCAATGTTTTGAAATCCCCGCTACAAGAAACTTGATATATATGCCATTTAGCAGTGTGCAGTCAAGGTTTTAAGCATAATGGTGTGGTGGATGTTGCGTTAGGTGACCTCATTTCTAAAATTCTTCTGTTGATTGAGGGCGGTACACCAGCTCTCCTAATTCAGAAGCTTATTTCTCGGAACTTTCAGGGTCATCGTATATAATTTTTGCAATTAAATGATCACAAATATCATAAACTTTCAGGAAAATATCAAATTGAAAAATCCAGAGTGTTTATAAGCGAGAAAATTGGCTTTTTGTTACCCTCCTTTATCATGTCATTTAGGCAGGTATTCATATTTGGGGCTACCATTGCACACAAATGAATACTTTATGCAAAGCTTCCCTTCATAACATTTTATCAATGCAGGTATAGCCTTTTCAATGGCGACATGGATTTCCTGTTTGCTGACCAGGTGATTGGCTGCTGGCTACAGAGCATGCACTTCTCGCTCAGCGCGCCAACTAAGACTGTCACCCAACCGGTTATTGGCTTGGTCTTTTTGATTTGATGTTAATGGCTTAGATGCTGACTGTGGCTGTACAATGGTGGGGTGTATTCTGGCTCTTGAAACAGCCGCTGCGACTGATCGGTTCAGGTGAGTGGTATAACATTCTGTGACAGTTCCATTATAGGCCCTCATTCCATCAGCAATACCCTCTGACATCCGACCATGAGCATCAGTTGTAATCTTATCAATTCAATGGGCTCACTGCAAAGCATTTCAGCCAATTTCACACCACCACGCTTCTCGTCCCCAGCATTTTCCGAAGCACCGATGGTTGCTGTGCACTCCTTGTGGCCAGGGCAAGTAACCTTTTCCCCACTGGCAGGCGCAGTCCAACTCAATTTGCAAAGTTTGCTTTAATGGTGGAAGGCAATGATTTTTTGTCAGGTGTCACATTTGCAGCAACAACGTCTCTGGTTTGAGTTGCTGGAGCAAATGGAGTAGTTCAGCACTTGTGCGTCTATTTTTACAAAAGACTAAACGCGCAGCACGATTCTGAAGTTTTTGAAGGCGCTGAACATTAAACTTACAAACGCCACCCAAAAGCGAGTTGCCATAATCCAGCCGAGAGAGGACTATAAAGATCTCAGCGCATGTGCACAAGTAATGTGATCAATAAAACGACGGATACGATGAATGTTCCGCAGGTGAAAATTAACCGTACGACATATGGAACTGACCTGCAGATCCATTTTGAGAACGGTGTGAAATGTAACACTCTTAAATTCCTGATGGAGGGGGAAGGGTCAATCACAGATTCACCGATCTTCAAGTTAACCTCAGACAACAAATCTACCTGTCGAGGTGAGGAAATGAGGATAAACTCAATTTTAGTGTCATTCAGCTTGAGCTTGTTTGCCAACATCCATTTCCCCACCTCGGCAATGCACATCGTTAGTCTGCTCTGCGCATCGTCGAAGTCACCAGGCACTTTCGGATCAAAACTAACGTACATTTGGGTGTCATCAGCATACACGTGGTAAGGAAGATTAAAGCAGCGCAGGAAGGCAGTCACAGGTTTGGAATACAGGGTAAAAATCGGTGGACCAGCAACTAATCCTTGAGGAACACCGTATTTCAGTGGATGAACAGATGACTAACTATCTAAAACACAAACTCTACTAGCACGATTAGTAATATAAGAATTGAACCAGCCTAAAACACAGCCGTCGATACCATATTCACTATTGAGCCTGATCAATAGTATCGAAGGCTGGTGACATATCTATGGTCATGTGTTTTAAGCTCGCCTCCTTTCGCGTTACACACAGATTTTGGCTTTCGCGACATGATTTTAACTTTACACATTTATATTTGCTTGTATACCCCCCTGAGGTAGTAAAAGTATACCTTTTCTGAAGGGAAATTGCATGAGGAAATCAAATATGCCATTAAAATTATAGTACGACCAAGAACTAAAATGGTATGATCGGAAATGTTCAGAAAATATCAGAGTTTTTTAATTTTTAATTTGAGATCCATATATTTTTTATACCTACCCCTATCATTATTTTTTTTACATATTTGAATTTCTCATGAAATTACCCATTGATGATATATATTTGTCAAAGTTACTACGTCGGTATGGTAATTATACCGGCTAATGAATATCTAAAATTTCTATTTTATATATTTTTAGAATTTTCAAAAATATTTGTTTAAGGATGAACCCTTCCCTGATATAAACTGCATTTCTGAATTCCTCTAGTTACAAGCTTTCCAAAAATGTATACTTTTGCTATCATAGGTTGAAAACTTTTTCTGTTATAGTCATTTTTATAAATCCGGTAAATTGAGGCTGATTATTCATGTTGACTGTGTAGCGAGTAGGAAGAAAGCTGATGATCATTGTCTTATCCATAATTAATTAGTTGTTAATAATAGTTGACAAGTCTGTTGAACCACATACTTAAAGACTACTAAATATCCTTTGAAATGGGACCAAAATTGTGTTTTTAACATTAGGGGATGACTAGTTATTGTAAAAAGAACAAAGCATGGGATTATCCCCATTGAGTTTGTACAGGCGGCACCCCTTCCAGCGGCACCCCTTCCAGCACCACCCCTGGTCCCCAAACATCAAACAGCTGTATCTCCCTTTCTGTATTAGCTATACCAATGCCATTTGGCAGGCAGATAGCTTGTTATTAGAGCTTTAAAATGATACCAAATTTGTTGAGATAGCTTTTGTGGTTTTAAAAATATTTGAGGAAAATGACAGCATGAAGCTAAAAAATGTAACGGCACCACCCTATTAGGAGGCGAGTTCATAACGCGTGACCCTATTCATCATACCCAGACAAAATAATTGAAGAGCGCTATAATCCCCCTTCCTGTTCTTTATTATGTAAATTAGGTAACAGACAGTCACACACACATTGAACCATCACTTTGTATCAAGTTTTACTATTTTAAAAGGAATTTTATCATAAGTTTATAGAAGGAATAGTTCTTCATTTAGTAAGATTATGCTATCTTCAGTAGATAGCAGAATAGGAAAATGTGCATTTCTAAGTTTATTTACAATTAAAACATTCTGAGATCACTTTTGAACACCAAAATAGATTGATACAGACTCAATCTAATAGAATTTCGTCATATTTAAAATTTAAAAAAATCTGTACACCAGTTCTCCTAATTCAGAAGCTTATTTCTTGGAACTTTCAGGGCCATCGTATACAATTTTTACGATTGAATGATCAAAAATATCATAAACTTTCAGGAAAATATCAAATTGAAAAATCTGGCGTGTTTATAAGCGAGAAACTTGGCTTTTTGTTACCCTCCTTTATCATGTGCTCTAATAGGAATGATAATTACTGGTGTGGTATCATAGAGGCCTGTACTAAGTCTAAATAGCCAAGGTCATAAAAGCAAGTTGCCAGTATAGCTGGTTGGATTAGCGTATATGGATAATCAAGTATTGGCCAATCCGAAATCAGGTTTAATAAGAAATTTAACAATGACACTGATAAGGCTATATTAAAAAAAA
This sequence comes from Ophiura sarsii, assembly GCA_035610835.1. Classification (NCBI taxonomy): domain Eukaryota; kingdom Metazoa; phylum Echinodermata; class Ophiuroidea; order Amphilepidida; family Ophiuridae; genus Ophiura; species Ophiura sarsii. The sequence continues at coordinate 32,969,598 of CM069444.1, read as the reverse complement.
TCTTTTGTCTCGAAGCTCTTCAGTTTTTCAAAACCTAATGCGGAATGCGATTTTTTTTAAGTTTTTTTTTTTTTTTTTATAAATATAAAATATTGAAATCCTAGTAAAAGTGAACTTTTGTATTTAAAATGATGTGATCAATGAAAATCTGAAAAATCTGTGAAATTTTGGGATATTTTTTGTATTTGGACGATGAAAATCTGAAAAATCTGTTTGTTTGGTTTTTTTTGTGAAAAAAAAAAATATATATATACATGTATATATATATATTTTTTTTTTTTTCATAATTTTTTTTCTTCTAACGCGCACCAATTAACTAACGCGCGCGGGAGCTTTGAGACAAATGATTTTTTTAATATAGCCTAACCATACAAGGACACAAAAGAGAACTTTAAAACAAAGCTGTTTTGATTTTATATGATACACATACTTAAGATTGAAATTTTCATGGTTGGACAGTACAACACTCAGGAGGCACTATATTTATAATTCAATATTTTGTAATTGCTCTGTTGCACTGTAGCAGTTTCAGGGTCAGTGGGGTCAAACATTGCAAGTTGGTATAAACTTGGAATAAAGAGACAAGGAAGCACTACGGTATCGAATCCTTTGAGCAATCAGTTTGCCGACCCCTAGACCACAACGACAACAACATAATGCATCACCTGTCGTTGTGCGTATGTTTGCGGGACTTTTGAATAGGTGAATCAATAGAGTTGTGGAATCGTGATATAGGAATAGTGAGTTTGTAGTCGCCCATATTGAGATCCAATGAAAAGACATACCATGTTAAACAAAAGTATAATATGGACCGATTGATAATTGTGGCAGAGTATGATTTGCTTATAAAATGTGATTGTCATTGATGTACTATAGGAAGAAGGGCAGTCTGGGGCACTTAAATTGAACATGGGGTTGTGACTAATCTTTATTTAGCTATACTTTGTGAATACTTTGATTATCCGCATATAACCGGAACATTTAGTTTTGATATTTAATGCAATATCATCATATTTAATTTGTCAAAATATGTTAATATTATCAAAACTGTATTACTCATTGGAGCTACACATGTTCCCACATATTCATTTGTAATTTAACACATTGCGCTTCCTATCAACAGTGCTTCAGGGCGCCTAGTAAGATTTAGGGAGTTTCTCTCAGATAGAAATATATTTAAGCAAAATGTATGCAGGACATTCCATTCAGTTATACCAGCGGCAAACAGATTGCACACAGAGGGTACTCACGAATGTCGAATATATTGTAAATTTGAATAGAAATAGGGATTATAGATAACGAGGTCGATCACGTTGTGTTTCCTCCTCCTCTTTTTTCCAAGGAATAAACAGTGACAGTGCCATGCTACCTACTGAGCTGGTGGTCTCTGTTGTCCCCTTTTCATAGTAGAGTTGGCAACAACAAAAAAATCATAGTAACAATGACAATCTTTTAATATTATTTCAATTATTTCTCTACAATAACAACATGATATATGTTCATATTTTCGTATCAAGATCTCATATAAATGTTAAAGACATCTGGGTACAAATATCGATTTAAAATACATGAAAGAAATTCATAGACTCCACCAAAAAACCTGAATCTGAATTCATGTGTCAAAGTCATCACCGACTCACTCACAGCGTACACTCAAAAGTAAAACTAGTAGCGAGTTAATTTCAGCGCAATCCACACATGTTATTAAAGATACCAGGGGAAAACCCATGGTTTTTTTTGTGGATGACTCGCGAGTATCATCCGCTGATGCCAAAACACAGTCGACTAATCGGAAACATTCGGAACCGATCGTATATGTTCGGATTTGAAATGGTCTATAGGGTAATTATGGCAGTGAAAATTGGTTGATGTATGGAGAATGGGTGAATGCATGTAGCCAAATCAAGTGGCATATATTTATATATAAAAATGCTGTGCACTGTAATATGGCATTGCCTAGATGTGTGCTTCAGCATGTCTTTGACTTGGGAAGTAAATAGACTTTAAATTCTCACCTCTTCTACATCTTCTTCTGGTTTCCAGCATCCTTCAGGATCGAAGTAGTTCACTCTGAATGTGAGAGGTCCCTGATCTTGCAAATTTATCTGTAATGGTCTTTTTGGTCCACTTAGCACACTATCTTCGTTAGCTATAATGCTCTTTTCAAAAGATACGGAATGATAATAGTTAGGTCTGGTCAATCTCAGCTATTGCAACAAAATTAGACAATGTTGTGACTAAGTCACTTTACCGCGAGTCATTAAACAAGTCTAGTCAGAGTCACTGAAGGATGTGACTCAACTTAAGTATTTCTAGACATTCCTCATGTCAATCAGATGCAAGTTGATCAAATAGCAAGTCAAGTCAAGTCAAAGTAACTAGTTAATAGTCAAGTCCTGTTGTTGATTTGTTTTTCAAGTTACATCAAGTCATGTTAATTATGAAACATTGCTTTGGGGTTTGACCTAAGAAGTCATATTCAGGGATTATTAATAAGTAGTGTGCCCATAATCAAATTCATTTAACATTCTAAAAATGTTTAGCCTCAACTCACTACGAATCAAGTCAAGTATCAAGTCTTTCAAACAATTGACTCATGTTCATTGAATTTAAGTTATAATGTTTACCATAGGCCTGCGTTTCTATTTTTCAAATTACCTCAATTTCATCAGCACGAACTGCATAGATAGTGAGGACAGCTTTAGCTCTTCCCAGGTCAGGTGGAAACAAGAATGGCACCATATACCTCTCTACATGGGGTTCGGAAATAGCAGGCTCATCGGAATGTTTGTCAACCGTGTGTTTTGGAACAGCTGATAGTGGAACACTTAATTTTGGAACAGCTGGGTCCTTTACAGGAAGTTGAACAGATTGATAGTTTCCCTGCGTTGAATCCGTTGGTTCTTGCACAGCTGGTAGTGGATCACTTAATTTTGGAACAGTGGGGTCTGGAACAAGGGGTGGAGTAGCTAGTAAAGATGAATAGCGTTCTGATATGGAATCAGTTGGTTCCGGTATGGGATCAGTTGGTTCCGTTATGGAATCAGTTGGTTCCGGTACGGGATCAGTTGGTTCCGTTACGGGATCAGTTGGTTCCGTTACGGGTTCAGTTGGTTCTGTTACAGGATCCGTTGGTTCCGTTACGGGATCCGTTGGTTCCTTTACGGGATCTGTTGGTTCCGTAACGGGATCAGTTGGTTCCGTTACGGGATCAGTTGCATCCAATACAGGATCAGTTGGATGTGCTTCAGAATTAGTAGGTTCCAATAAGGGATCGGTTGATTGCGGTACAGAATTATTTGGATCTGGCTCAGTTTCATTAGAGTCATCCGGATTTGCGTTGATTATTGGTGTAAACAAGCAGAAATGATCCGTCCATATTGAGATTTTGTTCTCCTTGTCTATATACAAATCATAATCTTTCTCCATCAAAATTTCCCATGGGTGCTTTGGCCCTGTTCAAAAACAATGATTCAATACAATGGGTGTCATTCGATTACATTGTACAGGGTGAGTCAGAAAGAACGGGCACCTTTTTTTTAGCGAGAGCTCTCTTTTTGCACTGTAGTATATATAGATATTAGTCTTAAAGTCAGGTCAGAATTGTATTCCAACTCTAATACTTTAAGGGCAATAAGTACCTTTCCTGATTACTTATGATTACGAGTGGGCCACAGGATGCTCAGGTAGAGAAAAGCCGAGTGTCTTTGGCAAGGTCTACAATCATTTAGTGGTGTGGAATCCATCAGGCCTGCATATTCAAATCCAATGATAGCGCTACAAAGTTCACATATTTGGCTTATAATACATGTATTCAAAAAAAGAATGTTTGAAATCGAACATTGTGTCATAATGTCACAACACTTTTAGTTACCCGGTATTGTTTAACCCCAACCCAATACACGGAATGGCAATAACACTAAGTACTGATGGTGGCTGATCCAGAGACGTCAAACAATGAAGCTAGTGAGAAACATGAAAAGGCTCATGAATGTTGGATACAAAATCTTAAAATAACTGGAAGTTACTAGAACTGTGAGTGATAAAGACTGGATTCAAAAAAGGAAAGATGCATTTAAGGGAGGTGTTAACCCTTTTTCATGTTTTTACACAAGGTTTATCAAGTACTATTAATGTGATGTTTATAAAAGTATACATTATTGGAAAAGAAATGAGTTCGAGAATCCATTTTTGGTATTCAGATTTTTTTAAATTTTGACAAACAAATCACTTTTTTGGATCAACATTTTTCAGACAACGTAACAAATGTTTTTTTGGTAAAAAATGCATCAATTGCATCAATTGATTTTTTTTACCTTTTTTGGTCAAAAGCTTCAAAAAACTTAACATTTAGATGATTTAACATTAACATTTAGATGATTTAACATTAACATTTAGATGATTTTCGGTCAGTTATGGCGTTATTACCAAAAACTGGTTTTGTTACGTTGTAAAAAAGTTGATCCAAATAAGTAATTTTGTGGTCAAATCTGAATTTTTAGTGAAATTGAATGCCAATTTAATCAACAATCCCATGGTTTGGCTTCAAAATGAGGGTAACATGATAAACCAATGATCAATTTTTAATATTCTTTTTTGAATGAAAGTTATATTACAGGTCTCTATAGTTCTACCATTGATTTGGAATATCAGTGCCTTAATTGATATATTCTTTCAAAAGTCAACTTTTTAAAGTTTTGTCAGCTACATTGGGCTATTGCTTCCAAAGATGCAGTGAATCATCCAAGATTTAGCAATATGTTGTTGTATAGTCACTGAATCAGTTTCAAAAGTACAAAAGTGAAAAGTGTACGCTAAACAAAAAATTGGGCATGTATCGCTAGATCTTAATTGAATAGCCAATGTGCTCCCATGCATAATCACTATGTGTTTGATATTCCCTGTTTTTCTTTTGGGAGTAACATTGTCATGCTACCCATCTGATAACATTAATTATTACACCTCATACATATTATACCATATCCTCTTTTTTGATTTGAGACGTTTGTATTATTACATGCTTGGTCGATGCAGCATCTTAAAAGATATACAACTATCTGTGGCAATTATTGTGAAGAATAGGAAATGGTTTTCGAAGATATTGTTCTTCCACCAGAGGAATTGCTCACTACGTGTACTGTAGGCCTACTTGTATTTACTACGTCCGCTGGTAAGCTTTTTTCAATTTCCAATTTAGTTTAGACAATGAAATATGTGTATGAAAATGTACCAAATGAGGATAATGAGGTGTAATAAAACAAATACAATAACAACATGGTTCATTTCGGGAAAGTAGTGCAAACTACTGGTCCCGTGGTGTTGGATGACTGGTGATTACCTCCAGACGCTTTTGTTAACTATTGAAAATCAATGAGAAGTATAATATTAAACTTACCGCTTGACTTCTTGGTCCAAATTGTGATGTGCCGTGTCGTAAAGTTTTTAGCTGAATGTGGCAGCGTTATCTTTACTCGCCTCTGAAACTTCAGGCTATCGGGTTTGCAAGAAACCACAGGACCAATGACAGAATCATTACTCTGAAGAGGAGGGTAGTCATTTCCCCAATGGACAGACACTTCTATATCAACTTCTTCCCCAACAGAGAGTGCTTCAGGTGGCACAAACAGACAAGCATCTGTATCAGGCACTACTATCTTTCCTCCTCTGTGGTCAAGTGTTTTTGACTCCTTAGGACGATATGAGTATTGACGCAAACTCATTCGTTCATATCCAGGTGTGTTAGTCAGTAGAAGTTCTTCATATACTAAATCTGGAATTCACAAGATTATTATTATTATTATACTTCATTATTAACAAAGTTAATACTGAGTATATTGTTTTTGTTTTTGCGCGGGGCGACTATCATTTTTGAATAGCTCGAAAACTAGTCAACCTATTCCAACCAAAATCGGCACACGTTATTTTTTTCTCGACATGCGCTACGACTCCGCGTTTCGGGAAAAAATACGCACCCAATTTTTTTTTATCATGGAAAAGTCTTATTTTAGCTTATCTCAGCTTTGAGATAATATTCGAATATTATCTCCCCCATTGAAAACAATGGGAAAATACTCCCGATGAGATATCTCAAAAACTAATTGAGCCATTGCACTGAAAATTGACACACAGGCTGATGACTACAACAGATTTAATTGATGTGCCACTCGGATAATTCTGACAGTTTCCATGGCAACGGGAGCCATTCACTTAAAAAAATACCACATTTCACTGGTTTCCATGGAAACCATGCACAAACAAAATTTGTTGAATTCATAAAAATATGCACATGCATATATAGCATCATGCTGCCAGGTTTCAGAGTCACACATGCAAAAATGAGTGCTTGACAGCTCATTTTGTGGCTCATTTTTAGTAATTTTTCACTATTGGTCGTCACGGTAACCCGAAAAGCGACGTCACACATTTTAAGCGAACCGACCTGAATCGACAATTTGTCGACTCGACCCGACGCTGAAAATCTCGTTCCAATCGCTCAATTCGTTCCAAAGATATTGCCCCGACAAGCTTTTGGCCCTGTCTGGGCTGCCTGATAGTCTGCTATAGGCTTACTTGTGACAATTTTTGTGGTACCGTAATGTTCGCGCTTACAGTTCACCATGACATTAGTGCACAAATAATTATGCTCGATCTTATTTTCTTGGAGCGTGCACGTCTACGTGTGGGAACACAGATCACCAAACACACAAATCAATGTAAATTTTGCCCAAAGAGCACAGAATGAAGTGTGCGAAAATTAAAAAACATTGAAAATTATTATACTTCATTATTAACAAAGTTAATACTGAGTATATTGTTTTTGTTTTTGCGCGGGGCGACTATCATTTTTGAATAGCTCGAAAACTAGTCAACCTATTCCAACCAAAATCGGCACACGTTATTTTTTTCTCGACATGCGCTACGACTCCGCGTTTCGGGAAAAAATACGCACCCAATTTTTTTTTATCATGGAAAAGTCTTATTTTAGCTTATCTCAGCTTTGAGATAATATTCGAATATTATCTCCCCCATTGAAAACAATGGGAAAATACTCCCGATGAGATATCTCAAAAACTAATTGAGCCATTGCACTGAAAATTGACACACAGGCTGATGACTACAACAGATTTAATTGATGTGCCACTCGGATAATTCTGACAGTTTCCATGGCAACGGGAGCCATTCACTTAAAAAAATACCACATTTCACTGGTTTCCATGGAAACCATGCACAAACAAAATTTGTTGAATTCATAAAAATATGCACATGCATATATAGCATCATGCTGCCAGGTTTCAGAGTCACACATGCAAAAATGAGTGCTTGACAGCTCATTTTGTGGCTCATTTTTAGTAATTTTTCACTATTGGTCGTCACGGTAACCCGAAAAGCGACGTCACACATTTTAAGCGAACCGACCTGAATCGACAATTTGTCGACTCGACCCGACGCTGAAAATCTCGTTCCAATCGCTCAATTCGTTCCAAAGATATTGCCCCGACAAGCTTTTGGCCCTGTCTGGGCTGCCTGATAGTCTGCTATAGGCTTACTTGTGACAATTTTTGTGGTACCGTAATGTTCGCGCTTACAGTTCACCATGACATTAGTGCACAAATAATTATGCTCGATCTTATTTTCTTGGAGCGTGCACGTCTACGTGTGGGAACACAGATCACCAAACACACAAATCAATGTAAATTTTGCCCAAAGAGCACAGAATGAAGTGTGCGAAAATTAAAAAACATTGAAAATTATTATACTTCATTATTAACAAAGTTAATACTGAGTATATTGTTTTTGTTTTTGCGCGGGGCGACTATCATTTTTGAATAGCTCGAAAACTAGTCAACCTATTCCAACCAAAATCGGCACACGTTATTTTTTTCTCGACATGCGCTACGACTCCGCGTTTCGGGAAAAAATACGCACCCAATTTTTTTTTATCATGGAAAAGTCTTATTTTAGCTTATCTCAGCTTTGAGATAATATTCGAATATTATCTCCCCCATTGAAAACAATGGGAAAATACTCCCGATGAGATATCTCAAAAACTAATTGAGCCATTGCACTGAAAATTGACACACAGGCTGATGACTACAACAGATTTAATTGATGTGCCACTCGGATAATTCTGACAGTTTCCATGGCAACGGGAGCCATTCACTTAAAAAAATACCACATTTCACTGGTTTCCATGGAAACCATGCACAAACAAAATTTGTTGAATTCATAAAAATATGCACATGCATATATAGCATCATGCTGCCAGGTTTCAGAGTCACACATGCAAAAATGAGTGCTTGACAGCTCATTTTGTGGCTCATTTTTAGTAATTTTTCACTATTGGTCGTCACGGTAACCCGAAAAGCGACGTCACACATTTTAAGCGAACCGACCTGAATCGACAATTTGTCGACTCGACCCGACGCTGAAAATCTCGTTCCAATCGCTCAATTCGTTCCAAAGATATTGCCCCGACAAGCTTTTGGCCCTGTCTGGGCTGGCTGAGTGATACTGCTATAATAGGCATTATGCAAGTATTTTAGGCAGATGGCTTACTTGCTTATTTTACTTCCAAATTCAAGAGATGGTTTATAGACTCACTAGGTTCACCGTTGCATTTTGATCTGTACGTGTCGTATGATCCATTACCATTCAGACTCAAAGTAAAAGAGATGATATTAGGCCAAGTAAAATAATAAACGTGTTACTCGTCCCCGCCCTCACCAATTTTTTGAGATTGTCAAATATTGTTGTTATTTTTCTTATTTCCTCTTTAACTTTGTTTCATCAATTGTTGTGATAAAAGAGATGATAGGAAGTGCTTGGGTATTAATTATTTATAAAACAAAATTACACAGTCCACACAAGATTTCCAGGCTAGGAGTAGTAGAGCAATGAGGAAAAAACAAATAAATAATAATAAGGGCCTCCCCGTTTTTATGATTGACGACAAACCTCTAACAATGGGACAGGCCATGGGAACTTAGCACAGAATGTAATAACAAATGTGTGACAAACAACAAATAATAAGGGCCTCCCTCACCAACTTTTTAAAAAGTCCGGACGAGTAACAAGTTTATTTTTTTACTTGGCCTTTTTAATAATATGATTGAATTTGAATCAATGAATTATAAAAGCTTATAATATAGATTTCTTTCAATAATAGGTTACTGTACCTAACTCACGCATTCTATCGAAATCTTCACTATGATTCCATTTCTGTAAAAGTATGACACTGGTAGTCCTAAGTCAAATTCTAGACTAAACCATAGTGCGATCTCACGCCGCCGGGTTTATTTTGTTTGCTCTGCAATACTAAATACAGCCTGTGACTGTGTGACACAACTAATTCATTATTCCTTACCTCCCTTTGACATAACGCAGTCCCCCAAATCGCTCTAAATCCATGTAGCTTGTGATTTGGTCAATAACATGTTTATATTTTATCATCTTTCTATTAATTTGCATAACTGAAAATCAACCAAACCTTGCCGTCAATATTCTGAGATCTAAGCCGACAAAGGTTATCGTTGTGATTTTGTGGTATATTATTCGGCTCTCATTCGTGCATGCACTGTGTGTAAATTGGTCGGTAACATAATATTTTAGCCAAAATTGATGTGTTTTCCTTCTTTAACATTGAAGAAGAGAATCCATAAAACCCAAATGTGATCAAAACATTAAAAATGTGCTGCCAATTTTGCTCATATCATTCCATCAAATAGGAACTATTATCGTACTCAACTTTGCCGGAAGTGCTGCACACAACGGTAGTGTTTCGCTCCCACAACTTCCACATGGGGGCACGCCACTAAATAGTTCTTCCATTGAAATGCACGCATTGTTGCCATATTGTGTGCATTTATTACCCTTAATCACAACGATGTTTGGAGTATTTTTGCACATGAATATTTTCATTAAAGACATAATTTTTTTTAAAGATGTTTTTTTGTGACCAATCTAGACTCAATTAAACAGTGCCACCATCATTTTCAAAGAATAGGCCTATCTGCTATTATTCAGGTCTTAATCAGGCCAAGTAAAATAAATAACATGTTGATCATCCGTATTTTTTTTTAAATGACGAGGGAGGCCCTTACATTTGTTATTAATATTATGTTATTTTTTTTAACTATTAATTTATGTGTGAAATTCCAATTCCTGAAGCTTTTGGCCTCATATTGTGAAAACAAAGAGGCCCTTATTATTTCATGTTATTTCCTAACTTTCCTACCCTAGGCTGGAACAATAGTGTGCGATGTAATTATAAATACTACTGAAACACTTCTATACATCTCTTTTATGACAACAGTATATATGAATTAATGTTATAAAGCTAATATAAGATAGTAACAAAAATATTTCAAATTCACCAAAAATCGGTGAGGGCGGGGACATTCAACATGTTATTTATTTTACTTGGCCTTATATGAGACCCTATTTTTTGTTGTAGAACCACAATATTTGAAGTTGAAGTTACCGTAATGAATTTAGTTTGACAAAATTATGATGGTTTTCGAGGATTGTTTTCATCTAAAATTTGTTTGCCTCTCGAAAAATGCAACCCTGCTATATATTTTTCTTTTTCATTCTTTTTTTACTGCTTGCTATTTGCTATTTAATCATCATCTCAATCATAATTTCAGTACTAGGCTTGATAGTTGTTGTTCTCTGTGAGTACCAACGAGCCGTTTGAAACCAACGACCAACGACCCACAAGTTTTACTTAGCTTTGTAGAATCTGTCAAACGTATTTGAAGGCCTATAGGCCTACGGCCTATATGATGATAATATGTAGACTAGAGTGTTGTAAGAACCCTAAAACATGTGTATATTGCCGGGAGCACTCATGTATAAAAGTTGTAACCATTTGTATACCCTTGATTGCTCGACGAATCATCTCACCTATATCCTTTGCTATGACTGAGATCATCTCAGTCATAGCAAAGGATAGGATATAGGTCCTTTTTAAGAGAGTTTAGACTAAAGGGAATTTTGTTAATACGTTTAAAGTAGAAAGAAAACAATGAGGTTTATTCCGGGTTTTTTTTGTTCGTTAGGGCGAAATCATTAAAGCGATATTCTTTTGAAAATAATTTTGCCTTATTCCGCTATTAACATCATAATGATAAAAAGTAAGCGTGTGATTCAATTTGTAGGGATATTTGTCTCATTAGACCTGACCATTTTCATTAAGGTGCGGGATTGTAAGGTGCAGGATTGTTATGCGTCGTTCTTTAAAAAACTACCACACTCAATGCATCATGTGTCAGGTGAATACACAAAAGTTACAATACCGCACCTAACTCACCATTTTGGACTTTTTTTGCAATGATAACACTAGATATCGGTTCAAGCAAAGCAACCCTTAGCGCAGATTCACGTTGAAAAAGACACCTTTATTCTCCATCTGATTGTCCGTGAGATTTTGTTGGCATGTTAATAATGGAGTATTTGTTCTCTTTGAGTACCTTTCTTGTTATTATTATTATTAATTAACATTAAATGTGTAAGATTCTTGAAACATCAGGGTTAAATCAATCCAATTCGGTATGGGGAAATTGTATCAAAAATGTTTATTCTAATACATAAATAGACACCTGAAACTGTAGAACTCGATAGCTCCTCTTATCTACCACATTTGTCCGGTGCTCATTTGTCAGCACAAGCACAGAGTGGAATGGAAAGCGCCCTTGCTGGTCCAAAGGCAAAGCCCTGGTGGATCCAGGTGTGAAGCACCCAAAAATTATGTGGAAAAGGCACATCATTTTATAATATAAAATTAAGCTATTTGTAGTAGCAGGGAAGACCTTTTTATTTACTGATTGGCCTTTTCTCGTCTTCTTCTGAATCTTGAAGGTGTTTTTTCCCCCAAATAAAAGGTCCATTTTATTAGCAAGCCACAACTCTGTACTGTGGTAAAATAATGTTTTACATATTTACCATATATGACTCTTTCAATTGTGGGACGTTCATTTGGATTGGTTCTCCAGCAGAACAACATCAGATCAGACAAATCATCAGGGCAGGTTGCAGGTATTGTTGGCAGGATCACCTCATCCGATCCAAAGAGTTTATTCATTCTATGAATAATGGTCATTCCTGCATAGGGTAAATCTCTTGAGCAGATCTCAAATACCAGCATTCCATATGAAAATATGTCTGTATATTTTGTATAAGTTTGGACATTCATTTGCTTTGGTTTGAGCAGTTCCGGTGCCTTATATCGCCATGTTTCCCCCAAAGTTGTATGCGATAGGTGATCAAGCTTTGGATTTGGAGCCATACCAAAATCACTGAGCTTTAAGACATGGTCGTCGAACAACAGACAGTTCCTTGATTTGATATCCATGTGGACGATATTGTTTTCATGAAGATATTTTATCCCAATTGCACATTCTTTCAACCACTTGCGTAACAGGTTCTCTTGAATTGGTGTGACTCTCTCTCTCCTTATGTACATGTAGTCATACAAAGAGCCACCTGGTGCGAACTCAAGAATAAGCAGATTTATTGGTACACACTGACAAATTCCCAATACCTTAACTATGTTAGGATGTGAAAGATTACTTAGCATCTCAACTTCATCAGATTTCAGATGGATAAGCCTTTTGACAGCAGCTTCATTATAACCTCTATAAGCCTCCTTAAATGTCACTCTGTGTACCACTCCATATCCTCCTTCCCCAATCTCTTCATGGATTTTGAGATTAGAATACCCTACTTGATGTATAACTGATGTTGTTTTTGATCTGAGTATTAGTTGATGGTACAGAGCATATTTGAAATGGAAAGGACTTTTTTTGACAGCAACTTCGGTATTATAGCCTCTGTAAGGCTCCTTAAATGTCAATCTGGGCACCACTACGTATCCTCTTTTCCCAATCTCTCCATGGATTTTGAGATTAGAATACCCTACTTGATGTATAACTGATGTTGTTTTTGATCTGAGTATTACAAAATGTAGTTGCTGGTACAGATCATGCAGAAAAGGGTGCGTGTATAAAAGATTACTTAGCATCTCAACTTCATATTTGAAATGGAAAGGACTTTTTTTGACAGCAACTTCGGTATTATAGCCTCTGTAAGGCTCCTTAAATGTCAATCTGGGCACCACTACGTATCCTCTTTTCCCAATCTCTTCATGGATTTTGAGATTAGAATGCCCTTGATCGATAGCTGACCTTTGTAAACACCATGCAACTGCGGACGTACACATGAAAAAACACCTTCCAACCGCGGACAAAAAGGAACCGCAGTCGTCCGCGGTTGGATTCATTATTATTTTAGTACTGTCATATGCCCAATGTGCTATTTATTTATTAATCTATTTAACGTAAGTCCGCGATTTGAATGTCAAAATTCAAGTTGATGTGCATTTTGGTGAGCACTCGGGTAATTACCATACAACTGCGGACGCACACATGACAAAACACCTTCTAACCGCGGACACCCGTTTCCTGGGAATAACTTAAAGTCCCCGTTTGCTGGTGTTTAGGGTGTTGTTGTTTTTGATCTGAGTATTGGTTGATGATACATACAGAAGAGGGTGCGTGTCAGGTTTCTTCTGTGGTTGTGGTACGTTCCAAAATGGGTACTCATCTCACTTTATCAGAGGTCCAAAGCACTACATGTATGATACAAAATAAAAGTATTAAAGTTATTGTACAGTTCTGAGTATGAGGTGTATGTACATAATCAATAATAGAACTAGGCAGTTTATGCGTTCATGGGAAAGGACGCACAACACCCCCAATTAGGCGATAAGCTTGCTTTTTAGGCCTTTTGAAACATCACTACGGATGCAGGACTTTGTCACCCCAGACTTTTGAAAAGGTATTGTGGTTAAAAATGACCAAGGGGGAAGTCCTTAACCTCATGGATATCTTAACAAAACCAACCCTTCCAACATTATCAGGTTTGCATATGATCAAGATATGCCCTAATGACCCTAAACACTCTCAATATTGAAAGCCAGAAGGTTCTGATATATTGTATTACTCCTTTTACTCAAAATGCTACATGTCACAGAGAAAATGACTGATGATTGTCAAAATAGGGGTGAGAACATTTGGACTATTTCGTGGCCAATTTAGATTAAGTATGTTATTACGAAGCAAAAAAGTTATTAGTGGTCTATTATAGTATACATGTACATCCCATTGTTGATACAATTGAAATTTGCATAGCCCCCAAAATGTAGAAAAAATAACTTCCTGAAACCCTTATAACTTAATTAATTTGGTAATGAACACATCACAAAAATTCAAAAAAAGTATAAGATTCATCATCTTATTCACTTTTTGACAAGTGGATTTAAAACCTCTTCCGGAAATGTGAATCAAAATGAACTATATTCAAATGTTTTTACCACATTTGTATAACTCTTGAACTTCATAGGAATCTAGTGATCTAGTGAGTGTTCCACTAAAGTTTAAGTTAATTTCCATAAAGGTTTTATTTTCAAGCATTTCACAAACAAACATTTTATATATTCTTTGTCCTATTTTATTGAAATTGTAAACAAGTATGTATGTTAAAGGTAGATGTTCTGATTGCTGGCTCGATTTTCAACTTGATGTTTTCCATTTTACATGGAAGGTCATCCTTAAAAATGTCCCATTCCAAAACAAGAACTTGGGCAATTAATGTCTTTTGTTCAAACTTTGTTTTTCTTCACAATTTGTGATTTTGAAATAACATGGATGGAAAAGAAGTGTTGACTTGACAGACCCTACTAGAAAAGCACATTTGCACATAGAACCAAAACAATGACATTTCAGTAGGAAATAGTGGAAGGATAAATTGGACTTACTTCAACTTAAATGCTATATCATTCTGAAGGTACACATTTGTTTTATAGATAGAGCTGTAGCAGTAGCACTTGCTGGTAATTCTATCCGGACATTCCTGCTCCAATACGATCCTAATAATAATAATAAAAAATAACAAAATACTAATAAAATCAAGAATATTAATATTAAAAAATGAGAATGAACATTTACTGGGTAACATATTCAGATCATGTTCAGAGATTGTCCATTTTTGAATAAGGCATAGTAATGCCGAAAGCTCAAATCATCTGGCTGTTTTATCTGTAAATTTTGATATATACATTTTGTAGACAATTCTGTGTTTCATTTTATCAGTTCTTTGTCAAATGGAAAACACACGATTCTATTCAATATAATCAGTACCATCCAAACCCTGCATAACAATCCTGGGCCTACAATTTATCTATTTATGTTAAAGGGACACTATGTCATGTTGAATTTTTTTAATTTTAATTAATTTACTTCAGAATTCAAGAAGAACATTAAAAATTGCCATTATTGTTGTTTCTACTAAAAAAACCAGCAAAACTTGATTAAAACAGTGTTTTAAATATGTTGGAATACCACCCTTAACCCTGTAAAATGCTGATCTGCCGGAGATCAGCATTTTTGAATCGATGTTTTGTTGTACAAAGAGGGCTGATTTTTCTATAATCCTATAGGTGTAAGTTCATACAATGTAATGCAATTGTAAATATATCCAAATCCCAGTTTTTATCATATATATTATTGTAATTGAGGGCGCTGCCTCCACCACATCTCTTAATGCCCCTTTAATAATGATTATGTAGGCAGGGATATGCCGCTCTAAGGGGTCGCTTTTTTGCAAAGAAAACCCTAAACATGGGGTATGATTTTGTGCTGGAAAATCCCTAATAATGTTAACAAATGGATCTATTTTCTCGATCATTTGCGCAAATTGGGTCTATATAATGAAGCAAAAATCCTTAGAAATGGGTACCGTATTTTCCAAAATCACCTTTAGAAATGGGTAGGGGCTTTGAATCTTATATAACAGCACACCCCAACAAAATTAAATCCGATTAGCCCCCACCCCCAACCCCGAGGCGATTATTGTTTTCGTACATGATTGAAATCAGTTGATTTGTTCAACAAAAAAACCATTTTATTCAGTGAATTTCACTAGGATCATGTACATGTACGAACAAAATAATTGCCCCCCCCCCCCCCCCCGGATGCATGCCCACATGACACAGGACAGGGCAGGAACCTTCCGATTATAATCATTATGAAAAGTGAACGTTGGCCCGGGTTTTGCCGAAATTTATCTGAAGTTTTGCTGACCTATTTCATCGCAAAAAAAATACAACATTGTGTCTCTTATTACAATTTTATCCGCCAAACATTTGATGCCTAGCCCTGTTTTTTTAAGCGCGGTATGGTTAAATTTAAAACTTAATAATAACTTAAATACAGTACTACAGGCGCAAGACCGTATTGTCAGATTTCATGAAAGTATGAATTTTGTGGTATTGCCTGATTTTGTTATCTGAGTATTGTATGAAATTCCTGCTATTCGCTGAATAAAAAAATGAATAGTGCAGCCGTTCAGACAATACTACGAAATCCGACTAGGCCTATATAAATACAAGCGGTTGGTCACTGTACGACTTCGCCTGTGTTTACTCCAGCAGATTAATGAGATTATATAGATCTGGTAATCGACTTCAAACCGATTGACTTAAATTAGCATAATAATCACTTGCATGCCAGAATCAGTACACGCAAACTCATGTCATTTCAAGTATTGATCTTTTCTGTGATAAAATAAACAAATTTCAACGCCCCTTGGGCTTTATTGACATGAATCCTTATAGTAAACAATTTACAATTATGACATTGGTAGTGGGAGGGGTAGTTTTTTTGATTGATTGGGAGCAATTGGATCCAATTGCACCCTTTGAGATGACATGAGTTTCCGTGTAGAGGTTCCGACATGCTGCAGTCGATACGGCCCATTACTATAGCAGAATCGATGACGTGGATTTGTGTGCCAGGTTAAGCGGCGGCGGCGAACGCTGGATTGGAGGGGCCGGGGGTGGGTGCGGAAGTATGCAGAACTTGAATTCAAAATCTTCTGAAAATATTATTTCTGTCAACTCTACGCGGCAGCGGCGAATAGACCGGGAGTGGAGGGGTGGGGTGCAGAAGTTAGCAGAACTTAAATTCAAAATCTTTTAAAAAGATTATTTCAGTAAATTCCACGCGGCAGTGAACGGAGAGGGTGCGGGCTTGCTGAAGTATACATAACTTGAATTCAAAATCTCTTAAAAAATTGTGTCTATCAACTCCAGGTGTCTTAGAATCAAGAGGGGGTACGGAAGATTGCAAAACTTAAATTCAACCTTAAAGATTTGGTAAAGATCATATAGTGTCAACTCCACGTGTCTTAGAATCAAAAATGTCTTTTTAAATACTATTTAGATCATGTTAGAACCCGCGCCGTTCGGAGAGGGGGGTTTACGGAAGTATGCAAAACTTAAATTCAACCATAAAGATTTGGTAAAGTTCATTAGTGTCAACTCCGCGTGTCTTAGAATCAAAAATATCTTTTTAAATACTATTTAGATCATGTTAGACCCCGCGCCGTTCGGAGAGGGGGTTTACAGAAGTATGCAAAACTTACATTCAAAATCTTTTTTTGTTCTCATTAGAGCGTAATACGTTTAAAATTATATTTTTGATATTGAGAAAAAAAAGTTTTTCTCCAAATTTTGTTTTTACTAGCGAAAATTAGACCCTCATATTTTGGTCATTTCGATAAATATATAGCTGGGGAGCGGAGGCCCATTTTTAGGGTTTTTTGGTCCCGGTCTGCTGGCACAGGGAGTTATATACCAAAATGTTCCTTGAAGTCTGTAGAATACAACCTAGGTGGACATCCTTGCCAACTCGGATGTTAAAGTGACCTTTGACCTCGATTTAGGGTCAAAGGTCAAATCACTAAAAATGGCCATTATTGCACCGATTGGTAAATCAGGTATTTGTACCTTTATTCCTAATTCGCCCATATTCTTATACTTAAAACAGGTATCTGGTGAAAATATAGGGTCACTGTAAAGAGAATACTCAGGGGAACATTATAGGAAATTATTAGGTTAATCGGATTGCTATGGTAACCAGTATGCATACCATTTTTGAGAAAAAATAGACATAACTGATGCGCTTTAATGAACGGTTAATCAGTGTTTTTTGTGTCCATTTTGTTGTTCATCCTATTTTAATTTTGACTGAATGATATAAACCTGCTGGCACAGGGAGTTGTATACCAAAATGTTCCTTGGAGTGTGTAGAATACAACCTGGGTGGACATCCTTGCCAATGTGGATGTTAAATTGATAATTAACCTCGATTTAGGGTCAAAGGTCAAATCACTAAAAATGGCAGTTATTGCGCCCATTGAATGAAAAACAGGTATTTTTACCTTTATTCCTAATTCACCCATATTCTTATACTTATAACAGTTAACTGTTGAACATATGGTGTCAGTGTAAAGAGAACACTTTGGGGAACATTAAAAAAAAGAATTTGGTAATTCGGGTTACCATGGTAACCAGTATAAATACCATTTTGAGAAAAAAATAGCCATAACTGATGCACTTTAATGAACGGTTACTCAGTGTTTCGTGTGTCCATTTTGTTGTTCATCCTATTTTAATTTTGACTGAATGATATAAACCTGCTGGCACAGGGAGTTGTATACCAAATTGTTCCTTGGAGTGTGTAGAATACAACCTGGGTGGACATCCTTGCCAATGTGGATGTTAAATTGATAATTAACCTCGATTTAGGGTCAAAGGTCAAATCACTAAAAATGGCAGTTATTGCGCCCATTGAAAAACAGGTATTTTTACCTTTATTCCTAATTCACCCATATTCTTATACTTATAACAGTTAACTGTTGAACATATGGTGTCAGTGTAAAGAGAACACTTTGGGGAACATTAAAAAAAAGAATTTGGTAATTCGGGTTACCATGGTAACCAGTATAAATACCATTTTGAGAAAAAAATAGCCATAACTGATGCACTTTAATGAACGGTTACTCAGTGTTTCGTGTGTCCATTTTGTTGTTCATCCTATTTTAATTTTGACTGAATGATATAAACCTGCTGGCACAGGGAGTTGTATACCAAATTGTTCCTTGGAGTGTGTAGAATACAACCTGGGTGGACATCCTTGCCAATGTGGATGTTAAATTGATAATTAACCTCGATTTAGGGTCAAAGGTCAAATCACTAAAAATGGCAGTTATTGCGCCCATTGAAAAACAGGTATTTTTACCTTTATTCCTAATTCACCCATATTCTTATACTTATAACAGTTAACTGTTGAACATATGGTGTCAGTGTAAAGAGAACACTTTGGGGAACATTAAAAAAAAGAATTTGGTAATTCGGGTTACCATGGTAACCAGTATAAATACCATTTTGAGAAAAAAATAGCCATAACTGATGCACTTTAATGAACGGTTACTCAGTGTTTCGTGTGTCCATTTTGTTGTTCATCCTATTTTAATTTTGACTGAATGATATAAACCTGCTGGCACAGGGAGTTGTATACCAAATTGTTCCTTGGAGTGTGTAGAATACAACCTGGGTGGACATCCTTGCCAATGTGGATGTTAAATTGATAATTAACCTCGATTTAGGGTCAAAGGTCAAATCACTAAAAATGGCAGTTATTGCGCCCATTGAAAAACAGGTATTTTTACCTTTATTCCTAATTCACCCATATTCTTATACTTATAACAGTTAACTGTTGAACATATGGTGTCAATGTAAGAAGAACACTTTGGGGAACACTTTGGGGAACACTATAGAAAAGGGATTTGGAAATTAAGGTTGCCATGGTGACAATATAAATACCATTTTTGAGATAAATTCATGTTTATTCTGTTAAAGAAATGTAATGAGTTCTTTTTTATGAGTTTATTTGCTGGTCTTGCTATATTACTGCTAAATTCCATTTGTATAGAACAGAAATATACACAAAAAGTAGAGACAATTATATCATTTGTTCTTCAAAGAAAAGTTCTCTTTTATTTGCACAATACATTACTTCTTACTGGTTCAAAACATAAATAATAAATGATAATGGAGCATTCAATTTTAATAATAAATGAAAGAAAATAAAAAAATGCGATAAATAATAATAGATATAATTTCCCCATGTTTTTTGGGGGTACAAGGACCAATTTTTATGTCCTCTGTTTTATGTCCTCTGTTTTAATTAAACATAAGTTTAAGTTCTACTGCGTTACTTGTACATTTCTTATGAAAACAAATCATATTTGAAGAAAATAGTGCACCATGTTAATGAAAGGGATTGCATTCGTAATATAATTATGAAATTAATTGCAAATTCATTGCTTTACACTGAGAACAATAATAGTTGCCTTCTCATTTACTAAATATACTGTTCAATTGTGAGGCATCAACTTATTTGAGGTGGCTCAATTCAGAAAATCTGCTTTGTCTAATCAATTTAGCGTTAGATGGAGTTCATCACAAAGTAAAACGTTTTTAGGGAACTTCCTATTCTAAATCCATGTTCAGAACACAATCTGCTTTAAAAAACAAGTATACATATTCAAACATCTTAAGAAAGAAAAAAAATGTTAATTAAAAAATGTTATCATTCTTTTGAACATTTTTAACTTATGGTCCATCAAAATTATACACATCTCAAATTGAGGATGTTCATTAAATAAAAATAATATGGACATTTCCCTGTTTTAGGTCTTTTCTCACCAGTCAATAAGCAATCTTTTATCTTCACTTACAGTGTACTATAATTAAGCCATTTTAAGCACACACAAATATGGCATCAATCATCAGCTGCGTAGTCTCAAAACAAGTCATGCCATAATTTGAGGATTCAGAGCAACAATATCTTAACTCCAATTGGGGAAAAAAAGGAGATATTAGTAATTAGTATGAAAATGAAGCTGGTAAACACATCTATTGAGAGTCACAAAATCAATCCACGGTCTACATGTACCACAGTCTTATGTTCACACAATACACTATTTTAAAAATATCAGTCCCTGACTGTACTGTCTGAATGTGTTAGAGCAACAACATCTTAAATGCAGGAGTCTATAAAGTTTTCATGAGCTTTGCGGGGTCTTTTGAGTTTAGCACAACACAATATTATTTCCATGGAGTTACGATAATGATGCCCTACGTTTTTTCTCAAAATGGCGATTTTGGAGTTAAGATTTTGTTGCGCTGAGCCCTAGACTTGTTTTATCAAAGTTGAAGCTATAAAACTAGCTTATTTGGTGTTTCAATTTCACTATAAATTGATCAGTTCCGAATTGGTGAAACCTCCTTAAACTTAAAAGAATACAAAAGAAGTCAGGCGCACAAGAAGCCAACAAACGTGCGTAGTGCATCATATGCGTTACATGTGCGTACAACCAAAACTGCATGTGTGTGTGGCCAAATCGTATGCTTGGGTTATCATCATGATAAGACTGCAACCTCTCAAGAATATCTGATTTTCTGAGTGCTGATGCCTCCTGGATCAAATACTGAATTTGGCTAATGTCTACATTATGACAACTTGGGAATTTACCTTGGTACCGCACTTTTCCGCAACTGACACATATATCCTTCATATTGCATGTCTGTGTAGCCATACCTGTTACTACTTGTATTTCATTTAATTCAGTCTTACCAGATTTCTCTCGTCTTTTTGCTGATAGCTTGTAAAGCTTTTCCTGTGTGTACTTTATTCCTGCAACTTGCATGCCATTTTGGCTCATTTTCATTAACCCATACATCACTTTTAGCATCGCTTAATAACCTACTAGTTACACTGTCTTTATGGAAATACATAGCCTCTATAAACCTGTCTAAAGATTGTACATTATACAATACTTCCTCAGTGTATGAGGTTTGGCAAATTATACATTGATTGTAATTGGTTATTGAATTTGATAACGACAATTTCTTCTTCTTCTAACATCCATCTGTACTGTATCTTCTTCTTCTTCATCATTCATGCTGACCTGTAATGAGAAAAGAACAGTCCATGTTTAAATTACAACAAAACAATAGTTTCTAGAATTTGGCGAGTAGGGTTTTTTAATATTGGGATCACTGTACATGTATACAATTTTAGCATTTAGCATAATTCACCCATTTAATTATTATGACATGAATTAGATGAAAGAATCTCTGGATATTTGAGGTTACACTTTTGAACCCAACACAAGATAAAAACTTGGAATCTCTGGATATATAGTTCATGCAGCTGTGCAAACAGCTTTCAAAATGTACATATCTCTATTTATGTGCAGAGCTTTTAAAAAGAATTATGCACCTATTAGGCGACAAAAACAACAACCCTGTCCTACAGACAAACAGATCTCTCAGAATGGGTGGGTTGATCAGTCAGGTCGAGTGTTGTTGTTGTTTTTAACCCTTTCCCTTGAAAATGACAGTAAAAATCAAACAAATCTGTAAACATATTGCCGCATTTTGACAAGCCTGCTTTCTCTCTCTTCCACTTTTCTAAGCAATTAAAACAAATACCTCAAACTATCTAAAGATAGTGTCGTCTTCACAGCAACAGATACAGGGACGTCAGGCTTGATGGTCCTCAGGTATAGCGTCAAGTTCAGAAACAGGGGTGATTTTGCAGTGTAGCTCAAGAGTATTCTGAAATCCGAATTCTGGAAATTGAGTTTAACCAAATGTGTTAAATGTCCATGTGTAATACATTTTATCAACCTTAATTAACCCTAACACCACCATGCCATACATAATCATGTGACCAGCAGCACCTGTCTGTGCACACTTGAACACGAAATCTATCCCATGTTGTAATACACCCGGGTATCTATAGTCACAGAAGATTTAGCCTGGGCAGCTCAGTGCTAATGGTGGTGGTTCAGTCACTCGCCTGTTAGTTCATCAGTGACCAAGACAAAATCGGGGGGGGGGGGGGGGGGGGGGGGAGCTGGGGGTGAGACGATCATTGGGGGAGGGGCAAACATTTTGGCTTTAATTGTCAAAATTGCCTGAAATAGCCTAATTTGTTCTCAATTGTACATTTCAGATAAATATTGAAAGTCAACATTTTCAATTGTTTGGGGGACGGGGCTAAAATGGGGTGGGGCTTGAGCCGACTGATGAAAAGTGGAGGCAAATTTTGTGACTAGTGCCGCCACTGTTTCAACAAAAAAAGGATCTGTCTTTACATACCCGTGTGCATAAGTATGTGGAGATACTTTTGCCGCATAACCCTACGCAATGAGCTCAATTTTGATATTTTTGTTGTCGTTGTCCAAACAAAAATTGGCTCCGAAAGTGAAAGAAAAAAAGTGGGCTAAAAATGCACTGAAAGAGAATTTCCACATTTAGCATA